>OY755246.1:48545998-49038869 GCA_963576725.1 Azorinus chamasolen | reverse complement strand
AATATACAGGCAGTGTAGGTAGGTACTGTATAGGCATTTCTTTTATGTAATATATAGGCATTTCAGGTATATATGATATAAGCTTTACAGGTAGGTACTGTATAGGCATTTCGTTTAGGTAATATATAGGCATTTCAGGTATATATAATATAAGCTTTACAGGTAGGTAATGTATAGGCATTTCATGTAGGTAATATATTGGCATTGCAGGTAGGTTATATATAGGCATTGCAGGTAGGTCAATATATAGGCATTGCAGGTAGGTTATATATAGGCATTGGAGGTAGGTTATATATAAGCATTGCAGGTAGGTTATATAGGCAATGCCGATTAATTGTCTGAGAGTAAAACATAATAATGTATAATGAGATTCGGTCCTAAGGGAAAGCAATGATATTTGCAAAGCCCCAAAATGAGTTTGCTAGTATACGAAGGTCAAGCAAAAAATCGACTGTCTAATTATCACGTGCATCCGTTCTGAATATCATCCTAGCTCATGAATCATACTCACTTGACTCTTATCCTGCGGTAAAATTGGTGTATGCTCGAACTCAGGTCAGGAGCACTTTATACACGCGTACTTCTGACTCATTCAGGCATTTTAGAAACTATTGACCGAGTTTCAAACATGTTGGATCTTAATGAGATACTAAGTAAACTAGGTGTCACACAAAGCTGCGTGCAAATGCGGGATAAGGGATAATAAACCCACACGTACAGTGCACGCAAAAAACAAGAGTGGAACAAATTTGCGTTCACACGCCCCGCGGTCATATAGTCATCGTTCATAAAAAAGTATCGTCATTAAGATGAGTGGAAAACCCTGTGTAATAAAACACTGTATAACCGATGGGACAGTACTAATACAGGAGGCGATCGGTCACACGCATACACACAATCACTGTCTGGAATTATACTACAAAGTTACTGTTTGAAAATAACATTATAGTTAATTGTTGTTATTTTTTATAAAAATGAAATTTAAAAACAGTATATTTCTGTTATGGAATATTGCACTATGGATTTATTATGCTTACTCGCAGCCATCGAAGAATTCAGGTAAATATAGGCCTACCATTTAACGTTGCTGTTCTCAACCGATTTCTTCCTATTGTCCCTTAACCCTTTTACCCCATAATTTTTATATTCATATTATTAACCCTTCGCTTGCTATTCACGTCAATATACCTACCTGTAAATAGTGAAGACCCAGATGAGACAGATCCTGCAGGAGCTGTCTCATCAGGATCTGCACTATTTACAAGTTGATTGTGCAACCAGTGCACTCCACAGCAGTGATTTGCATAGCGAAATACTTGTACACAGTGAAGATATAAGTAATTATACAACAGGGCATGGTTAAAGAAGAAGAAATGTATTTTAAAATTCAGCAAGAGAAGGGTTAATAAATAATGATATCGTGACTATTAATTCGATTAGTGTTTATAGTGACACATGGGCCTGGGAATGTTTGCTCCAAATAGAAACTGTAAAATCGTATCTATTTTATATCATACAGACCCTGATCAGACGACTCCTTCAGGAGCCATCTTATCTGGGTTTACTCTGCAAAGGCGTAGAAAGGCGTATTTCTGGAGTAAATGGTTAAAAAGGACAAAGCTAAACAGTTTAGACCCAGATCAGTGGAGTATGCACTGTTTGCTGAACCCATCGATCCCATTTACGTAGGCAAGTGAATGTTAGCTGAATGCAAGACGAAAGCTATGCAGAAAGATTTTGTATTGGGCTCGTTCTACATTATGCAGTCACAGAAACAATTTAATTCTATTATATGCCCGTTCATCGAAAACTTGTTATGTTTTTTGTTTGCTTCAACTTTGATTGGTTTTTGTTCCCGTTCATTTAACCCTTTTCCTCCATTGCATATTCATGTAAGAAATAATGACGTCATGAATATTAATTAGATAAATTTATTATAATAAAACATAGACATATAATTGTTTTGCAAATGCAGAAACTGAAGAATTATATCCATATTTACACCATAAGCAAACAGAACAGGCCCTGATAAAACTGCTTCTATAGGAAGCGTCTGATCTGGACCTGCTCTGTTTGCAAATGCGTACTTATGATGTAAAGGGTTAACACATTCCCTCATATTGACGCCTTTTGCGCCTCTGTAAAAGTCACTTTCTGAAACCATTGTGATAAATAGAGCATTTGCTCCTATAGGAGCAAATGCTCTATTTATCAAACTACAAAATTCTAAAACTTTCCTTTTCTCTAGTTAATGCTCCTTTTCGGTAGATTTATTCAAAGAGATTTTATCTAAAAATAGCCTATGAGGTAATTGGTTAAACGCTGGGGAAACTGCTGACCGTATGGCAAACAGCTAGGATCTTGATTAGACACCGGGTTACTCGGCTTCTTATCTAGATCCAAGTTATGTTTGCATGAACATGATAAGGACTAATATTTTGCAAAGTGGATTCTGCCATTATAAAGATTTGGGCAATTCTATTAAAACATTAAACTAATAATCTTATAACTGATGAATATCCAAATAAGAAATAATGACATCATGAATATTATTTAGCTGAAGTTTTGGCATAGTATCAGTGCCAGTCTGTCAGACAGGTGGCAACTTAAAGCAGATTAAATGTCATGTAGAAAGCTCGCAAACGAGCTTTCTGCGTGACTTTCATTCTGCTTTATGCAGCCATCTGCCTAAATAGACCTAACGTGTTTGTTGATTATTATTTTTATTTTTTATTTTATAGTCTTTTAACTTTTTTTATTATTATTTTTTATCTTTTTTTTTTTTTTTGGGGGGGGGGGGTTATTATTATTATTATTATTATTATTATTATTATTAGAATTGCTGTTTGGAAGATTACTTTTACAGTATCACGAGGCGTCTGATCGGAATCCAAACTGTTGGCATAGTTGATCACGGTTCGCCGCTAGCGAGCAAACAGTTAAATTGTATTGGCGGAATTAAATTTCCTGATTCATTTCCTCATTTAAGCTTTCAATCTCTAGGGTATCCAAGCATTGAAGATATATGCATATGCACTCTTATGCTAACATATGTACGCTTATCGTCTGTCATGTAAAACTGATTGTTCATGTTGCTTAAATTAATAAAGTCTGCAATCTGGTGAACTGATGCCTTTCATAATACACTGTAAATGCAGTATAAAAAGTCTCTCTCTAATACGACTACTGCAAAGAAGTCGAATTCTGTTTTTCCGATACAGGTGGTAGCTTAATGCAGGATAAAAGTAATGCAGAACGCTCCTGTATGAGCTGTTTTCATTACGCATGTCCTGCATGTAAAACTGATTGTTCATGTTGCTTAAATTAATAAAGTCTGCAATCTGGTGAACTGATGCCTTTCATAATACACTGTAAATGCAGTATAAAAAGTCTCTCTCTAATACGACTACTGCAAAGAAGTCGAATTCTGTTTTTCCGATACAGGTGGTAGCTTAATGCAGGATAAAAGTAATGCAGAACGCTCCTGTATGAGCTGTTTTCATTACGCATGTCCTGCATTAAGCAACCACTTGCATTTAAAGACTCCTACCTGGATAAATTATGTGGTAACTTTGGTCAGACTCTTATGTATAACCCCAGTCATATCACTGACTGGCACTAGATAAAAAACAGACTACAGTAGAACCCCTCTAATGCGACAACTTAATGATTAAACATGGATGTCTTTATAAGCAGGTGGTTGCTTAATGCAGGGCAAAAGTAATACAGAAAGCTCCTCTAGGAGCTTTCTGTATTACTTTTGTCCTGCATTAAGCTACCACCTGCATCTAGCATCCATAATTATATCTCTTTTAGGTGGTCGCATTAGCGGAGTTTCACTGTATATTTCTATTTATAACAAAAAAATATTAATACAGCATGGTCTTCTAATGTAATATGTGTTTTTAAATAGAACTATAGTCTTTTTCGATCTAGTACCAGTGAGTCTAATGTATCAGTTTGTCCTTGCTATGTCGTATGATTGTATTTGGTATTGACGGCGCGGATTACATATAGGAACTAACAGAGGCGTAGCATATATCTGAAAGGTGAAAACATTATTATGGCAATAATGGAACAAAACTCGAAGGATAAGAGTCTGAGAGGTAGACTTTGATAAACGTTATGTTTTGTCATGTACGCTTTAACCCATTCCCTCATATTGACGCCTTTTGACGCCTCTGTAAAAGTCACCTGTTGAAACAATTGTGATAAATAGAGCCACTGTACGTATGTCACATTTGGATTCAGCTACGTTCATGATTAGGACATAATCACGTATTAGGCCTTAGTGAAACGCTTGCAACGGAACGGAAATGCGCATTTATTGTTGGCGCTAAAAAACGAATATATGCTAATACTAAGCTCGTCATTTCATTACCAAACCCTCTGTTGTAATCACTCTTTAGAATCGTCTCTTCGATATGATTCTAAGGATTGGTCACAACATAGGGGTTGGCAGAGAAATAAAGAAGTTATTCTTAAAAATGTTTTAATCTACGCACCTTATCTGGACCTCTGCATGATGTAGTTACATATATGATACCGTTTCGTTTATTTTAAAGACAAACATTCCCTAGGCCCTTATCCCGTTATCCGCTACCTGACTTGCGTATGCAAACAGTTTGGATCCAGATAAGACGCTTAGTAACTCGGCGTCTCACCAGGATCTAAGCTGTTTGACACTCGGTCAATAGTTTATCAAAGCCGTCTGATCCGAGTCTACTCTGTTTGTAAAGGCGTGAATAAGCGTGTATGAAACAAAGGGATTAAACAACACATACAGTAAAACCACTTTAAACCGGAATTGTAATAGAGAAAATTAGGCAGGTGGCTTCTTAATGTGGGATGAAAGTCATGCAGAAAGCTCCTCTTGGAGCTTTCTGCATGACTTTCATCCTGCATTAAGCTGCCTCCTGTCTCCAAGACACATATTTAACGTTCGATTGAGATGGGGTTTACTTTACTGTATCTGTTGACTGCACAGCAGAAATAAAGCAGATAATTGGAAGCTTTCTGGTAGTGTTTTTATGAGAATTTTCGGCTTATGTTTCGTCGTGCATTAGGCTACCATCTACTTTACAGGGCCAGAGTAAGTGTTGTCGTTATAGAGAGGACTCGTTGTACATGTAAAAGCCGTAATATGAAATGGGATTATGTAAATGTCAGGTGACGAATTACATCTCAAGTTGTCAAGAAAATGACAAACTCTCATCTTTGATCATCAAATGTTGAAAAGCATGACATCCATTCCCATGTTTGAAAAAATCAAACAAGCTTATTTTATTATCCTGAAGGATGGGGTGTTATTCCTTTACTTGAAAAATATGCCTTTAATGCCTTTGCAAACAGAGTTGACCTAGATCAGTCGTCTCCTGTAAAATGATATTCGTGTTGCCATTATTTCATATATGAATAATCATCGAGCAAAGGGTTAATTCCAAATATAGGCATAACATTTCTCTGGTTTTTTATTTAGATCATACAGTAAAGACTTTATAACCCTGATCTATTAGAAACGAAGAATTAACAACTCTCCTGTTCTATGTCTTCTTTCCAAATGTCAATACCTACTGAATATTCATGGGAAAATAGTTACAACAAAATATGGAAGGCGGAACATTGTAGCCATTTTTGAAAGTAAAGAAACAGATCTTTCAAATTCAATTAGTAAACAAGGCAGACCATAATCAGACGGCTCCAAAAGGAACCGTCTGATCTGGGTTTGCTCTGTTTGTAAATGCGTGAAAACACGTTTATATGAAGGACAAAACTATCAGGCAGGCGGGTGATTAATGCGGGTTGACAACTATACAGGCTATGCTCGGTTGTCTGGTGAAATACTTCAGTTATGTCTTTACAGTTTCTGCCATGTCCAAGGTATCCATGTGCTATTATAAAATAAATTATCTAATTAACCCTTCGCTTGCTAATCGCGTCAATATACCTACCTGTAAATAGTGAAGACCCAGATGAGACAGCTCCTGCAGGAGCTGTCCCATCAGGGTCTGCACTATTACAAGTTGATTGTGCAACCAGTGCACTCCACAGCAGTGATTGCACAGCGAAATACTTGTACACAGTGATGAAGATATATGTAATTAAACAACAGGGCATGGGTAAAGACGAAGAACTGTATTTTAAAATTCAGCAAGAGAAGGGTTAATACTCATGGTGTCTTTTATTTTCTCACATGAATATTCATGGAGTAAAGGGTTAGCAGTCACCTGATTTATAGACCCCCATGTTTATGTAGGAAGTGGTCGCTTTAGAGAGGGTCTTCTGTATACGGTTTTATATGGTACGATGTGGGTCGTATTTACTTTAAATAACCCTTTCCCTTTTCTATGTTTATTCCAAATTTCAATACCTACTGAATATTCATAGACAAAATAGTTATAATGAAATATGGAAAGTTGAACAGTGTAGACATTTTAGACACTGAAGAAACAGATCTATCAAAAGCCATTAGCAAACAGGGCAGAATCTGATCAGACGGCTCCTCTAGGAGCCGTTTGATCTGGGTCTTCTCTGTTTGTAAATGCGTGAAAAGGCGTTTATATGAGGCAAAGGGTTAAGATCTTTGGTCCGTTAAGTATTGTTATTATTTGTCGATTCATTTGTTCATTTCATATTGAAGAGGCATTGTTTATAGAATAGATTGTATGAAACCACACATCATCATTTTCACCAGTGTGGTTAAATTGACAATAATGAAGATTTATTATTCTAATTTGAACATGTATGAGGTCTTGACTGGAAATTCTTGGCGATTCAAACAATTGGAAAATTGGTTTTAGCTTGGTGTAACACATCACTCATTGAGAGAATCCATAATAAATTGTTTAGCTTTTTCTAAACTCATTAGCCGTCTATAAACTTTGCTGTCTGCTACAAATTTACTGTTTTTGTTTGTTTTTCTTCGTTTTTATTTCAAAAGTATAGTCAGAGTAAAGGGCAGTTGGATCCTGGTGAAACATCGATTACTTGGCGTGACATCTAGATCCAAACCGTTTGCAAAGGCAATCACAGATCCGCCATGGCGGTGAAAGAGTCGATTTATTGCGAAATCACAGGGCCCAAAATGTTAACGCGCCAAGAAAAAGTTGTTACAATGAATTGAATGTTGATGCTTTCAAACAAACTCAAACTCATCTCTCAGTCCTTATCCTACTGAAAAAATTATGTCTGCTCAAATTCTGACAATTTTTACTTATTATCGATCCATTAAAACGATTTAGAAGCAATCGACCAAGTGTCTAACAGCTTGTATCCTAATGAAACGCCGAGTGACTCGGCATGTCATCTGGATCCAAACTATTTTCAAATGCATGTCAGGTCTCGATTAGCATGCAACAAAGTATTATAATCTAATAATTATGTTTATATATTGAACCCATTCCGCAAATAGACTATGTTTAGATCCAACCTCATTGAGCAAATCTACTGAAAAGGAGCATTTATTAGAGAAAAGGAAGCATTATAATAATTATAAAGTTTTGAAACCATTGTGATAAAAAGCGCATTTGTTCCTATGGAGCAAATTCTCTATTTATCACAATGGTTTCAAACAGTGACTTATAGGGGCGACAAACGGCATCAATATAAGGGAATGTGTTTAATGCATACAAAGTATGGAGAGCAGCTGTAAATGGGTATCTTATAACACTTTTACTCCATGAATATTGATGTAAAAATAATGATAATATGAGTACTGATTACATTAGTTTTATAATGACACATGAATAGAGGAAAAGGCAAATAAGTGTGGAATAAGACCTATATAATTCCAAATGCAAACATTTGAAGATTCTGATCAAACAGTTTCTCTACAAGAGTAATTTGACTCGGCTCTACTACTCTGACTGCAAAGGCGTATAAAGGCGTATTTTTCCTCCATAAATACGCCTTTCTACGCCTCTAAAAAAGTCACTTTATGAAACCATTGTGATAAATTGAGCATTTGCTCCATAGGAACACATGCGCTTTTTAACACAATGGTTTCAAAACTTTATAATTGTTATAATGTTTCCTTTTCTCTAATAAATGTTCCTTTTCTAAATATAGTCTATTGGCGGAATGGGTTCAATATATAAACATAATTATGAGATTATAATACTTTGTTGCATGCTAATCGAGACCTGATATGCATTTGAAAATAGTTTGGATCCAGATGACATGCCGAGTCACTCGGCGTTTCATTAGGATACAAGCTGTTAGACACTTGGTCGATAGCTTCTAAATCGTTTTAATGGATCGATAATAAGTAAAAATTGTCAGAATTTGAGCAGACATAATTTTTTCAGTAGGATAAGGACTGAGAGATGAGTTTGAGTTTGTTTGAAAGCACTAACATTCAATTCATTGTAACAACTTTCGCTATGTGCGTTAACATTTTGGGCCCTGTTATGTCGCAATAAATCGACTCTTTCACCGCCATGGCGGATCTGTGATTGCCTTTGCAAACAGTTTGGATCTAGATGACACGCAAAGTAATCGATGGATGTGTCATCAGGATCCAACTAATTTTTACTGTGACTAAAAGAAAAGTGAAGAAAATAAACAATAAAAAACAGCAAATTTGTAGCATACGACAAAGTTTGCAGACGACAAAATTTGTCAGCGAAAGAGTTAAGAAAAAGCTAAAGTATTTATTATGGATTCTCTCAATGAGTGATGTGTTACACCAAGCTAAACCAATTTTTCAATTGTTTGAATCGCCAAGAATTTCCAGTCAAGACCTCATACATGTTCAAATTAGAATAATTAATCTTCATTATTGTCAATTTAACCACACTGATGAAAATGATGATGTGTGTGGTTTCATACAATCTATTCTATAAACAATACCCCTTTAATATGAAATGAACAAATGAATCGATAAATAATAATAATACTTTTATCACAATGGTTTCAAACTACAAAATTCTAAAATATTCCTTTTCTCTAGTTAATGCTCCTTTTCGGTAGATTTATTCAAAGTGGTTGGATCTAAAAATAGCCTATGAGATATTGGGTTATGAAGTGAAGGGTTAAGGTATTATAGTTATTTAACAGAAAGATATGTCTTTGACGCTTGTAGAGACCGTCTAATCAGGGTCTGCTCTGCTTGTTTATAGATATGATTCTACAGTTTTGCCATGAGCAAACCTACCAGTGTTCTTTGTCAAAGTAAAGATTCAGCTAATATAGTATTCATTATCTAATTATTTCTTATTTGAATATTCATGGAGTAGTGGGTTTTAGATTCCGCGATAGCCTTACGGGCTCTTTATTAAAATGTTCATTTCTAGTACATATAAAACAAATATTCTCACAGAGCAACAGATAATCGTGCGTTATCAAATACCAAAATCGTCAATTTCTCCACTAACCCCTATGTTCTGACCACTCTTTAGAATCGTCTCGAATAGATGATTCTAAAGAGTGGTCACAACATAGGGTTTAGTGGCGAAAAAAAGGTTAGTTTGGAAAATGTTTAAATTTACGCATCTTATATGGGCCTCTGCATATGACTCTTACAATAGCTGTATTATACGTCGCATCAGGATCCGTTATGTTTGATTGTGTTATAGAAACGAGTATGGGATAAATTAACAACCAACACGGTTTTTATTTTTTTTATGTTTTTATTTTTTTTATAGAAACGAGGAAATAACTAACAGCGATTGTTTTGGTACTGGGAGAGGGTCGGTTGTTTTATTTGTTTGGTTGTTTAGCGTTGTAGAAACTACCTCATTAATGTGTATACTGTATACTGTAAGTTTGTCATTTTACTCCGTATAAACGTCTTTTGACGCCTTTACAATTGCAGAAGACCCACATCAGACGGTTTTTAGGAGCTGTCTGATCAGGTGCTGCTCTGTTTGCTGAAGGAATAACATAGTCTACATTCTCTATCATTTCCAAAACTTCGTGTGTGCATGTGCCATTTTAAAAATTCAGGTAATAGGCTTACACAATATTCACCACAATTCACAATACTATCATTTCTTATATAAATATTGTTGGAGTAAAGGGTCATATATAATGCTAGATGTATATTCATTTTTTGACAGATCCCATAGATTTCACCGTCGTACACGATTCCACAATCTACAATGCCTCAAGTTCTGGTGACCGCCTTCCCAATGAGGTCCGGATCGACTTTCGGGTCCTTGAGACGCCAATCTCACTTCTTCTACTGCGCAACCTGAAAATGAAGAATGCCGACATAGTGAGCGTCATTCGCATGTCCGAGTCCGGAGTACCCGTGGTGGTACAGCAGTTTCTCGAGGATCACGAGGTAGGTTACGTCATCAAATATTTGAAATTCATCGCCCTCTGGTGGCATACTATAAAGAGAAACTCAAACTCTCCCATCGAATGTCGAAATAATACATGTACTTGTAAGTATTTAATATACTTGTTCAATATACACCTCTTCAATTAAATACATTTAATACATGTTTCATTATATTCTCTATTCATATGCAAGACTAAAACTACTTGTAAATTAAGATAGCTCAAATATATAATACATTACCAAATGCATTGTCAACAATACACGCTTAAATATGTCACTACATTTCATTTCAGATCTCTGGTGAATATCATGACCTCAATAAGAAAGCTATTTTCACGTGGTCATGTGAGAAAAAGTTACACACGAATGCCAGTGAAAAGTGTAGACCTACATTGGTAAGCATTCTGGTTACAGATGTATGAGGTTTCTGACCTTTCTAACCCTTTGCTTCATAGACACACATTGCATTTAAACGTCCTTGCAAACAGAGCAGACCCAGATCAGAAAGCTTTTGAGGAGTCGTCTGATCAGTGTCTGCTCTGTTTGTTTTCGTGTTACAGAACTGTCTCTCTATTACCCTTACAAAAAGTGTTCATTTTTGTTATTTAATATAATAAATAAATAAATTACTATACGTGCATATAATAGAAGGAGTTGTTCCTGAATATTCATAAAGGGAAGAGTTTAACGATTATATAATATTGTTTTTCTTTTAACCAATATACCCCCGCGACCCCAAACACGAATTATATGCTAACAGTGTAGACCCCTATCGTAGGGTTCCTAAGAATCCCTCTGACCAGGTTTGCATCGTTTGTTATTCAAAATAATCATACATTTTACCATACAGTAGAACCTGTCTTAAGCGTCCATCAAAAAGAATACTAAATATGGGTGTGGAAGGCATATGATAGCTTAATGCAGGTCAAAAGTAATACAGAAAACTCATATATGAGCTTCCTGCATTACTTTTGCCTTTTATTAAGCAACCACCTGTTTCAACACTCCTATGTTCAATAATGAATGACCGCTTAGGACAGGTTCTACTGTATTTAATACGGGAGTAAAGTGGTCAAAATGTCACTGATCGTTTTCCAATTTATCATTTCTCTAAAACCATTTTAGGAAGGAACATTTCGCTTAGGGGAAGACAGCTTTCACATGCAAGTCATGGATAAGTCGGCCTTGAGCAAGGTCACCAGCAGCACGAGCGCTAATATTCAAAAGCTGTGGAGCCGGGTCAAAGATATAGTGACCAATGCCAAAACACCGACACAAGTTTATGGAATATACCGCATGGATTCCTCGCATGTAACTCCTACAGATTTTAAAGATGCAGGTGAGCGGATCTTTTGTTTTAAAAATGTTCCTCTAGATGTTACTTAACCCTTTGTCCCATTAACATATAATTATATACAATATTTCATAACTTCACGAATATCATTTAGAATATATTTGCTTCTAGCATATGAACATGTATATTTTACAATGTAGATTTCGATATGTATTATTGTACAGTAAAACCCCTCTAATGCGACCACCAAAAAGGGGCATAATTCCTGGGTGGCAGTGGCAGGTGGTAGCTTAATGCAGGACGAAAGTAATACAGAAAGCTTTCTGCATTACTTTCGTACTGCATTAAGCAACCACCTGCTTTTAAAGGCAGCTATGGTTCTTCTTTAAGTGGTCGATTTAGAGGGTGTTTACTGTACATGTATAAGCAAACAGAGCAGACCCTGTCACCCTGACCAGATCAGATCAGACGGGAGCTGTCTGGCATGAGTATCATCTGTTTGAAAATGTGTCCAACACTATCTATATGAGGGACATTGTTAATGCATTTACTCAAGGGTGGACAAACAAATTATCACCAATGTCTCAAATAAGTAGCAGTATGAAGAAAAGAACTCTATGATTTTGCAGTGTAAACCAAGTTCAATCCCCGCATCTTCAGCTGATCGGGTTTTACACTAGTACGCACTCATGAGCATCTGTAGTATGTTCATGTGTAGTTAGATATCTAGTGAAGGCGCAGGACAGGACTCACAATCACCGTGACTTGCGTCATACCTTTTTTATTTGCACTACTGCCAAAATGTCAGATTATTAGATACCTGTCGTTATAACCATGCATCCAAAAACAAATTGTGACGTAAGCTCAAAATGCCAAACAACCAAATGGCCTATTGTATGTACATTGTAATGCTCATGAAATTATGTTTTAAGGATTTATGTCGACAGAACATTGTACAATTGTTGTTTAACTCTATCACCGCTAATGTCGCCGGGAAAGAACTCATAGGGCTTGGTGAAATGGGTGTGTCTGTGATTATCTTTGCAAACTGTTTGGATCCAGATCAGACGGCGTGTAATTTCGTGTCTCGTTTAAATCCAAAAAATTTGACAGTCTAATTATGTTTATGAGAAGACCACGAAGGAATGTTCACTTTGAACCTTACTAGCAGACGACACTGCTTGCACGCGATAATTATTTGGCACCAAACGAGTTCTTACCACGTGAGCATGTCCATGAATCACCATAATTATTGCAAATCGCTAATTGTTTCCCTGCGGTTACCATAAATTATCCCATTAACTCCTTCTCCAGTTAACCACGACCGGGCTCGCATTTGCACATAGTTTGGATCCTGATGAGACGCCGAGTAACTCGGCGTCGCATCAGGATCCAAGCTGTATGACACCCGGTCAATAACTCCTCGAAATCTTGAGCAAGTTGATCTTAGACAAATTGGCATTAGCTCAGACATTATGTTTTCACAATGGGATAAGGATTCAAGCATGAGCGCAATGGGCAAGTTTACAATCTAGTTTGTCGGTGTGTAAGAAATTAATGCATACGACAGGTGATATGGTCCTAAATGTGCATTTCTCATCACTGAAATGTCATGGAAATAACCACAATGCCATCAAGGTTCATCATTATCGACCTAAATCATAGTGACTTGACAGTTGCTGTAAACTATTGTCGTAACTAGACGGCGCCCTGTGTTCTCTCCTGGATGAACATGTATCCAAGCATGTATGACAAGCATGGTTACTTCGCCCCAACATATTGAACTCACTTAAATAGCACTTTGCCTCTTGAGTATATGTTTTCATGTCAGAAATAGTGACATTAGTAACATACATTACATAATCGTTTTATAATGGCATATGGACACAAGATTTGTTGATCTTTGTAAGATAGAGGTTTAAACCATAAAGTCGGGAAAACATTTGTTAGGAGAATCTTACTACAATATGACACAGTACTATATATTATTCAGAACCAATGATTACTGGTCAGACAGCTGCGTTAAACAGTGCTTTTGGTCGTGAAGCAAGACTTATACGTGAGAACGTCCTACCAGGCGGACAGATGTACAACCTTGAAGTCCTAGCAATAATAGACTACAGCATATACGAAAGGTATACAGTACAACATACATTTATACTGAGTATGTTTATAATGTGCTCATTAACATACATGTATACTGAGTATGTTTATAAATGTGTTCATTAACATACATGTATACCGAATATGTTTTTCGTAACTATACAAAATCTAGAAGTATGCCTTCATTGACATACATGCACATATATACCGAATATGTTTTCGTAACTATACAAAATCTAGAAGTATGCGTTAACTGACATACATGTATACCGAATAAGCTTTCGTTACTATATAATATCTAGAAGTATGCGTTCATCGACATGTAGAGCTAATATGTAAGTTATATCAAGAAATGCACAGCAATATGCCATTCTAAGAAAACGGGACATGCTGTACAAGAAATTATAACGTGAATGCTAGGAGAAAAAAGGTCCATGAGAGAAATGAACAAAAAAAGGGAAAAGCCCACAAGAGATAAAACTCCGAGATTATCAAACGTCTGTGTCTGAGTTCATACTCAGATATCTGATCAATCAGATGCTTGAGAATGAACTCAGACTCGGATAAAATGTTTTATAACCTTATAACCTAGTCTCAGGTGTGCTCCAAATTGTAGATTTGCTTTCAGTCATTTTCACAATAATTCGGTTATTCAGAGTATAGCCAAAAACTGTATCAGTCACATCGCAGTAGAACCCTTCTGAGGTGACCATTAAAGAGAGGTTTAATACAGGGTCTTAAATATAGATGGTAGCTTAATGCAGGATGAACTTTATGCAGAAAGCTCCCTTAAGAGCTTTCCATATTACATTCGTCCCGCTTACCACCTGTTTTAAAAGATGTTCACGTTTAATTCATTAAAGTGAACGTTTTAAAAGTACTCTATAGTATGTCCTTGACCTTTTTATTATCAGGTTTTACAAGGCCAGCGAGCTAGGCACGGAGAGGGAGAAGGACAATGAGGCTAAACACAACATCAAGAAGTATTTCTCGCATGTGTTCAATGGTGTTGATATGCTCTACCAGAATATTGACAATACAGGGTTCGGCCTAAGCGTCGGGTTGTCTGGCTTCATAATATCAGATGTAAGTTACAAAGTTACAAAATAAAACAAAAAGGAAACAATACAAAAATAAACAGGAAACAATATAAAAGGAACAATATAAAACTAGAAAAAAAGGAAACAGTATAAAAGTCGTTTAGATCGTGAATGTTAAACAATGATCAAATTTACTTTTCTGTTTATTAGTAACAACAGTAACAGTAAGATTACTGTTAGCAAGCAAATAACAACAAATAACACAACAGTCATGGCTGTAAGTCCTTGAATCATTACAAAAGTTATTAAAGTAAATACCATGTATACAAACCGGATTTTAGTAAAGAAGAAATGTACAACGTTCTACTTTAACAGCAAGAACATTTGAACTTCATTGCCGGAGAAAGTGCAGTTTGTAAAAAAAAAAAAAAAAAGCTCAAAAAAGAAATTAAAAAGTTTTACCTGGAACAGTATTAGATGCTCGTACCTGCTTTTAAACTATATTAATATTGACCAAATTCTATAAAATAGGCTTTTTATAATTTTTGAAAACGAACATCCTTTATTTCAAATAAATTAATTTTTCAATTGAACCATCATTTTAACACATTATACCATCTTATTGGGTCGAACTACACTACTGTAATATTTCAATATAACTGATTAAAAATTGCTTCTATGTAATATTTAAATATTTATATGGAAATCATTACACTTTTTGACTGTACCATATTTTTAATATGTCATTTTTACGTATTAATATCTTGTAAATTGTATGCAAATTTAGATGCTAAATAAATCTATCTATCTATCTAATGTAGATCTGCTTAAGCAGGTTGTTTCTTAAAGCACGGTGAAGGTCATACATAAATCAACTAGATGAGCTTTCTGTATGCCTTTCATCCTGCATTAAGCAGCCGTTTGACTAGCATTGGTACTAATTTGCAAGTATTGTTTTGGAAATGTTTAATGTACATTAAACGTATTTGTTGCATTTCATAATTGCTTTCACTGACAAATTTTGTCGTCTGCAAACTTTGTCGTCTGTTACAATTTTCAGTTTTCATTTTTTCTTCATCTTTTTTTTCATAATATAGTAACAGTAACAAACAGTTTGGATCCTGATGAGACATCGAGTTACTCGGCGTCTCAACTGGATGATCCAAACTGTTTGCATAGGTAATGACAGATGCGACATTGGCACCGAGAGAATGAATGGTAGCCAACCATTTGAGAATCAAAATAAAAAACAATGTTTCAAGGTGGGCCTTCAATGAACCCTGTGCAGATTTAGTGAGATTCCTAGTTGCCAAACATTGCACAATCGGCGTCACCTTATTAATATACTTGATTCTGTCTGGATATATTCCAGTCTCCTGATGTTTCTCCTTGGACCACCCCTCACATTGACGTCCGGTCGGGCGGACGGGATGAATTGCTGGTATCCACTCCCCTAAACGAGCTGATACGGTGGAGCTTCAGGGCCAGGAATATTCCTGAAAATGACCATATCATGTTACTTACAGAGTATGTGTACAGTAAACGCATCTAAACCGGATCTTTACCGGAGTTTTAACCCTTTGCTTGCTATTCGCGTCAATATACCTATATGTAAATAGTGAAGACCCAGATGAGACAGCTCCTGCAGGAGCTGTCTCATCAGGGTCTGCACTATTTACAAGTTGATGATTGTGCAACCATTGCACTCCACAGCAATGATTGCACAGCGAAATACGTGTACACAGTGAAGATATATGTAATTATACAACAGGACATGGGTAAAGAAGGAGAAATATATTTTAAAATTCAGCAAGGGAAGGGTTAATGAAGAAGAATAAAGAAAGATTAAATTATTTTAGACATGTGACTGCTTAATGCATGACAAAAGTCATGCAGAAAGCTCATTTGGAAGTGTTTGTGCTTGACGTTTACCCTGCATTAAGCTTACACTTGTTGATGCTAATTTGACAGTCCGGTTTAGTGGACATCTTGAGATGTACCAAATTCTAGTATTCTAGTTTTCTTTTAACACTGACAATAATTATGCATCGTCTTCGTATACGCAATGCAATTTGTCTTAAACAAACTTGTTTACATTAGAATTTGTTTCACATTACCTTATGCATTTCCTTGTACAAATAATATACATGTATACATAAACCATAAGAAATTATCTTATAAAATAAGCTTATATCATAGCAAAAAAAGTGTTTATTTTAAATCATAAAAACGACAAAATTTAATATGTAAATTGTAATTATCTATGCAAAGAGTTTGGATCCATGTGACAGCTCATACAACTCGGTGTCTCATCACAACCCAAGTGGCTTGATACCGCAATCATATTTCTTTAAAGAAAACGGAAAGTATTGTTACACAGAGCTCCAGATAAGATGCGTAAATTAAAATATGTTCAAGAGTAACTCCTTTATTTCTACACCAAACCCTATACTGTGACCACCTTTTAGAGTCGTCTCAAATACATGTATACGATTCTAAAGAGTGATCACAGTATAGGGTTTGGTGGAGAAATGAAGATTTTATCATCTGGGTACGCACCTTTATATGTATCCCAGCAGACAAATAGTAAATAACCTCTTATCCATGTTCTGTTATTGTATTTTCAGCTATGATCTGTACTCTGTGGACAATGGCGTTGCTGACAAAAGAACAGCAGGTACTTATTTTATCACATAGAGGGATTATGTAGTTTAGATTTCGTTAATGCATGTCATTCTTATGGCAAGATTCCATAGCCGGTCACTATCTCGAGCTGTGCATCCAATTCAGTTAACTATCAACGGTTGATTTCCAAGGTGGACTAGCCCATCTGTTTGACTACAGTATGAAAGGCTTAACCCTTTCCCTGTTCTATGTTTATTACAAATTTCATTACCTACTGAATATTCATGAACAAAATAGTTATAATGAAATATTGAAGTTTGAACATTGTAGCCCTTTCAGAAAGTAAAGAAACAGATTATATCAGATTCCATTAGCAAACAGGGCAGACCATGATCAGCCGTCTGATCTGGGTCGTCTCTGTTTGCAGATGCGTGAAAACACGTTTATATGAGGGAAAGGATTAAACTTGTTAGATGATTTTGATTGACAAACAGTGCAGGTATGGGGTTACGCTGTTTTCAAATACGAGCGCATGCATGTCACGCATTTAAAGGGTTAAGGACTGTTTCGCAATAGCTGGGTACATTTTGGACTGTTCAGGTGAAAAACTTTACAACCTGTTGCCAACAGTTGCGAGTGTTATGCAAGCATTATCCGTAATTGAACGTAAGACAGTTCAAGATTTACTTTCTCCAGATCAATATTTTTTCATAAACAAACAGAGCAGGCCCTAATCAGACGGCTCCTACATGACCCATCTGATCTACCCCGTTTGCAAAGAATAAATACGAATCCGTATAAACACTAAACAAAGCATATTAGCAAATTAGTTTGGCCACACATTAGTTTCTAATGTATTAAACATACTATTCATGAATTGTTTCACCTCAGGTTATGCCCGTGTGGGCAGTGTATGCAGTCTGGACAGCGTGTCTGTGATAGAGGATCATGGAGGATTCCAGAGTATCAATGCGGCAGCCCATGAACTCGGCCACAGGTAAGAGCATTACAGAAAAAACTCTAGAAAGCGACAATGGAATTGACATGGTGTCCTGTAATCTTTTATTCCATAAACACACCTTTTTATGATTTTACATACAAATTAGACTAGTTAATATCCATGATTTCATTTTTTTTTCTTACATGGATATTCATGGAGTAAAGGGTAAAAGCGAGTGACTGCTTAATGCAGAATCAAAGTAAAATTCCCGAAGTTCCGGGGAGGAGCTTTCAAAACTACTTTAGTCTATCTGTCTTAAAACAACGGTCAATTAGACATCTTTTGTTTTTAGAAGTTTACGTTTGTTGATTGATTAGACAAAACAAACTAAGCACATTTAAATTTTGTGTGCTATAGCCAACGTTTCAATAACTGATCTGCACGGTGTAACAGCACTATATCTGTCTCAAGTACCGTGTCCATATAACTGAAATGTTGTTGGTTGGACTTAAACCCAACTCTCACACACACGCACGCACGCACGCACGCACACACACAAACACAGAGTCATTGTTAGGCAGCCGCATCTTGCTTTTATGAAATGGCACGTCCTTCGTTATTTATCAGCGTAAGCAACAATCGGTCTTCATTGATAACGGTTAGAAGTTTCACCTGTGTGGCTTTATATAATTGATTTGAATGAAATTGCAATCTCATGATGGAAGTCAGAATTCATGCTGTATTGCTGAACTTTGGTACTAAATAATTACTGACATGGATGTTTGTTTTTAACTTTTAACCCACTCAACCCTAAATTATTAGAGTGGAAAAGTCCATCGGTGTTTAACAAAGTCCACTCAGTATGAAAGGCCAAAATATGCTAGAAGATTTTGAATAACAAACAGTGCAGACCCAGATCAGAGGGCTCCTCTAGGAGTCCTCTGATCTAGGTCTACACTGTTTGCAAATGACAGAACATGTGTATCCAGTGTTGAAAGCGTTAAAATACAGTTTCCAGTATGGATTGATTTAGAGAATAATGTAAGCTTACTCCTTTACTTAAGCATGCATGCCTTTTAACGCATCTGCAAACATGATTAACCCAGATCGGACAGCTCCTGCTGGAGCCGTCGGATCAGGGTCTGCTCTGTTTGTTTATGGAATAACAAAGATATGTTTTACAGGTTTTTACAATGAACTGCATTTCCCGTGTCTATGCCATTATAATATTCCATCTATTTTTTTTATTTACGGTGTCATTAAATCATCATTGTGGTTTCACGTCTACAATATAATGTGTTTATTATTTGTAAGGTGGTTGGTAATCCTTAGGCGGTGCAATTATTACGCTGTTGTAGAAATTGTCCTCAATCCTTTACTCAATATAGGTGCGACTTTGGTGTATTTGCAAACAGAGCAGAGACAGATAATATTACCCCTGTAGGAGCCGTCTGATCAGGGTCTGCTCTGATTAATTATGTTGTAATATAGACATGATAATTGCGAACAAAACATGCATGTGTCCATGTCATAATGAAAATACGGCAAATTAATAGTCACTGTGTCATTATTTCTTACATGAATATGCATGGAGTAAAAAGTTAAAAATCTGTTTACGTATTCAGTCATTTACTTATTGTACAATGTATGAGCATTCTAGTATACAGAGTTATTTATTTATATCTGCAGTTTGGGAGCCCGCCATGATGGCGCAGGAAACCGGTGCAACCCACGAGCCCAATATGTTATGACGGCACACGGTGGGTTCGAGTCTGATGCCAACAAAAGGAATCCGTGGCAGTTCTCTGATTGTTCCGTTGATTACTTCAAGAGCTATGTATCTAGACTGTAAGTATTGAGACCATAGATCATCGGTCATAATAGTTCATTTCAAAATTGCCCCAGATCTAAATTTGAACATATTTTATTTTCCACAGCATGGAAAGGGTTAAGATATAATTCCAAATGTATGTCTTTATCTGCTACAGTCCCAACAGTCACTGTTTAACAGACCCAGTAGACATTTTTGACGAAGCGGCTTTCAGGAACTACGTCTCCAACTACCCGGGGCAAGAAATGACCCCCAACGAACAGTGTCAAGACATTCTTGGCCTCGACTCATTTTATGGATGGGTAAGTTAATCACGTACTATAAACAGGTCTTTTTATTTGCATATGGCAGTAATAGTAAAAACAATATACTAATGTATAAAATATATATGGATTAGACTGCCGATCAGCTCTGGTTGAGGGCAATATACGCCCTGTATCTACATGTACGTCGAAGAATATGTTGGCAGCTTTTTTATCAGCAAATAAAGAACAGGGGACGTACATGTATTCAACAAATTCCTAACTGTCTGCACTTTTGCCTAAGTTAGTCTGCCTGAATTCTTACGGTTACAATGATTGACAAACGTGCTTAAACTTGATTCAAATGATACATATTCATGAGTTTGCTGTATTTAAATAGTTGTATTCAGTGCGTTATATTTGCTGTTTTATTTTATATTTTAGGGTACTGAGCTCGGCTCGTACAGCGAAATATGTAACGAGATGTCGTGCGCGGTACCGGGATCCACCCGCTCCTACAGGGTCTACAAGGCCGCCACGGGCACCTCGTGTGGAGACAAAAGGGTAGGTGTCTTACGAAACAATTAAAACAACAGTAACATCCACGTCGAATAAATAGGAAGTATCTTCAGGTTCCAAACTGTTTGACACGTTGTATACGTTTTAGATAACAAATTAAGGGAAAGTCCACTCTGTGATTTAAGGCAGACGACAATGTTTAGAGAGGATTTTTTACCGCCAAAAGAGTCACATGGTTTGATTTGACTCGTAAACACATTTTCTTATTAGACGACTTAAAGTAAGAGTAAATTAGTTAGTTCCATTTCATTGCTGAGTGAGCAATCCTTCTAAATCGACCACTTTATGAATAAACATAGCTATCTTTAAAAACAGGTGGTTGCTTAATGTAAGACGAAAGTTATACAGAATGCTCCTGTGGGAGCGTTCTGCATACCGGTAACTTTCGTCCTGCATTGAGCTGTCACCAGCCTTTAAACTTTCGCTATGCGTTAAGCCTTCCCAAAAGCCTTTAAACTTTCGTTCTGCGTTAAGCCTTCCCCAGCCTTTAAACTTTCGTTCTGCGTTAAGCCTTCCCCAGCCTTTATACTTTCGTTCTGCGTTAAGCCTTCACCAGCCTTTAAACGTTCGTCCTTTATTAAACTGCCACAGACCTTTAAACTTTCGTCCTGCTTTAAGCTTCCATCACCCTTTAAGACAAGGGATTATAAATACTGTTTCGGTGATAATCCTAGACGGTTTGCACTGTATATCGTTTTAGCGCTTAATATAACCATCCTGTACTATAGTCCTTTATAACGTACATGTGCACGTGTTTCTGTGTAAATCCGTTATAAGGTGCACGTGTTTCTGTGTATATCCGTTATAAGGTGCACGTATTACTATGTATGTCCGATATAGATACACGTATGTCTTTGTAGGCATTAACTGCATTGAATTTGTCATGCTTATCTTCCGTATTTATTTTTTATCAATTCTACTGTTTTGTGAAAGATAACACCATATTAATATTTATAATTTGCAGTGGTGTATTGAAGGACAGTGTGTATTTGACCAGAAGGCGCCGACAAAAAGTCGTAAGTAATGATAGGTTTACAGTAGCCATAATCCTGCTGAAATAAAAATAGGTCTGTTCATAGTTTGCTCTTTTACATTTCTTACTTCCTTCTGATTCGTTAATGCTTTTAAGAAATCATTGATCCTAGTGTCAAACAGCTTTGATCCAGATGAGACGCCGAATTTTTCGGCGTCTCATTGGATCCAACCTGCTTGCACAATCCTAGCCATGTCGCGTTTTGCATGCCAGTGGTTACATGTACATTACATGGGCTTTGTATGCCATGTACGTTGATTTCTTGTTTGTGACAGTTTGTACATAGGTATTTTTATTCTCCCCAATAGGAGGGAAAATGATTAGAGGAATCGTGAACAATAAAGAATATCGTTATAAATGAGCTGATCTTATTACATTGCAAACAGTGTAGACTCAGACCAGATGTTGTGTCAAAGACGCGTCCTTTGCAGGAATCTATAATTATAATTTCACATGGAACAGATCATATGCATTTAAAAAACTTTACAAAACGACGATGTCGCTACTCAACGAATTTGGGTCACAAAATATAATCGATATAATCGGTTTTTATTTTTCAAATATGTATGGCAGATCCGATCAAATATGTAATTGCATATGACATCATACTCCCGTCTTCATAATAGTAAAGGGTTAGAGAAACAGCACTCACGATGGAAATATATATTTGGACGAGTTCAGTTAGAAAAGCAGGCCACAACGGGTTTACATCAACACATTCTATTTCTCTGTAGAACTACAAATGTATTATCTTGAATAGCTTTTATTTAAGTATGGCGGTCTCTTACTTGACATTCATTCGGACACACTCGTATATTATCGCCAATTCGCCAGTTGCATAGTTACCCTCTGAATGCTACAAACGAGTGCATTGACATTTGCAAACAGTGTAGACCCAGATCAGAGGGCTCCTTGAGGCTATGTTTGCACTGTTTGTCATTCAGAGTCATGTGGCGAATTCAATAATTTCATTCGGAATGGAATCCACCGTTAAAGGGTGATGGACCATTCCACTTTAAACGTTTGGGATTTAAATGGCTAATGATTCAACTACAACTTCAAGTGTAACATTCACATACATGTAGAAAGGTAGAAATAAGAAAACACATATCATTACTCAATACAATGTATTTAACTTATCTTTAGCCTCCTGTGTTTTCGGGGACACACAGCGACGATTCTCAGGAGGGAAGTCCTGTCGCCAGTACATGCTGGAGCAGCCAATGAGATGCTACGACAAGTTCTATAGGGATAGATGCTGTGACACGTGCGAGAAACTCAGCACGGGAGTCAGAGGTATGTACACGTAGAAGTGAAGTTTGCAAATAAATTAACGGTGTTAATTTCATCCGTTCTTTTGGTGTATGAGCTTGACCATAATGTGATCACCTAGACAATACATACGGATACTGAGTTGATTTTGTGATTTTGATATTGAATTACACTTGAGTTCTTATTTCTTTTTTATTCCCAGGATGTGAGTACGGGGACAAGTTTTTGAACTGTAACCCTCGAATCTGCATGGACAGGAATTACGCCCAGGATTGTTGTAGCACGTGTGGTCTAGCACCCCGCCCTGTGATAAACCCAATGCCCGCCCCTACACAGCGGCCTAAGCGGCCCGTCACAATGGTAATATTTCGAAAGACAACTTACAAGTTTTAACCCTTTACTTCAAAGATACACCCTTTAACGTCCTTACAATAAGAGTAGACCCATATTAGACAGCCCCTGTACGAACCGTCTGAGCAGGTCTACTCTGTTTACTTATAGAAGAACACAGATCTAATGTCATGGCCAAAACTTCCTTTTGTCACTTTTAAAAATCATTTTAATCTGATAGTCGAGATGAAATCAACTACATTGGTATTAACATATCATTTCAACATATTACTTTGTATTTAACTAACCCTTTGCTCCATGAATATACACGTAAGAAATAATGACATCATGAATATTAATTAACTGATTTGTTATATAACGGAAGATGGGCACAGGAACTTTTGGCCATGGCAGAAATGACAGAATCAGATCTATAGCATAAGCAGTATTATTACATTGGCAGACAGAATTGACCCTGACCAGATGGCTCCTATAGGAGCCGTCTGATCTAGGTCTGCTCTGTTTGCAAAGAGGGCAAAGGATTAATATGGGAGTAGAACAATTTTAACCCTTCCACTGGTGATGGTGAATCTGTGATGGCCTGTGCTTAACAGTTTGGATCCACATCTTGGCGTCTCACCAGGGTCATATCTATTTGGTGTTGTGATTATGTTTTTGAAACAACAAGAATTTTTTTTAAAATGCAAAGGAAAGTACATGTACCTTATGGTGACATTTTCTTGTAGAAGTGTAGAATTGTTCAAGCTGATGTGTGTTGACAAATATATATTTCTAAACGTTTATCACACATTTAAGATATGTCCATATGAGCCACAGGGCGCAAATATTTGCATTAAATGTGAATATCTAACATTCAATGTAGAGTAACAAAGTAAGACTTCATTTGCAGTTTATCATGGCCAAATTCTCTCCAGAATACGGCAAGTTACAGTTGCAAAAACGTTAATATAATAATCAATATATACATGTACGGGTTAGTTATCACATTACAATGCCTCAATATATACATGTACGGGTTAGTTATCACATTACAATGCCCTTATAAGTTTTGTTCGTGTTATTCCCAGGCCCCTCGACCGACAAACCCGCCGACCAGAGCCCCAGTCGTGACTAGAAGACCTACCACCACAACAACAAGGAGACCTGAACGGCCAGTAAACGGTGATTATACACAGAAGAAGATCAATACATATTCATTTAATAAACATGGGAAGCTCTTCAATAGCTCGTGACTGCTTGACCATTTACACCATGTAGATACATTTTGTCACCTTTGCAAGCAGAGTAGACCCAGATCAAACAGCTCCTTAGGAGACATCTGATCAGGGTCTGCACGTTTTGCTCATGGCATAATATCGATATATTTCTACATTTTCAGCCATGATAAAAACCCTTGTTCCTGGTGCCATTATAAAAAATCAGCCGATTAATATTCATACAGTCATTTATTTCAATGGAACTTTCTGCATAACGTTTGTCCTGCATTAACCCATGTATTCGCACATTATTTGAAGAAAACTTGTCCAAATGTCATTGTGGAAGGCTCCATTTTTCATGTTGATGGGGGCACAGTTAACAAAATAAATATTTGTTAGAACAAGCAATTGACATCGATGGATTTAGCAAACAGTGCAGACCCTGATCTGCTGGTTCCTTCAGGAGCCCTCTGATCTGGTTTTACACTGTTTACACACATCCCTTTTAAGGGACACTGGGCTTAAGGACTTATATTTTAGACTTCAGTTGAGTGCATAGAAGATTTACTGTGCCCACCTTTCAGATCATTCAGCGTGTGCTTCAACATGTACTACGGCTTGAATTGTTTATACTTATCAAGGGTTTTCTTGTGCTCTTCCGATAAAATAGAATAACGCTTGCATTTTGGTGTTTTCTAACATTTCTGGGAATGTTTATACTGTATAAAACTGAAAGACAATGAAAAAGATTAACTATTACATGTATTTTGTTGGATAATAGCCGAGTTATTCCTGTTGTGCTAAAGACATTTTCTTTTACAGAACCGACAGGAAGTGTGACTCTTGAGCCTTCGGGTAACTCCGGTTTATGTCTCCGAAAGGAGAACCGTTTCTTATTGGTATTCAAATGCTCGTCCCTGCCTAACTTGTTCGGGCAGCCAGCGTGTGATAACCCGCTAATCGCACGGTTCTGTTGTGAACGATGTCCCGAGCCAGGTGAGCCAGGTATGGCATGCATGTTTTGCGCTTTTTTACTTTTATTTATAGTACAAATGAGCCGCCCAATGAGGAAATACATGTATGTTCGGTTTTGCATACTTCGTAGACCCATTCCAGTCATCTCAACTATTTTAGCCCCAATCTCTTTGAGTAAATCTACTGAAAAAAGAGGCATTTACTGGTCAAAAGGAAACATTTAGAATTTTGTAGTTTTGGAACCAACGTGATAAATACAGCATTTGCTCCAATGGAGCAACTGCTCTTTTTATCACAATGGTTTCAAAAAGCGACCTTTACTTATGCGTCAATAGACGCCTATATGAGGGAATGAGCTAACGTAATGACTGTTCAGGATCAAGTGTTTGCAATGCCTAGTTACGTTTATTTTCTGTTGGCTCAAATGTACAACAGTATTATCTCGGCAACTTCCCTGTAATCATCTCATGAATATTTGTAAGAAATAATGACATTATGAATATTAATTAGATTACTTTTTATAATGTCATATTAACACAATGCGTTCTGACAATGTTCGAGCTAAATTATTATTTCATGAGTACACAGTGTAGACCCTAATCAGACAAGTCCTACAGGAGCCGTCTGATATGGGTCTACTCTGTTCGAAAGTGTATATATTAAAGAAAGGAAATTTACACTACGTTAATTCCGTTTGCCAAAACAAAAAAATTGTCTGCTTTGCCGTATATTCCGTCTTTTTTTCTGAAAATCTTTCCCAAAGTCTCAAATGGTTTATTATGTAATACAGTGCTCCCTCTCTACAACGACACCCTTCGGGATACGAATATTGTATGTGTTGTTCAGAGGGAGTTGTTATAGGGAGGGAAAATCAAACATAATTAGCTTGTTTGCAGATCCCCAGATCAGATATATTTCGAGACCTAAAACCGTTATGCCTCAATCAAACCCTATGTTGTGACCACTCTTTAGAATCGTCACAAAGTGACGATTCTAAAGAGTGGTCACAACATAGGGTTTGATAGAGACATAAAGAAAATACGATGGAAAAAGTTGTTTCTGGACCCTCGTTGTTTCGGAAACAGTAACATGCGTTGTTGTAAGGAGGGAATCGTTATCGAGAGGGCCGTTGTAGGAAGGGAGCACTGTATATATTTGTAACTATTTGCAATCTACCATTTTTAAAGAGTTTACGTAGTTGCCCGGATACTGCCGAGTTCATACGATTCATTTGCATTGACACAGCTAGTGCTTGCTTTGAAAGTATGCTAGACTATCCTTCTTCATTTTAAATACACCCTGTTGCTTTTAATAATTAATTTGGGTTGAAGGACGACACTGAGACAATACACTTCAAGCTTGCAGTTTTTCTGGAGATTACCGAGTCACACTTAGATAGTGCTTATGAAAATAATGGCTGCATGCAAATTTTGTTCTTGCTTTCTTGCAATAATTGTTTCAAAGTTCAATTAAAAGTTTTGAAACCTTTACTCCATAAACACGCCTAGATCCATATTCAGAATCTGCTATATTACCTTTGCCCTTTTTGTACCCTTAATCGTTTACCTGGTGAATATTCATGTAAGACATAATGTCATAAATATTAATTACATGAAAGTTTAAATTGGCACATAAACACGAGAATTTATCATGGCAAAAACAAGAATTAATCCATATACTTCATAAGCAAACAGAGCAGACCCTGATCAGACGGCTCCTACGGGAGCCGTCTAATCTGGATCTACTCGTTTGTAAATGCGTGAAAAGATGTCTATATCAGGGAAAGGGTTAATACACACGAGCATGTATGGAGAAAAACATTGACAGGACATTTTATGCTGTCAATAACTTGAGCATTTTTATCACAGTAATAGCTTTTGCTAGTAAACGCCTACGTTTTTATTGATGTTTGTAGCCTCGCAAATTGGACAGTGTCTTAACGATGGAAATGTTTTGCCATCCCACTGCAATGTTAACGGTTGAGTTTTTTTGTACCATCACAAAACTGCAGATAATAAATTGTTAATAAGTAATGGTTAATGTGGTCACGCGTGTGGACTTGAAGGGTCCAGAAATCAAACATGTACAGTAAGTCTAGAGCAACAGATAAATGTGCGTACTCAGATGCTAAACACGTCATTTCTCCACCAAACCCTACGCTGTAACCACTCTATAGAATCTTCTTTTCGAGACGATTCTAAAGAGTGGTTACAATATAGGGATTGATGGAGAAATAAAGGAGTTATTCTTGCAAATATTTTAACTTATCTGGACCTCTAAAGTGACAAATTTATAAAAGTTGGTGGTAGATTAATGCAGGACTTAAGTATTACAGAAAGCTCCTTGTGAGATGGTGACATAATGCAGGGAGAGAGCAACACAGAAAGCTCCTACAGGAGCTTTCTGTAGGCATTTCGTCCTGCAGAAAGCTCCTGTTGAAGTTTTATGCATACCTTTTGTCTTACATAAAGCTACAATCTACCTTTAAGGCCCATAGTCAGACCTCTTTAGGTGGTCACTTTATAGGAGGTTTATTGTGTTTGATATTCCGAATCTGACCACCTCATGGAAACTACTGAAACGAATCTATGAAAAAGCTTTCTTACAGAAAATTATGTGACTAATACAATCGATAAAAAAAAACAGTAGTGTAGGCCAAGTTATTACCATTTAGATGTAAGTGTTTAAAGAACTTAACCGTCTGCGGAAACCAAAAGCGAAATTGTCCTTCAATGTTTAAAAAGATATATGTATGTTCGAATCAAACAGGAAGATATATCGTCTCCCAATTTCCAGAGTTTATGTTTGTTACAGCCATTAATGTAAATATGTTAGCATGGACATCAATAAACACACCATCTGAATCATTATTTTAACTCTTTGTACTATATGAAAACAACAATGTTTGTTCTAGCTATGAATGTAAATATGTTAGCATGGACATCAATAAAACACACCAGACTTCATTACATGTATTATTTTAAATCTCTGTATAATATATATACGATGTTTGTTCCAGCTTTGACTGCCAATATGTCAGCATTGGCATCAATAAAGCATATCAGGCTGGATTGTAAACTTATTTTAATTCTTTGTACGATATTAACCCTACTACGCTGACTTTTCAAATGGACTATTCCAAAATTCAAACATGTCAAGCTTATGGTGAATATTTTCGGATTTTTCTAAAGAAAATTGTATTTAAACATGACGAACAGTGCAGATCCTGGTGAGAGGGCTCCTCCCGCACAGCAAGGGTTAACATTCAATGCTGTTTGTCAGCTTATATTTTGAAAGTAGATTTTCTTCATTTTCTCTTCCAAATACGCCTTTGAATCCCTATGATATGCCAGTGTATTTAACTTCTCGTTTAGATCCTAACTGTTTCAAAATGCTATCATTAATGCATCTATATTGTACAAAGTAACAGACCACAAGAATAGAGTCACATCGGTCGACCATCACCATCAATATGTCAGGTTCGTGGGATATTGCTGTATGAGAAACAAGTTTGTTTGATACATATATGGGCACTGAAAGGTGTCTCAAACTTTTCCATATACAGTGACCGTTTTCCACAATACGATATCCAGTAAAACCTCTCTATAACGACCACTAAATTGTGTTAATTAGTTGGTATTTACGGCAGGTGGCTGTTTGAAGCAAGGTGAAAGTAAAACTTTCACCTTGCTTTAAGCAGCCACCTGCCTTTAACACAAAATACTTGATATAATTTAGTGGTCGTTACTTTAGCTACCGCGCAACCTCTCTACTGCAGTCACCAAACAGAGGTCTAATTCGGGGTCTTAAAGGCAGATGGTAGCTTAATGCAATAGAAGGCTTGGGCAAAAAAGCTTCTATGGGAGCTTTTTGCATTACTGTCATCCTGAACTATGCAATCATCTGTTTTTTAAGACCGCTATAGGTATTATTTCAGTGGTAGCTATAGATGGGTTCTATTGAATATTTCTTTTCATTTGTTTCCGACAATGATTTGTGTTGCTCTGTGAGTTTTGACTTTTCTTGTGATTAACCCTTCCTCCATAAATACGCCTTTCTACTCCTCTGTAAAAGTCGCTTTTTGAAGCCATTGTGATAAATAGAGCATTGGCTCCATAGGAGCCAATGTTCTATTTATCACAATGGTTTCAGAACTACACAATTCTAATTTTTTCCTTTTCTCTAGTAAATGCTCCTTTTCGGTAGATTCATATTCAAAGATGTTGGATCTAAAATAGCCTATAAGGGAAAGGGTTAATGTGGATTTGTAGATATTCGCTATGGGACTACGTGAAATGGCAAAGAGCCGGTCAACTTTTCAAGCTATGCACCATCGGTTCATCAGTTTCATTCTACTGCTTTACAGCGTGTGAAGACAAGCCCACCTGCAGTGTGCGCTATGCCAGGCAATGTTACCTACAGAAGAATAGAGACGAATGCTGCAGAACGTGCAAGAAGTTCCATACAGGAAGTAGTGGTGAGCAGAAGCTTTTGACTTTAATGTTGTTTTATTTGTCTGGTTATATCGAGGTTGTCATGTTTACAGTAGTTCAGTCATACCACAACGTCCAGCTATTTACAAGTATGTTTGTGTATGGAACGAATTGAATTGTTTCGCGTACAGGAGAACATCCGGGTAGAATCACCAACCTGCATGCTCTTAGGCTTCTTCACATGAAAAATCCAAATGCCCAGATCGGGATTTGAACCATTGCGGTGAGGGGGTAACTCGCTCATAGAGGTCTTCACCAAGGCTAATTGTTACGTATGGGCAATTTATCTTTATTGTGCTCAAAACTGCTTTGCACGTAAACTATGTTTTAGCTCTAACATTCCTGAAGTTCTGACAGTATTGTCTTCACTTGTATTGCTTTGGACGCACTGCGGGTATCTGCAATTCTGCATTAACCCTTTCCCTTATAGTTACACCATTTAACCCTTTTCTTCATAGTTCTAAAAACATGTTCACGCATTTGCTAAGAGAGTAGATCCAGATCAGACAGATCCTATAGGAGCCGTCAGACAAGGGTCCTTATTTTTTTTGTCTTCTTATTTTGTTTGCCTTTGACATGATATAGGTCTGTATCTACAGTTTGTGTAAAAGCAAACACATTCCTTGAAAAATAGATACTACAGTGCTCCCTCCCTACAACGGCCCTCTCAATAACGATTCCCTCCTTACAACAACGCATGTCACTGTTTCCGAAACAACAAGGCTCCAGAAACAACGTTTTTCTATCGTATTTTCTTTATGCCTCCATCAAACCCTATGCTGTGACCACTCTTTAGAATCGTCACTTTGTGACGATTCTAAAGAGTGATCACAACATTGGGTTTGATTGGGACATAACCGCTTTAGTTCTCGAAATACACATTACATGGGGATCTGCAAAAAAAGCTAATTATGTTTGATTTTCCCTCCCTACATGTATAACAACTCCATCTGAACAACACCCACAATTTTCGTGTCCCAAAGGGTGTCGTTGTAGAGAGGGAGCACTGTATAAAAATCCAGCTAATAAATATTCTTCATGTCAACATTTCTTACATGAATATTGATTAGGGAAAGGTTTAATGTTTTTGTTTTATAAGGGTTGTCTTATCAAGGCGTGTTCTGTTTTCTTATACATGTAGAATTATATAAATCGGATCCTACAGTTTTGTCTAAGCCAACATTTTACAATATAAACGTTAACCCTTCTCTTGCTGAATTTTAAAATACATTTCTCCATCTTTACCCATGCCCTGTTGTATAATTACATATACATGTATATTCACTGTGTACAAGTATTTCGCTGTGCAATCACTGCTGTTGGGTACACTGGTTGCACAATCAACTTGTAAATAGTGCAGACCCTGATGAGACAGCTCCTGCAGGAGCTGTCTCATCTGGGTCTTCACTATTTACTGGTAGGTATATTGACGTGAATAGCAAGCGAAGGGTTAAGTTAATGAATATCCATGAAGCGGTCAATTCAGGCGTAACGTTTCTTTAAGGGATATTGTTAATGACTTTGTAACCAGTCTAATGCGAAGTAACTTTCATATTCTGCTTTGAACAACTCTACAAGCACACTGATATTTCATTTCATTTCTACAGAAGGTGTCATAAAATCAATAACAGTTTGTATCTTGGTTCCACTGTAAGTTACTGAACATGTTATAAATCTAAAACTACGGTGCATTCTCGCTTATACGACCATCCAAAAGAAGTATAATTCTAAAAAAAATTAAACAGGTCGTAGCTTAATGCGGAACAAAGTGATGCAGAAAGTTCGTTCCTATAGGAACTGTCTGCATTACCATTGCCTTGCATTAGGCAACCACCTGCTTTTACAAACACTTGACAAAATTGATGCAGCTGGCCCAATAGGAGTTTACTGTACATTGTATTACATTTCCCCTGCATTAACCTATTCCCGCTTGAACAGTATTCAATGTTCCACGACCTTGTGAATAATCATTGACAGTACTTTATAATAAAACATGGACAGGCGATTTCTTTTGGCGAATAAAACAGGATATCTTAGAAACTTGTCCATCAAATACCATTAGCAAACAGCGCAGACCGTGATTAGACAGCTCCTACAGGCGTCGAAAAAGGTTTACATACGTATATAAGTGGGAATGGGTTAAGTAACCACCTGCTTTTAACAGAAACTTATGTTAATAGATTATATGGTCGCGTTAGCGAGACGCTGTGGTACTTGCGCAAGTTATTCCAATGCTGCTTATAGTGATAAAAATAGCAAAAATCTTGAATTAGGATTGGCAGGTGTGTTTAGTAGTAAACTTTAGACACCCCAGCCAGAAAGACACTTAACTGGTATGGTTTTCGTAGGTTGTCTGACGTCAAAGATGACAAACGAGTTGGTGAATCATAAATGTGACATATAAAACAATTATGGTGATTAATAGCTGTATTACGAGACAGCTTGTGAGTGCTGGGGTCAAGCTAAGACTTGTGTTCGAGCACTTCTCAGGCACAAGATGCTCATCATATGCTTAGTTCCAAGCCTCAGCCATTAACGTTTTTGGTGCCAAATAAGTTTCATCCCCAAACAATGGCGTCTGTTTTAAGTTCAGAGTGGACATTCAATCAACTCCTGCTAAAAATTATAAGTGTTGTGTCAAATAGCAATTAGGTGCGGATCCAGGATTTCAGATTAGGGGGGGGGGGGCGTAGAATTTTTTTTGGAGGGGGCGTAAATTTTTATGCTTGATGACATAAATAAATAGTGTGTTTGTAATACATGTTGAAAAAGAGCTGTGTTAAAGGCATGTGGCTGTTTAAAGCAAGGTGAAAGTAAAACAGAACGCTCCTATGGGAGCGTTCTGTTTTACTTTCACCTTTCTTTAAGCAGCCACCTGCTCTAAATACCAACTAATTAACACACTTTAGTGGTCGTTATAGAGAGGTTTTACTGTATATAGATCTAAAATATTACTAAATAAATTGTTTTGGCAATTTAGGGGGCGTAAACCGGCTTCGCCCCCCCCCCCCCCCACCCTCTCTCTCTAAATCCGCGCCTGGTAATAGTTTGGATCCTGTTAAGATAGCCAGTTACTCGAAGACTCATCTTGATCCAAACTATTTGCAATGTAGTCATGGGCGTGTCCATTGCAGCAAACTCTGTGAGTCATGTGTGAGAATATAAATAAGAGAAAGGTTTGATGAAATCAGTTTTAACCGATTCCCTCATAGGCTTATTTAGAACCAACCTCTTTGAATAGATTTACCGAAAAGGGGCATTAACTAGAGAAAATGAAAATTTTAGAATTTTCTAGTTTGAAACAATTGTGATTTATCCAGGCGAATTAATAGGAGCAAATGCTCTATTTGTCACAATGGTTTCAACAGAGGTATTTTGCAAAGGCGTCAAAAGGCGTCAATATGAGGGAATGGGTTAAACGTCCGATTGGTGCAATTCATGTTGATAAGCATTTATTAGATTAAATCATTAATTATAAGAACATATAGAATAGTCATATGTGTACTACATGGATTTATTCTTATATTATATGTCGCCACTTATACATTGTTACAAATGCAGCTTATATATAGGTTGTACATGTATGTGTTAACCTTTTTGCCTGCTAAGCGCGACCTACCTGTCATATGCAAACAGCTGGGATCCAGATGAGACGCCGAGTAACTCGGGATCTCATCAGGATGCAAGCTGTTTGACACTCGGTCAATAGTTTCTTAATAGCTTGAACGAATCAGAAATAAATCAAATCTGTTACAGATAGGAGTTTAAGCAGACATCATTTTTTGTAGAAGGATAAGGGTTGGACCATTCCCTCCTAGACTATTTTTAGACACAACCTATTTGAATCTACCGAAACGGAGCATTTACTAGAGACAATGACAAGTTTAGAATTGCGTAGCTTTGAAACCAGTGTTATAAATAGAGCATTTGCTCCTATGGAGTAAATGCTCTATTGTCACAGTTGTTACAGAAAATGACTTTTACGAAGGCACCATAAGGCGTCAGTAGTGGAGAATTGGTTAATAAATGTATCACTGATCCTGTTTCAAAGCTAACGAAAGATGGTTACGAACCTAGATTTCATTTTTATTTACGTAAGCCCATGTCATGTACGTATATGCCACTGTAACGTTGATGTCATTAAATCAATTCTTTACTCGAAAAGTACGCCTTTTTACGCCTTTGCAAATAGCGTAGACCCAGATCACATGGCTCCTTGAGAAGCCGTCTGACCAGGGATTGTTCTGTTTGCTTATGGAATAATTATAAATATACAATGTACATATACATATATTCGCTGTGTTCATATAACCACGGTGTCATTATTTCTTACATGAATAACCATGGAGTAAGACGTTAAGTACTTAACTAGGTAAGGAGTGGTGGCAATTTTATCCTTTTCCCTGTTCTATGTTTATTCCAAATTTCAAAATCTACTCAATAGTCATGGACAAAATAGTCATAATGAAATATAGAAGATGGAACAATATAATCATGTTAGAAAGTGAAGAAACATATCTGTCAAATTCCATTAGCAAACAGGGCAGACCCTGTTCAGACGGCTCCTATAGGAGCCGTCTGATCTGGGTCTGCTCTGTTTGCAAATCATGAAAACACGTTCATATAAGGGAAATGGTTAAAGGTCGCGTTTGCCTGTCTTGTGAGATAACAAGTGCAATACATATAGTAATATTGAATAAATTATTAGTGTGCAAATCGTGACGTCATTTTCAAATTTCTTGTTTGTATTTTTTAGATTGCGAATTCGGTGACCGTATTCGGTCTTGTGAACGCTATATCGGAGAACTTGGTCCAGTCCTCGTGTGCTCTCGTTACAAGAGGTATTGCTGTGGCCTGTGTGACGCTCTGGCTCCGTCCTCGGCTGCGATGGTATCCAAGAGTGGCTTCGAGTCAACGAATCCAGTCGTCAAGGAAAATAAAAATACCGCTGAGAACGTGATTATGCGAGATCCAACTGACGGAAACTTAGTTATCGCCGGGATCGGGAATAGAAAGGGGAAAGGGAGAGGAAATGCAAAGAATAGGAAAAACAAAGATAAACAATTGAAGGGTAATAAACGACAGAACAGAAACAAGAAAAATGATAAGAAGAGAGTTGATAAAATAAATAATAAAAATAAGGATAATCAAGTTGATAAACAAAAGAATGATAAAACAGATCAAATTGCTAGGCCAGCGAACGGTGGTATAATTATCCGAGGGGTTCCGATGCAATTACGGTCCGTTGTTATATCCAGGCGGCCAATAAGAAGATGGACCAGAATGAGACGTTTTCGACCTGGGCGCAGACGGGACACTCTTGGACAACTCCGTTTAGCTATAGCTGGAAAGTGAATACATACTTAAGTAAAAGAAGTGTGTGTTAAATGTGCAGAGTATTGTACATTCCATTATTCGCACAGTAAAACCCCTCTAAAGCGACCACTTAACAAAAAAACATAGATGTCCTTAAAAGCATCTGGTTGGGTAGATCAGGACGAAAGTAATGCAGAAAGCTCCTGCGGAAATTTTCTGCATTACCTTCTATTCCGTATTTAGCCAACCTATCCCTTTAATCATTTCCCTCATATTAACGCTTTTTTTTTGGGGGGGGGGGGGGGGGGGGGCTTTGTAAACAGAGTAGACCCAGATCAGGGTTTGACCCAGATGAAATTTAGATCTGTGTCTACAGTTTATGTCTGTGCCAAAATGCCCTGTGTTCATATGACATTATAGAAATTAATCTCATAAGTATTCATGGTGTGATTATTTCTTATATGAATCTTCAACAGGGGAAGAATTAGACCTGATTTGATGGTCACAGATTCGCAAAAGAGATGTTTTATAGTTATTGACTCTTTATTCCCTGTCAGTCCCGATGACATCATAAAAATTAGATGAATGTTTTATGATGACAGAAATATGTAGAATCGGATCTACAGTAGAAACCTCTCTATAACGACCACTACATTTGTGTTAATTAGTTGGTATTTTGGGCAGGTAGGTGCTTAAAGCAAGGTGGAAGTAAAACAGAACGCTCCCATAGGAACGTTCTGTTTTACTTTCACCTTGCTTTAAGCATCCACCTGCCTTAAACACAAAATACTTGATGTAATTTAGTGGTCGTTATAGAGAGGTTTTACTGTATATTATTTACTAAACAGGCACTGCAGACCCTGACGAGACGGCTCCTGTAGGAGTCGTCTGATCTGGGTCTATTCTGTTTGTAAAGGTGACACAATGCGTATCTATCGGGTAAAGGTTTCCATAATGACAATTAGAGTTTTATTTAGTAACTGTCTTTGTTGATTGAATTGTCAAAACCTTCTTGAAGCTGGTCTTTGAGGTTGTGGTATTTGGCATTTACGTATGACACTGAAAACAACATTGTAATCACAGAGATCCATGAGCCTGCTCTCCTCTTGGAAAGCGTTTGTATTCTTCACTGCAAGGTTTTCGTTGTACAGTTAAACCTCTCTATAACGGCCACTAAATTGTGTTAATTAGTTGGTATTTAGTGCAGGTGGCTGCTTAAAGCAAGGTGAAAATTAAACAGAACGCTCCTATAGGAGCGTTCTGTTTTACTTTCACCTTGCTTTAAGCAGCCACCTGCCTTTAACACACATTATTGGATGTAATTTGTGGCCGTTATAGAGAGGTTTTACTGTAACAGAATTTATAGCAATTACAATAAACCCCTTCTAAATTGACCACTTAATGAGTAAACATGGATGTCTTTGAAAGATGGTGGTTCCAGGACAAAAGTAATGCAGAACGCTCCTGTAGAAGCTTTCTGCATAACTTTCGTCATGCATTAACCCATTTGCTCCCAGTGGATTCTTCCATGCCTATATATTGGATTAGTCCATTTTTTATCTAAGGGATGCCTGGTCTAAATTTTCATTTCACTTTTGTTATATTTTGAATTCCCTATCAGCAAACAGTGTAGACTGATCAGACGCCGCATAATGCGGCATCTGATCAGAGTCTACACTGTTTGTCTACATCCCATATATGGGATCGTGGGCGTAAATGGGTTAAGCTACCATTTATCTCGTTGGTATTCTCGTGTTTCTGGAGCTTAGTGTCTAATGTAAGCAGTATAACCCCAGATCGGTCCAAACGTCAAAGGGCGGTTTTGTGATCAAGTTCTGGACGGTTTGTCAAACACAGTGATGAAAGAATGGTCCTACTATATGATATATATCTATTTTTAACCCTTTCCCTCATATAAACGTGTTTTCACGCAATTGCAAACAGAGTAGACCCAAATCAGACGGCTCCTAGAGGAGTCGTTTGATCAGGGTCTGCTCTGTTTGCTAATAGAATTGGATAGATCTGTTTCTTTGCTTTTTAAAATGGCTACAATGTTCCACCTTCCATAATTCTTAATAACTATTTTGTTAATAAATATTCAGTAGGTATTGAAATTTGAAATAAACATAGAACAGGGAAAGGGTTAACGAACAGTGTATAACCACATCAGTCTCCACATTGTTAACCTTTAGTCTGCTCTGTGCGAATGAGTAAATACCTTTGCGAACAGCTTGGAATAACTCGGCGTCTCATCAGGATCCAAACTGTTTGACATCCTGTTTGCATTTTAGTAGACAAATTGATCATAGCTTGAAGTTTGAAAATGTAGTAGGTGAAAAATTCTGCAAAAATGACATCAGGTTCTTCACTGTTTGCCGTCTATCAGCAATTATTCTGTTTGTTGACTTGCGTGACTGTGTAAAACGTGATAAAACGTCGCTTTATCAACGTGGCAACTGATCTCGTTCTTCACTGTTTGCAAAGGTAAAAGTTGGTTTGTTGGGCTCAGCTGCAGATATTGTATTGCTAATAAGTTCCGTGCCTCTTATGCATGGACTGGTCTGGGTCTACACTGTTTCATACGGCCCGGAAGAACTCAACTCTGATGTACAGAAAAATCTATCTAACTCGGACGTTCAATTTAGCATAAACATCGGTCTTGGAGACAGGTAACTGCTTAATGCAGGATGAAAGTCGTGCAGACTGCATGACTTTCACACTGCATTAAGCGACCACCTGCCTAAAAGTATCTGCAATCTTCTCTGCTAGAATTCCGGTTTAGAGAGATTTTACTGTAATATGTTATAGCTAAAGTCAAGTCCCGATATTTTGAGAGTACAAATTTATATTACACCGAATCTATTAACCCATTTGCTCCCACGATCCCATATATGGGACGTTGGCAAACAGTGCAGACTCTGCTCAGACGCCGCATAATGCGGCGTCTGATCAGAGTCTACACTGTTTGCTGATAGGAAATTCAATATAACACAAAACAAATATGAAAATTTATAACAGACATCCCATAGATAGAAATAGACTTATCCAATATATAAGCATGGAAGAATCCACTGGGACCAAATGGGTCAATGTGAATGTGTGGTGTGTCTGTTTTGAGTTAACCCTTTTTCTCATGAGCATTCTTGTAAAAAACAATATATATATATATATATATGACCATGGCAGTGACTGTAAAATTAGATCTATAACATGTCATACGCAAACAGAGTAGACCCTGATCAGACGGCTCATATAAAACCCGTATGATCTGGGTCTACTCGGTTGCAAACGCGTCAGAATGCGTCTTTGTCATGTAAAAGGGGTTATCATATGAGAAGTGTGGATTTGTGAGTGCTTTATGTTTAGTTCATATAAGATATGAGCAGGAAGTTCTGTGAAAGCAGAAAATAAAATTCTTCTGTGAAAAAATGTGTTTTTTCTATCTTTTACTCTGTATTACTAGCGTTATTTAAGAACCTAAATGGATCGCCTCAACCTTTTACATGAATACTCGTGTGATAAATAAATGTGATAAATAATAACATTATAAGATATCATTTAAATAAATGGCATATGTACACATGGATTGTTACAATGGCAGAATCTGTAGAATCAGATTTATATTCTTAAATAAGCAAACAGAGCAGATCCTGATCCTTGTTTGAGCCATCTGATCTGGGTCTTCTCGATGACGATGACGAGTTGCTATTTCTTTATACATAGTATTTTACGCAACATATAACTGCAATGTAAAGTACCTAGTTATAGTCTACTTTCACTCCGAATGACCGCTCAGCCGACTGTACATTTATGTAGACCTTGGACAAAATTATTCCACAATCGAATGCTATTATCCCTTTGCATGGGGAATACTCATGTAATAAATAATGACTTCGTGAATATTGATTAACTGAAATGTATAATGGCATATGAAATTATGTAAATATGAGAAACTGTTCAATCAAATCTATATAACTATATAAGCAAACAGAGCAGATCCTGATAAGGTGACTCGTACAGGAGAAGTCCTGTCTGGATCTACTCTGTTTGCATAAGTGTGAAAAGCGTTTCTGTCAGTTAAGTGTTAAGTTTATCCGAATGCATATTCGCATTCGTTAAATTTATCATTTGTGATTTTCACAGTTTGTCAAGACAGCAAATTAAGTTCATTATTTGTCAAACATCGTTGGCGAGTCACAACAGTAACCAATCGATTTAATGTCACCAATCTCTTAAAACTCTACCAGACAAAAACCTTTGGAGATAGAGTAGATCCAGATCAGACGGTTCCTACAGAACCAAGATCTGCTCTGTTGCTTGTGATATAATATATATCTGATTCTACACTTTCTGTCATGGTGAAAATCTTTCCGTGATCATTTATAAAAAATTAAACTAATCAGTTATGATTATGCATTTATCCAAATGTTGGCTATAGTAGTAACTGTAAAATCGCATCTATATCATTCCATAAACAGAGTAGACCTTGATCATACGGCTCCTAAATGTACCGGCTGATATGGGTCTACACTGTTTGCAAAGGCGTGAAAGGGCGTTTCTGTCAGGTAAAGGGTTAACCCTTTCCCTGTTGTGTTTTTTTCTTCAAGTTTTCCATATCTATTAGAGTATTCATGGAGCAAAACAGTTTATCAATTCCATTAGCAAACAGAGCAGACCCTGATCAAAGGAGTCGTCTGATCTGGGTCTACTCCGTTTGCAGATGAGTGAAAACATCATTATATGAAGGAAAGGGTTAAACATACCCGTAATGTTTTCACAGTTTGTCAAGACAGCAAATTAAGTTCATTATCTGTCAAACATGGTTGGCGAGTCTCAACAGTACCCCATGTTTGTCATCAATCTCTCGATCCTTTACCAAATAGAAAAACCTTTTCACGCATTTGCAAACAGAGTAGACCCAGATCAAACGGCTCAAATAGACTCTTATATGTACATAGCACTTTTTTTGTATAATTAGAGACTGTAGAGTTAACCCTTTCCCTGTTCTATATTTAGACCAAATTTCAATCCCTACTGAATATTCATTAACAAAATAGTTCTAAAGAAATATGGAAGGTGGAACAGTGTAGACATTTTAGAAAGCAAAGAAACAGTTCGATCAAATTCTATTAAAAAACAGAGCAGACCTTGATCAGACGGCTCCTCTAGGAGCAGTCTGATCTGGGTCTGTTCTGTTTGCAAATGCGTGAAAACAAGTTTGTATGAGGGAAAGGGTTAAATCAATTATATTTTCATAAGCAAACAAAACAGACCCTGATCAGATGACTCCTTTAAAGGAGATTAGATCCGAGCTCTATTATTTAACATTTTCCTTCATATAAACGCCTTTTCACGCCATTGCAAACAGAGTAAACCCAGATCAGAAGTTCATGTAGGAACTGGCTGATCAGGTTCTGTTCGCCAAAATAATATAGAAATAATATGCTTATGAAATAATATAAATATGATTCTAAAGCTTCTGATAAGCCAAAATATTTCGGTGCCATGATACAAAATCAACTTATCAATATCCATAATTCCATTATTCCTTACATTAACCCATTACCTCATAGGCTATTTTTAGATTCAACCTCTTTGAAATCTACCGAAAAGGAGCATTTATTAGAGAAAAGGATTTTTTTGGAATTGTTTAATTCTGAAACCATTGGGATACATAGACCATTTGCTCCATAGGAGTAAATGCTTTATTTATCACAATGGTTTCAAAATGTGACTTTTACAGAGGCGCAAAAATGCGTCACTAAGAGGGAATGTGTTATTATAAAAGTTTATGAGTTAAAGAATTAAACCATTGGCCATATGTAACACTTTGATCTGGTATAATAGCTTTACAATCATATAATTGTTTCTTTCTTTTCTATTCGTTGTTTTAATTTAAGTCATGAACAGATTTATAACACGATAGGTTATTTCTTGAGCAGCGTGAATCCATTATTCGAATATAATATTTGAAGACAAAAATGACACAACTTCCAGAAACGGATGAGATAAAAATCTTTGATCATCAGCGAGAAAGAGAAATAAAACAATGCTTTTACACTTTTTGTTTTAGAATGGCAAGTTTTTCTTAATTACAATTAAGGTCCTAACACTCATTTGTATTTACAAACATAGAACAATAGAAGTACATCAACTGTCGTGTCATAATCGTAACTAATGATCGGAAAAGGTGTTATCGATCTGAGAAATATCGCAGCATTCTCAATGAGTCTACAGTAATTCTTTACCTGGATAATTGTTGCTGGGCCCTAAAGGGGTCGCACTTCCGATTTCAGCTCTCATCAGGGTCCCATGACAAGGTGAGAACATAATCAACGACTATTATTATCTAATCACTGGGTTTGATCTTGAATATTGATAACATGAGTTGAGAGGTCATTGGAGTAGAACCAGTACTAGTTATATACCCTACACGACCAGTGGTTGGCATCACAACTTGTTCTAGCCTATTGTAGCATAATCATAGCAATATTATACTAAGCCGGATTTTGATATAAAGCATACTGAGCGCACGTGTTATTATAAAGAAGTCAGAAAACAAACGGCAAAGGTAAGCAATCACTTAATTCTACATCATTTGAAACTGCAATTTAAAGACTCTATAATGCGATTTTCAGATCAAACTGTTGAAACTCTCTAAAGTTCATTTTTATATATTATTATATGGTCTTAAAGACAGATTACTGTTTATCTTACTCAACGGTCTTGACTCGCGCCATGATGCAGATTACTTCAAAAGTGTTGGTGTGTTTTTTCCTTCTAAACGTTAACTCGTTTAGGCCTAGTGCCCTGTAATGGGACATACCCTGACCAGAGGACTTCTAAATTTACAATAACATAGTCAAAATATCTAACAGTGCTGATCCTGATCAGAGTGTCAACTTGACTAGATCCTAAATGTTTCAAAATCTTATAAAAATAAAATGAGACGTCGACTTACTCATCTGGATCCCTGTTTGCAAATGCGCTGAGCATTATGATACAATGTACTTCAAATGACGTCATAATCACATTATCATATAAACAACAACTGTATGTGGACTGTCGAATTCGCTTGTTGTCATTAATACAATATATGATAATGTTTCATTCATCATGAACGCCACACTTTTAATTGCAATGAACATTTAAATCAAATTTATCATGTCATTGTGGTTTGTTAGTGTTGTTTTTCTCACTGAAATTGTTTCTATACGCTTATTTAGAAATGTACTGATAACTACGTATATGTCTTCTTTATATTGATAAAACACAATATAACTTATTATCGAATAACATATATAGTTAATTATCATCAATATACATGTACATGTTTTACCATTTTAATAAGAAACACCTTTCTATTTTACCTAATAAAACAATGATAATATTATCTCCTGCGGTTTTCAGTGTTATCACTGTAAAATCATTTAAATGGATGTCAAAAAGAACATTAAAATTCAGATTGCACTAGACAGTAATTATAAAGACATTAAAATGTCCAAAGTGATGTACAATATCGCACATTGATAGGGATTGATACGAAAATAACACACTAATATTTATGTTTTTATTGCTGACACGTTTCGCCTCAAGACCTTTCGACCCCTAAATATTGTTAAAAGGAACACAAGTTTTCTATGTAGAATAACTACTCAGTTAATTAACACATTATCCCCTAGTGACGTATTTTTGCGAATCTATAGAAGTCACTTTATGAAACCATTGTGATGAATAGAGCATTTGCCCTATAGGAGCAAAAGCTCTATTTATCACAATGGTTTCAAATTACAAAATTCTAAATTTTTCCTTTCCTCTAGTTAGTGCTCCTTTTCGGTAGATACATTCAAAGAGGATGTGTCTAAAAACAGCTTAGGAGAGAATGAGTTAAGTTTTCTTATAGTTGACTTATTTAACCCTTTACCTGGTAGAGACGCCTTTTCTCGTTTGTACAAACACAGTAGACCAGACCTGACCGCTAATATAAGGGTCTCCACGCCTTTGAAAACAGACAGGGAAGACCCAGATCAGACGGCTTCTAAATGAGCCGTCTAATTAGGGTCTGCTCTGTTTGCTTATGAATATCATAGACCTGATTCTACAATTTTTGCTATGGTCAAAGACCTCCGGTAAATGAAAAAAAAATGTATCTAATAGACAATATTACTTATTTTTATATTATTATTATTATTATTGTGAGAACAAACCAACAGTATGGATCCGTCAGAAACGCCCTATATCTGAGTATCCCATGAGATCTAGACTTATTAATAAATTCATGGCTATTTTGCCTACAGCATTCTAAATTCAAATTCGCCGTTGTTCAGATTCCTAGATGTCGCTTTTCAATAGAAAAGGACCAGTATCTGATTATAATCGGGGTCTCAATTGAAAGCCACGTGACGTGTTAATTTATAGGCACAAAACAGGGCCAGCTTTCTACACACTTTCCAAAGAGCGGCCAATAAAGGTAATTTGGACTGGATCCGCCTGTTTACATCACAGTAACATAATATAAATGTGTTAGGACAGTGCGAATGGATTTTGTATTTATTCAGTAGGAATCGCAGTAAGTGTAAACGAAGCTACTCCATAGCCCTTAACCTATTCCCACTTAGGCTATTTTTAGACCTAACCTCTTTGAATAGATCTACCGAAAAGGAGCATTAACTAGAGAAAAGGAAATTTTCAGAATTGTGTAGTTTTGAAACCATTGTGATAAATAGAGCATTTGCTCCTGTGGAGCAAATGCTCTATTTATCACAATGGTTTCATAAAGTGACTTTTACAGAAGCGTCAAAAGGCGTCAATATGCGGGAATGGGTTAATCTCCTGAATAATTAAAACTGACCCTTCCTTTTCTGAATATTAATTAAACAAAAAGTTGTATCAAATATTATCTCTGAAGAAAATTATTTTTATGACAAACAGTGAAGACTCTTATGAAAGGGCTCCCTTAAGGAGTCCATCGATCTGGGTCTACACTGTATCCAATGGTGTTATATACTCGATTCCCACACAGTAAGGGTTAAGCATATGACGGCTAATTGTAAAATGCAAAGACCGAGAAATGTAACAGGTGTCGGAGTAGTACAGGTATAATTAAATGTCACGTCTTCTTTAACCATAAGCCGACTGAAAAAGATGTCTGTTCAAAGTCTTATCGGCTACAATGCAAATTCCTGTTAAGTCACGCTCAGCAGGCAAATAGTTAAAGACGTATTCAGAGGTCGCCATTTTCCGGCTACATCTTGTTGACAATGAGAATAACGTGATGCCATCAGCATATATTTTGTTTTCTGCATAATCATTATCTTATTTAATTTCTTTTTTTTTCGGTTAGAGGAACATAAATCATGTTTTAAATGCATTGTCTATTTATATCTATTTCGTAATTGAGTGTTCCATTCTTGTTTAAAACTAAATATGTATTTAGAATGCAATGCTAGTTAGAATTAAATTGAAACTATTCAAACTCTGTTAAAACCCCAATTCGCGATTTTTAGATAGCGGGTTTAAACCTACCTACCCCAAAACCACATAATGCTTTAGTAATACTGTTTTTAAAGTATTTGGTATTGGTTTGACCCACTATGATAAGTAAGATACAAATACACAGTAAATCAATGTAAATAAACAGACAGTAGAGAACGGATCACACCATTTCGACCATACACTATTTCAAAGACCCAGTGCTAATGTTTGCACATGCGTGATAAGGCTGTTAAGAGTAAGCATTGCAATAGGATATACATGATGTTTAAGTTTTGGTCATCAATATCTTATGAAGAGTAGTTGAAGTGTTATTAACCCTTTATTAGACAGCGACACCGTTTCAAGCCTTGATGCATTTGCAAACAGAGTAGACCCTGATCAGATGGCTCCTCTAAGAGCCGTCAGATCAGAATCTGCTGAATTTTTTTCTGAGGCAGAAACTTTGGAATCATATCTATATCGTGTCATTAGCAAACAGAAGTAGACTCAGATCAGACGGCTCCTATAGGAGTCGTCTGATCAGGGTCTGCTCTGTTTGCTTATGATATAATATAGATATGATTCTGCAATGACCTGAAAATCCTGTGTCTAATTAATATCCATGACGTCATTATTTCTTTCATGAATATTCATGAAGGAAATGGTTAAGCAATTCTTATTACAACATGTCACTGATTGTAAAGTACAGAAGTTTTAATAACACGTCTATAGTAAGTATATATGAGGTCACCAGCGTGTCAAAAACCTTTAGATGGACCAACCCTTGTGCTGCTGTTTAAATTTTTGTCTGCTCAAAAAATGATCAATAAAATCGATCGTACTTCTTATTCCTACAATTTGAGAAACTATTAACTGAGTGTCAAACAGCGTCTCATCTGGATCCAAACTGTTTGCAAGAACAGGTCAGGTCACAATCATCAAGATAGGAGTTCATGTAAGAATGCGTGCTAAAGACTCCAATTTCGACCAGGAAGTGTTATTGTACACTAAAGGGATTAACGCAAAAAGGGCATGCACATATTTTTATTAACACGTTCCCTTATATTCATGTATCACTTTAAAAAAAATTAAAGAAGTTTTGTAATATCCCATTATAAAGTGAAACATTTTCGCCATAAAAGAAACTGTAGACTTACTTCTTTGAAAAAGAAAAAAAACAGTCTGATCTGGGTCTACTATGTTTGCCAAGGAGTCAAAAGGCATGTCTGTGGAGTAAAGTGTTAACCTAACATCATCCCACTCAAATCAAGTCACACCCATCCCACCTACTTCATCCCATTAAACGAAATTCTGGTCTATGTTAGGAGTAAAATGGATATGGCGTTATTGAGAGTGTTTTTTTTTCTTATTAAATACGTTAGCGCACATGTTTTGATACTGTGATTATGCACACACATTTTGTATTTTTGTATGTTTTCTAACAATTATGTTTCATATTTTCAGATGACAGAAACTTATTGCTTGAAGAGTCAGGACATTCCATTTGTCATCGATGGTGTTGTGAAGATCGTGAAAAGCGTGACGAAAAACATAACATGCAATGACGTCATCAGCAAGTTACCTAATCTGCAGTGTCAACTGGCTGTGTTCGAGTCGGTGAACGGGGTGGAGAAACAGCTCCCGGGCAAGACAAAGTTGCTAAAGGTTTGGCGCGCACATGGACCCTCTAGCAAAGTTGTATTTGTCGTTAAGCGTTCAGAGGACTCAGAGTTGAAGGGGAGAAGGAGCAGTATATTTGGAGTGCGAAGACAGTCGGCCAAGTCACAGAAACGGAAGTTAAGCGGGGAGAACCTGAAGAAAGTGTCTGATCTGGCTTTCTACGTGCGCTACCAGAAGTCTAAAGTTAAAACCATGAAGAGAAAGTTTGATGAAATGGACAATGCTTTTGGAGAAACTGGACAGAAACTCATGAAGCATTCCAACTCGACATCATCAGTGGATAGCATGGACGCATTCCTGGCAAAAGCCGATCTTGACAAGATGGCGCGTTTTCTGAGTTTCTGTGGCGGAGTTGCGGAAGAGCAACTTGGAGTACGGAAAGCACCGAGGACATCACGTGATCAAGATGTACATGTGGCCGAGCGTGAGATGAAAAAGGAGGTTAAGGGATTCAATAAGAACATTATTCACACCAGTCTGAAGAACATGAAACTTGGTTTCAAAGGAAAGTTTACATCAAAGAATAAAGTGAGCAAGAGAACAACCTCAACTGGCACTGTCGGATCTGCTGATACAGGGTACCAGTCCATTAAGAGTGCTGGGTCAGAATCTCAAACAGCTCAATTGAAGGGAAGACCAGCCGGTCTTGCTAAACGTCATACATTCATAGAAACAGACCAAGACGGACTACCTCGCCACAGTACACCGCTAATTGGCCGAAACTACGGGAAAACTGAGCGTGCTGTCGAATCGTCTTTCTCTCTTTCGGTTTTCGATGAGAGTGAAGGCAAAAATGCTATTCTCCAGAAATTCATAGCAGACCAACAATCAATGGCGAAAGGAATTGACAGCAGGGCGTCGATCGCTACCAACAGGCAGAGTCTACCAGCGGTCACGTCGCAGAAAGACTTGTGTCGGTTCTACTGGGACGTTAACTGTGACTCAGACAGCGACACTTCTAGTCTGGCGGAGGACAGTGATGTCTGGAACTGCTCTCAACTGGACAACGCTTTCATCGACGGGTGTGAAGACTTTTCCGATGGCGGCGACTTTGTGACCCCAAGGAACAAAACACTGAGACGAGAATCAGCTGTATCCAACCTGGCTAGATTCTCTTTGCAAATGAAACCAATCGATTTTGAAAATGATGATGACAGTTTTGATTATTCTTTCGACTGCACATTCCCTAGAATGGACGAATCACAGCCAGTGGATTTCACAACTTGCTTCGATGATGATTCTTGTCACGTGAATAGTAGCGACAATGTGTCGTCAGCTGAGTGTGAATCTAATGTCAATATTACCAGCGAACTACTGAAGGATGTTTGTGATAGTGAAGACAGTTTTGCAGATTCCGACGAAGGACTTGGATCAATGTCTAGTGGAAGTGTACAGGACATCTTGTATCTCTAAACAGAGAATTGCCATGACTTCTCATATCGTTTAACCCTTTACTCCGTGAATATTCATGTAAGAAATAATGATATCACGAATATCGATTAGATTATTTTATAATGCCACATTTTGGAAATGGCAAAACTGTTGAAACACATCTACTGTATGTAAGTTCATACGGAAACAGGGCAGACACAGATCAGACGGCTCCAAGAGGAGCCGTCTGATCTGGATCTACTCTGTTTGCAAAGGCATTAAAAGGCGCGTGGAGTAAAGTTTTAATTGGCGAAATTGACTAGTGCTGTAATAGAGTATTGTTATGCATGCTAGAGTCTATCATTGTTGTTTTGTACATATTTAGAGTTTATTTCATATACATGTAAATGTACTATTACGTTTTTCCTATTGATTCTGTCAGGTGAAAATGCTTGGCTCTATTACTCCATGAATATTCATGTCAGAAATGATGACTGCATGGATATTTGGATATCATTTAATTAGCTGAAATGTTATAATGGCATTATGAATGGTGGAATTTTTACCATGACAGAAACTGTAGAAATAGATATACAGTAAACCCCCGCTAATTCGACCACCTAAAAGAGGTATAATTATGTGTGCTAGATGCAGGTGGTAGCTTAATGCAGGACAAAAGTAATGCTTCTGCATTACTTTTGTCCTACATTAAGCAACCATCTGCTTATAAAGACGTCCATGTTTATTCATTAAGTGGTCGCATTAGAGGGATTCTACTGTATGTTATTTGACTTATTTCATAAGCATACAGATAGGTTTCCAGGTCAGACGGCTCCTATAGGATCAGGGTCTGCTCTGGTGTCTTATGGAATTTTATAGAAGTCATTCTGCAGTTTCTTTCATGGTGAAAATGTCCCATGATTGGACTACTCTTTATTTACAGGTGTCAAAAGGCGTCACTAAAGAGTAAATGATTAAATAGAGACACAATATATAAAAGAAAATACACATTCAAAACATATACCAGGTTTTGTTTTGCTTTCATACCCTTGAATTGAATGTCTCTTGAAGCTGTATTGTGACATAGGTGAACCTTTATTATGCTTAGTTCGACATGTCTTGCAACTGAAGACAACTGTGATTCAGATGAGACGCCGCCTAACGCGAAGTCTCATCAGGATCAACATTGTTTAAATTTCAGTAAAAAGTTTCTCAAAAGCTTGAATGAATCTGAAGTAAGCGAAAACAATTGCGACATATCAGAGTTTAAACAGACATAAATTAATTTTAAAGCAAGATAAGGGTTAACCTTTTGAACAATACTTTGCCTTTAAAAATATGGATTGTATTAACATTTACACCGCCAATGTCGCATAAATGCGCCACAACAAATAGTGCGGTCCCAGATCAGACGCCGCGTTTTCAAGGCGGCGTCTGATCAGTGACTTCACTTTTTGTTCCAATCTCTATTTCTATAGCAGTGCTTTATTCCTTTGAAATTTGCATTTATTTATCTCATTTCCTTATTTTACCGAAATGTTTAACAAAATTGGTTTGCATACGACAATTAGAAATTTGGCGCCGAAAGGGTTAATCAGAGCTACAGATAAAAGATGCGTACCCACATACTAAAATTGCCATTTCTTCTCCAAACCCTATACTGTGCCCACTCTTTCGAATCGCCTCTTCGAGACGATTCTAAGGAGTGGGCACAGTATAGGGTTTGGTAAAGAATAAAGGAGCCATCCTTGAAAATGTTGAAATTTTCTCATCTTATCTGGACCACTGTTTAGTGATTGGTATTTTCCTCCTTTCCAAATATGGTAGGCAATTGCAAAACAGTTTGAATCCAGACAAGTTACCGAATTTCTCGACATTTGATCTGGATCAAAACTATTTACAAACGTAAATACAATTTCACATGCGGCGTTTCTATCAGTTAAATTGTTAGATCTATCCTTTGTGTTTTCACAGTTTCTCAAGACAGCAAATTAAGTTAAAAATCCTTGCAAACAGATTAGACTCAGATTAGACGGCTCCTATGGGGTAATGATATGCTTTGTTGTTTTGTGAAATAGTATATATCTGATTATACAGTTCCTGCTATAGTTAAAACAATCCGTGATCATGTGTCAACAAAAAAAGCAAGAGCCCCAGGGGTTTTATTGGGAGATCACTGTGACCTTGACCTTTGACCGACTGACCTCGAAACAAATAAGGGCCATCTACTTGCCATGACTAACCTCCCTACCATGTATGAAGACAGCACACCTTATAGTTATCAAGTTGTTGGGCGGACAATATGTTTGATTTGAAAGTCACTATGACCTTGGCATTTGACCCACTGACCTCAAACTCGATAGGGGTCATCTACTGGCCATGACCAACCTTCCTACTGATTATGAAAACATCACATCTAACAGTTATCAAGTTATTGAGCAGACATTTATTCCACTGAAGGCCACCGTGACCTTGACCATACACCGACTGACCTCAAAATCAATAGGGATTGTCTACTGATCATAACCAACCCCCTACTAAGTATGAAGACAGCACACTTGATTCTTATCAAGTTACTGAGCAGACATGTTTTTGGAGGTCATTGTGACATTGACCTTTGACCGACTGGCCTCAAAATCAATAGGGGCCATCTGCTAGCCATGACCAATATTTCTACTAAGTATGAAGACAGCATACCTAATACTTATCAAGTTATTAAGCGTTACTCTGCGGAAAATATTTTTGAGTTGAAGGTCATCGTGACTTTGACCTTTGACCGACTGACCTAAAAATCAATAGGGCTCATCAACTTGTCATGAACAACTTCCCATCTAAGTATGAAGACAGCACACCTTATACTTATCAAGTTATTAAGCGGAAAATATTTTTGAGTTGAATGTCACCGTGACCTTGATATTTGACCCACTGACAGCAAAATCAATAGGGCTTATTCACTAGGCATGGCCAATCTTGCTACTAAGTATGAAGACAGCACACCTTATGCTTATCAACTTATTGAGCGGACAAGAATTTTGAGTTGAATGTCACCGTGACCTTGACCTTTGATCGAATGACCTCAAAATCAATAGGGGTCATGTAATGGCTATGACAGACCTTCCTACTAAGTATGAAGACAGCACACCTAATACTTATCAAGTTATTGAGCATTACTGCGCGGACAAGATTTTTGAGTTGAAGGTCTCGGTAACTTGACCGACTGACCGACTTACCTCAAAATCAAAAGGGGTCATCTACTTGCCATCACAACCTTCCTACTAAGTATGAAGACAGCATACCTAATACCTATCAAATTATTGAGGGGAAAATATTTTTGAGTTGAATTTCAGCTTGACCTTGACCTTTGATCGAATGACCTCAAAATCAATAGGGATCATGTAATTGCTGTGACAAACCCTCCTGCTAAGTATGAAGACAGCACATCTCATACTTATCAAGTTATTGAGCATTACTGAGAGGACAAGATTTTTGAGTTGAAGATCTCGGTGACTTTGACCGACTGACCTCAAAATCAAAAGAGGTCATCCACTTGACATGACCAACCTTCCTAATAAGTATGAATACAGCATACCTAATACTTATCAAGTTATTGAGCGGAAAATATTTTTGAGTTGAAGGTCACCGTGACCTTGACCTTTGACTGGCTGACAGCAAAATCGATAGAGCTCATCAACTTGTCATGAACAACTTTCCTACTAAGTATGAAGACAGCACACCTAATACTTATCAAGTTATTAAGCGGAAAAGATTTTTGAGTTAAATGTCACCGTGACCTTGACCTTTGATCGAATGACCTCAAAATCAATAGGGGCCATGAAATGTACAGTCGGCTGAGCGGTCATTCGGACTGAAAGTAGACTATAACTAGGTACTTTACTTTTTTACTGAGCGGACAAGATTTTTGAGTTGAAGGTCTCGGTGACTTTGACCGACTGACCTCAAAATCAAAAGGGGTCATCCACTTGCCATGGCCAACCTTCCTACTAAGTATGAAGACAGCATACCTAATACTTATCAAGTTATTGAGCGGAAAATATTTTTGAGTTGAAGGTCACCGTGACCTTGACCTTTGACTGACTGACAGCAAAATCAATGGAGCTCATCAACTTGTCATAAGCAACTTTCCTACTAAGTATGAAGACAGCACACCTAATACTTATCAAGTTATTAAGCGGAAATGATGTTTGAGTTGAATGTCACCGTGACCTTGACCTTTGATCGAATGACCTCAAAATCAATAGGGGTCATGTAATGGCTGTGACAAACCTTCCTACTAAATATGAAGACAGCACACCTTATACTTATCAAGTCAATGAGCATTGCTGAGCGGACAAGAGTTTTGAGTTGAAAGTCTTGGTAACTTTGACCGACTGACCTCAAAATCAATAAGGGTCATCCACTTGCCATGACCAACCTTCCTACTAAGTATGAAGACAGCATGCCTAATACTTATCAAGTCATTTAGCGGAAAGTATTTTTCAGTTGATGGTCACCGTGACCTTGACCTTTGACCGACTGACCTAAATATCACTAGGGCTCATAAACTTGTCATGACAAACTTTTCTACTAAGTATGAAGACAGCAAACCTAATACTTATCAAGTTATTGAGCATTACTGAGCGGACAAAACACTTTTGAGTTGAAGGTCTCGGTGACCTTGACCGTTGATTGAATGACCTCAAAATCAATAGGGGTCATGCAATGGCTGTGACAAACCTTCCTACTAAGTATGAAGACAGCACACCTAATACTTATCAAGTTATTGAGCATTACTGAGCGGACAAGATTTTTGAGTTGAATGTCTCTGTGACTTTGACCGACTGACCTAAAAATCAATAGGGGTCATCCACTTGCCATGACCAACCTTATTACTAAGTATTAAGACAGTACACATAATACTTATCAAGTTATTAAGCGGAAAAGATGTTAGAGTTGAATGTCACCGTGACCTTGACCTTTGATCGAATGACCTTAAAATCAATAGGGGTCATGTAATGGCTGTGACAAACCTTCCTACTAAATATGAAGACAGCACAACTAATACTTATCAAGTCATTGAGCGGAAAGTATTTTTGAGTTGAAGGTCACCCCGTGACCTTGACCTTTGACCGACTGACCTAAATATCAATAGGGGTCATCTACTTGCCATGACCGACCTTCCTACTTAGTATGAAGACAGCATGCCTAATACTTATCAATTCATTGAGCGGAAAGTATTTTTGAGTTGAAGGTCACCGTGACCTTGACCTTTGACCGACTGACCTAAATATCAATAGGGGTCATCTACTTGCCATGACCGACCTTCATACTAAGTATGAAGACAGCATGCCTAATACTTATCAAGTCATTGAGCGGAAAGTATTTTTGAGTTGAAGGTCACCGTGACCTTGACCTTTGACCGACTGACCTAAATATCAATAGAGCTCATCAACTTGTCAAGACCAACTTTTCTACTAAGTATGAAGACAGCAAACCTAATACTTATCAAGTTGTTTAGCATTACTGAGCGGACAAGATTTTTGAGTTGAAGGTCTCGGTGACTTTGGCCGACTGACCGACTTACCTCAAAATCAATGGGGTCATCTACTTGCCATGACCAACCTTCCTACTAAGTATGAAGACAGCATACCTAATACTTATTTAAGTTATTGAGCGGAAAAGATTTTTGAGTTGAATGTCACCGTGACCTTGACCTTTTACCGACTGACCTCATAAATAAGGGTTATGTACTGGCTATGACAAACCTTCCTACAAAGTATATAAAGACAGCACACCTAATACTTATCAAGTTATTGAGGGTTACTGAGTGGACACGATTCTTTAGTTGAAGGTCATCGTTACTTTTGAGAATTTTGAGTTGAAAGTTACCGTTACCTCGACATTTAACCGACTGACCTAAAAACCAACAGGGTCCATGTGCAGGCTATGACAAATCTTCATACTAAGAATAAAGATAGCACACCTAATACTTATCAAGTTATTGAGCAAAAAAAATTGTATATTAACGGTTATTCTGACCTTGACATTTGACCGACTGACCTAAAAATTAACAGGGTTCATATGCAGGCTATTACAAATCTTATACTTATCAAGTTATTGAGCGTTATTGAACGGACAAGATTTTTGAGTTGTAAGTCATGGTGACTTGGATCTTTGACCAACTGACCTCAGAATCAACAGGGGCATCTACTTGCCATGACCAATTTTCTTACTAAGTATGACGACATCACACCTAATACCTATCGTATTATCGAGCTGAAAAGATCTTTGTGTTGAAGGTCACCGTGACTTTGACCGACAGACCGACTGACCTCAAAATCAATAGGGGTTATTTGCTTGTCATGACAAACATTCCTACTAAGTATAAAGACAGCATACTTAATACTTATCAAGTCATTGAGCGAAAAATATTTTTTAGTTCAAGGTCACCGTGACCTTGAGCTTTGACCGACTGACCTCAAAATCAACAAGGGTCGTGTACTAGCTATGACAAACGATCCTACTAAGTATGAAGACAGCACACCTAATATTTTATTAAGTTATTGAGCGTTACTGAGCGGAAAAGATTTTTGAGTTGAGGGTCACCGTGACTTTGACCTTTGACCGACTGACCTAAAAATCAATAGGGCTCATCAACTTACCATGACCATCCGTCCTAATAAGTATGAAGACAGCACATCTAATACAAATGAAGTTAAGGAGCGAAAAATATTTTTGTGTTGAAGGTCACTGCGACCTTTACCTTTGGCCGACTGACCTCATAATCAATAAGGGGCATGTACTGGCTAAGATAAAGCTTCCTACTAAGTATGAAGACAGCATACCTAATTCTTATCAAATTACTGAGCGGACAATATTTTTGAGTTGAAGGTCACCATGACCTTTAGCTTTGACAGACTGACCTCAAAATCAATAAGGGTCATGTACTGGATATGAAAAACGTTCCTACTAAATATGAAGACAGCACACCTATTATTTACCAAGTTATTGAGCGTTACTGAGCGGAAAACATTTTTGAGTTGAGGGTCACCGTGACTTTGACCTTTGACCGTGACCTCAAAATCAATAGGAGTCATCCACTTGCCATGACCAACCTTCCTACTAAGTAGGAAAATAGCACATCTAATACTTATCAAGTTAATGAGTGAAAAATATTTTAGTTGAAGGTCACCATGACCTTTACCTTTGAACGACTGACCTCATAATCAATAAGGGTTATGTACTGTCTAGATAAACCTACCTTCCTACTAAGTATGAAGACAGCACACCTAATACTTATTAAACTATCGAGCGGACAAGATTTTTGAGTAGATGGTCACCGTGACCTTGACCTTAGACCGACTGACCATAGGAGTCATCTACTAGCCATGGACACCCTTTTTACTAAGTATGAAGACATCATACCTAACACTTATCAAGTTTTTAAGCGGACAATATGTCAAGTTGTTGAGCGGACAAAGATGTTTCTGTCTGGTAAAGGGTTAACTCTTCCATCCATGAATATTCTATAAGAAATAATTACATCATTGATATTAATTAGATTAATCATTACAATGGGCAGATTGTTTTGGCAAGGGCAGAAACATTAGAATCATGCCTATATTATAGTCTAAGCCAACAGAGCAGACCCTGGTCAGCGGCACCTAAAGGAGCCGTCTGATATGGATCTACTCTGTGCCACAAAGGCGTAGATATGCGTATTTATGGAACAAAGGGTTTAACATACATGTATACCAATCTTGGTGTGTTCACAGTTTCTCAAGACAACAAATTCAGTTCATTATCTGCCAAATATCCTTTTATGCGTCACAACAGTATCAAATAACCTTATCTTGGCTTTAAAACCTTTATTCGCCATTACAAACATAGTAGACCCAGATCAGACAGCTCTAACATGTGTCGTCTGAGCAAGATAATTATGCTCTCTGCTTATATCCGATTCTCAAATTTCGGCAATAACCAAAACTTCAAGTGATCATATGAAACTTCAGCTCATTAATAATCATGATGTCATTATATTTGTTTTATATGACTATGCATGGAGTAAAAGGTTTACACTTTCTCTATGAATATTTATACTACAATTCATGACTTCATCGGTTTGCTTATAATGGCTTAATATACTAGCATGACTTTTGTGAAATAGTAATAAATTTGGAATCAGATCTATATTACTTCTTAACCCTTTCACTGCCAATGCCGGGTATGTGATTACCTATGCAAACAGGTTGGATCCAGATGAGACGCCGAGTAACTCGGCGTCTCATCAGGATCTAAACTGTTTGTTACTGTTACTATGTTTTTGAAACAAATATGAAGAAAATGAAAAAAATGAAAAATTGTAGCAGATGACAAAGTTAGCAGACGACAGAGTTTGGCAGTGAAAGGGTTAAGCAAACAGCAGACACTGATCAGACAGCTCCTTTAAGGACCATCTAATCGGAGTTTTCTCTTTTGCAAAGTCGTGGATTCTGCTGAGTGTTTTCACAGTTTGTCAAGAAAGCAAATTAAGTTCATTATCTGCCAAACACCGTTAATCCTTTACTACATAACTACGCATTTCCCCACCTTTGCAAACAGAGTAGACCCAGATCAGACTCTGCTCTGTTTACAAATAGAATTTGATATATCTTGTTCTTTAGTTTCTAAAATGGCTACAATACCCAACCTTCAATATTTCATTATAACTATTTTGTCCGTGAATATTCAGTAGGTGTTGAAATTTGGAATAAACATAGAACAGGGAATGGGTTAATTAAGAGTCACATCAGTAGCAAACAAACTGATCTGAGGTTCCTGAACCTGATAGAAACGCCCTTTTACGCCATTAAAAACAGAGTAGATCCAGATCCATACGACGAGGTTCTGCATTGCTTCTTAGATAATGAAAATCTGATTCTACAGTTTCTGCCATGACCAAAATATACAATTATCTCATGTCATTATAAAATATTCACCTAATTAATATTCATTATGTCATATTATCTCTTTCATGAAATGACGCACATAGTACTCGTATTGGGATTCTTAAAGGGTTTCGTGCTGATCCAGACCGGAAACAATATGGCGTCCGAGCACTGTTCTAGAAATTAGCAGTCTGCAGTCTACTTTTTGCACATTATAGGGGTTATTTCATTATATATTTAAGCAGCTTGGATCCAGATCAGACGCTTAGATTCGGTCTTTCACCAAGATCCAAATTATTCGACACTGAGGTTATAAATGCAAGAATGTGTTTTGGTAAAAGCAAATTGCGTTATATTGCAACAGACCAAAAATATCAGACCAAAAATTATTTGCGTGCAAAGCGTTAAATACATGCACAATGTAGTATTGTATATGTTCTTGCTTTAAGGCCATAAATATTCATGTCAGACATAATGACATCATGAATATAACTAAGATCAAATGAAATGGCATATCGACACAGGAATGTTAGAAATCATAGATTTATATCCATATTATTTCATAAGCAAACGGATCAGGCCCTGATCAGACAACTGCTATAAGATACGTCTGATCTGGGTCTACTATGTATACAAAAGCGTAGAAATGTATTTACATGTATTATATGTAGATCTATTATGTATATGCCTTTTAACACCATAGGTAAATACATGTAGACCAACATCAGAAAGCTCCTGTACGAGTTTCTGCTTCTACCAAAACATTTCTGTGTTCATATGCCAATATTCAAGTTAAATAAATATATATTCACGATATCATTAATTCTTACATGAATATTTGTTAGATAAAGGGTTAAACCCTTGGATATCAGTTTCATTTTGATGTGGTATAATGACTGTAAACAAATCTAATCGTTTTCTGTCTATTGTTTGTTTATTTTAAGTCATGAATCAAATCAAATCAAATCAAATATCCTTTATTACACTCAGTTCATGATTTTACATGAATTCATGAGGAAGAATATACATATGCATACAAAGGCAAAATATATTCATATATACAGTAATGTCACATGTAAAACTTCAATATCATGGAACATTTACATTTTTACAGATTGTTAAATAAGTTAAATATATTAAGACATGGGTCAGTTGTTAACATACATACATGTATTTAAAGTACGTTTATGTTTATTTCGGATCAGCAGTTTTATTAGTTTTATTCAGAAACATATAGATAGCATATTAGTTTATACCGAGGCCTTAATCCATTAGCCCTTTGGATATTAAACAAATTAGTATTTAACAAGGCACGTTAACACGTGTAATTCTTGTCAAGGCAGACACTGTAGAACCATGTCTATATTATTCCATAAGCAAACAAAAACCAGACCCTGATCAGACGGCTCCTATAACAGTCGTCTGATCCGGGTCTACTCTGTTTGCAAATGAGTGAAAAGAGTTAATCTAATATAATATTTGAAGACAAAACTGACACAATGTCCAGAAACGGATGAGATAAAAATCTTTGATCATCAGCGAGAAAGAGAAATAAAACAATGCTTTTACACTTTTTGTTTTAGAATGGCAAGCTTTTATTAATTACAATTAAGGTCCTAACACTCATTTGTATTTACAAACATAGAACAATAGAAGTACATCAACTGTCGTGTCATAATCGTAACTAATGATCGGAAAAGGTGTTATCGATCTGAGAAATCTCGCAGCATTCTCAATGAGTCTACAGTAATTCTTTACCTGGATAATTGTTGCTGGGCCCTAAAGGGGTCGCACTTCCGATTTCAGCTCTCATCAGGGTCCCATGACAAGGTGAGAACATAATCAACGACTATTATTATCTAGTCACTGGGTTTGATCGTGTATATTGATAACATGAGTTGAGAGGTCATTGGAGTAGAACCAGTACTGGTTATATACCCTACACGACCAGTGGTTGGCATCACAACTTGTTCTAGCTTCTATTGTAGCATAATCATAGCAATACTATACTAAGCCGGATTTTGATATAAAGCATACTGAGCGCACGTGTTATTATAAAGAAGTCAGTGGACAAACGGCAAAGGTAAGCAATCACTTAATTCTACATCATTTGAAACTGCGATTAAAAGACTAAACAATGCGGTTTTCAGATAAAACTGTTGAAACCCTCTAAATTCCATTTCTAAATATTATTGCATGGTTTGAATATTCATGCAAGAAATAATGACATCATGAAAATTAAAGACATTTTTAATAGCACATGGAAACAGGAATTTTCGGCCTTGACAGTGATCGTACAATCACATCTATATAATTTCATACGCAAACAGAGCAGACCCTGATCAGACGGCTCCTACAGGAGCCGCCTGATCTGGGTCTACTCTGTTTGCAAAGGCATAAAAGGGCGTTTTTGTGAAGTAAAGGGTTAAGGCAAATTGCTGGATTAGCTTAAGTTCAAGGTCATTTACTGGGTCCATGATACAAATTGCTTCAAATGGGTGTTTCTAGACGTTATATCATTTACACATTGTGTCCCCAAATGGGACATAGATCAGCAGTGTAGAATCTTATCAGAAGAGTCTTAAATTTACAAAAAGTGGTCAAATTATCAAAATGGACTCATTCTGATCAGGGTATCAAAGTGGGTTGGTCCTAAATAGTTCAATGCCTATAAAAAAAAATCTACCTATCAGCCAAGTGTCAAACAACTTGGATCCTGATGGGACGCCGAGTTACTCGGCGTTTCATTTGGTTCAAAACTATTTGCGAATGTAAGTGACGTTGCGCACTTAGCATGATATTTACAATGACACTATAAATACTTTATCATATAAGCATTAACTATCAACTATCATATACGCATTAACTATCAACTATATGCCGGCTGCCGAAATCGCTTTTTATTATTAATACAATCGGTGATGATGTTTTAATCATTATGAAAGGCACACTTTTAATTCCAATGAACATTTAAATCAAATTTATCATGATGTGTGTTTTTTCATCACTCAAATTGTTTGTATGCACTTATTTACAAATTTATAGATAAATACGTCCTTGTCGTCTTGATATTGAGAACACCTACAATAGTATTCACATAATACAATCAATAAGCATCAATATATTAATACATTTATGTTTCTAATCTTAAAACGAATTATTTTTATGTTTTACCTGAAAATATTATCTCCTGCGGTGTTCAAGGTTATCATTGTAAAATGGGTGTCAAAAAGAACATTACAATTCACATTGCACTAGACAGTGATTATAAAGATATTAAAATGTCCAAAGCGTTGTACAATATCGCACATTGATAAGGCTTGATACGAGAAAACACACTAATATTTATGTTTTTATTGCTGACACGTTTCGCCTCAAGACCTTACGACCCCTACATATTGTTAAAAAGAACGCCAGTTATCTGTGTAACCTTTACTATGCTAGAAAAACTACTCGATTAAGTTTCTTATGCTTTACTTATTTAACCCGTTACCTGGTAGATGTGCCTTTTGACGCCTGTGCAAATACAGTAGAGTCAGATCTGACGGCTAATGTAACGGTGTCTAATAAATATGGTTTGCTCTTCGTAGCTTATGAAAGAATATAGACATAATTCTACAAATACCGCCGTGGTCAAAGATCCCCGATGCTCATATGTCATTATGTAAAATTGATTTTAATTAATTTTCATGATGCCATTTTATATTCATCAGATAAATTGTTAAAATATGCAAAAATATACATTTTTCTATAACGAACGTTTGTGTCCAGCAGTATGGATCCGTCAGAAACACCCTGTATCTGAGCATCCCATGGGGATCCAGACTGTATGAAAATAACTTCGCTAAATTTTGCCTACAGCATTCTAAATGTTAAATTCGCCGTTGTTCAGATTCCTAGATGTCGCTTTTCAATAGACAAGGACCAGTATCTGATTATAATCGGGGTCTTAATTGAAAGCCACGTGACGTGTTAATTTATAGGGGTTTAAGGGCACAAACAGGACCAGCTTTCTACACACTGTTTCCAAAGAGCGACCAATAAAGGTATTTCGGACTGGATCCGTCTGTTTACATCACAGTAACACAATATAAAGGTGTCAGGACTGTGCGAATGGATTTTGTACTTATTCAGTAGGAATCACAGTAAGTGTAAATGCAGCTACTCTTACCTTTAATCTCCCGACAAATAAAACTGACTCCTCCTTTTTCTGAATATTTATCAAACAAAAGTTGTATCAAATTTTATCGCTGAAAGAAATGATTTTTATGACAAATAGTGCAGAACCTGATCAAAGGGCTCAATCAGGGGCCCTTTGATCTGGGTCTACACTGTCTCCAATTGTGTTATATACTCGATTATCGCATAGTAAGGGTTAAACATATGGCGGCTAATTGTAAAATGCAAAGACCGAGAAATGTAACAGGTGTCGGAGTAGTACAGGTATAATTAAATGTCTTGTCTTCTTGATTACCTGTCTTCTTTAACCATAAGCCGACTGAAACAGATGTCTGCGCAAAGTATTATCTGCCACAATTCTTTCGATTCGTTACAACTTTGACCGAGTGTCAAACAGGTTTTGATCCAGATCAGACACCGAGTTACATGTAAAATGCAAATCTGGTCGCGCAAACGCAACATATATCTTCAGAGTTCACCATTATTAGGCTATGTCTTGTTGACAATGAAAATAATGTGATGCCATATGCTTATAATTTGTTTTCTGCGTTGTCATTATAGTATATAAATTATTCTCTCTTTTCTCGGTTAGAGAAACATAAATCATACATGTTTTGTAACTAAATGCATTGCCTATTTGTTTGTTGTTGTTGTTTTTCTTGGGGTGGGGGGGGGATCTTTTCGTGATAAGTGCTCTGTTCTTGTATAACTAAATATTTATTTAGAATGCAGAGTTAATAAATAGAATCGAATTGAAAGTTTTCAAACTCTGTTGAAAACTCAATTCGAGATTTGTAGTGAGCGGATTCAAACCCACTCTTCCGAAAACCACATAATGCTTTAGAAATACTGTTATTAAAGAATTTGGTCTCGCTCTGAGCCACTAAGTAAGATGCAGTAAAACCTCTCTACAACGGCCACTAAATTACATCAATTAGTTTGTGTTAAAGGCAGGTGGCTGCTTAAAGCAAGGTGAAAGTAAAACAGAACGCTCCTTCCTATAGGATCGTTCTGTTTTACTTTCACCTTGCTTTAAGCAGCCACCTGCCATAAATACCAACCAATTAAAACAATTTAGTGGCCGTTATAGAGAGGTTTTACTGTACAAATACACGGTAAATCAATGTAAATAAACAGACAGTAGAGAACCGATCACACCAATTCGACCAGTGCTAATATTTGCGCATGCATGATAAGTCTGTTAAGAGTAAGCATTACACTAGCATATACACGTTGTTTACTTTTTGGCCGTCAATATTTTATGAAGTTGTATATACCCTTTACTTCATTATTATGCCTTTTGACGCCTTTGTAAACAGAGTGGAGTTAGATCAGACGGATGCTATAGGAGTCGTTTGATCTGGCCGTCTGATCTGGGTCTTCTGTTTGCCTGTGATATAATAATAGATATCATTCTACATTTTCTGCCTAAGTCAAAATGTCATGTGTTCATAAGCGATTACAAAAACATAATCTAATCAGGGTCTACACTGTTTGCTTATGGACTTATATAGACTATACAAGTTCTGCAATGGTAAACAAATCCTCTTGTTTATAATGCCATTATAACACATATCAAACAATTATTAATCACACATTTATTATTTCTTACATGAACATTCATCAAGTAAAGGGGTCAATATGATAGGCACGAGCGTATCGTGCTAAAAGAAAATGGATCTGAAGAAAGTTTTAGCACTAAACAAGTATTGAACCCATCGTCTTATCACTGGCGTTTATAAACAGTTTAGAATCATATAGGAAATTGGCTTGATTGACACCTGAAGTAGAACTTTTTACATTGCAATTAATCTTTTAATTAAATTAAGCCAAAAGAAAAATGGAATTTGTTGCGAACGGCCACTTTGAAGCAATTCTTATTACAACATGTCACTGATTGTAAAGTACGGAAGTTTTGATAACACGTCTATAGTAAGTATATATGACGTCACCAGCGTGTCACATGCTGACCTTTGAATGGATTAACCCTTATCCTGCTGTTACAAGTCTGCTCAAAATATGATCTGGGGATCAATAAGATCGTTCGTACTTCTGATTCGTATAAATTAGATGAGTGTCAAACAGCTTGGATTCGGATGAGATGCCGAGGAGTTACTCGGCATGTTATCTGGATCCAAGCTGTTTGCAAGTACAGACCAGGTCGCAATCACCAGGATAAGGGTTAATGTAAGATTGCGCATGAAAGACTTCAGATTCGCCCAGGAAGTGTTATTCGACATGAAAGGGATTGATGCAAAAAAGGACATGCAACTACTTTTATTTACACATTTCCTCATGAATATTTATATTCATGTATCACTTCACAAATATTCATTAACAGAAGTTTTGTAATACATGTATTGCATCCCGTAATTAAAGAAACTGTAGACTACTTCTAAATAATATCCATAAAAAAAACCACGAAACTGACCCTGATCAGAGGACTCCTACAAGAGCAGCATATTGGCATTCTCTGTTCGCCAAGGAGTCAGAAGGCATGTCTATATGGGATCAAGTGTTAACCTAACATCACCCAGAGACATATACATACATGTATGTATATGTCCCTGCGTCACCCCACTCAAATCAATCGACACTCACCCACCCGCTCTACCCCATTAAACAAAATTCTAGTCTGTGTTAGGAGTAAAATGGGTTTGGCGTCGATTGGATTTTTTTCTTATTACATAGATCTACGTTAGCGCAATCAATATGTTTTGTTACTGTAACAGGTAAATTGTAGATCTATATACATTGTAGTATTGTTATGTTTTCTAACAATTATGTTTTATATTTTCAGATGACAGAATCTAATTGCTTGAAGAGTCAGGACATCCCATTTGTCATCGATGGTGTTGTAAAGATCGTGAAAAGCGTGACGAAGAACACAACATGCAATGACGTCATCAGCAAGTTACCTAATCTGCAGTGTCCATTGGCCGTGTTCGAGTCGGTGAACGGGGCGGAGAAACAGCTCCCGGGCAAGACAAAGTTACTAAAGGTTTGGCGCGCTCATGGACCCTCCAGTAAAGTTGTATTTGTCGTCAAGCGTTCGAAGGACTCAGACTTGAAGGGGAGAAGAAGCAGTATATTTGGCAGTCGAAGGCAGTCAACCAAGTCACAGAAACGGAAGTTAAGCGGGGAGAACCTGAAGAAAGTGTCTGATCTGGCTTTCTACGTGCGCTACCAGAAGTCTAAAGTTCAAACCATGAAGAGAAAGTTTGACGAAATGGAAAGTGTTTGTGAAGAGTCTGGACAGAAACTCATGAAGCATTCCAATTCGACTTCATCAGTGGATAGCATGGACGCATTTCTGGCTAAAGCGGATCTTGACAAGATGGCCCGTTTTTTTAGTTTCTGTGGTGGAGTTACGGAAGAGCAACTTGGAGTACGGAAAGCACCAAAGACATCACGTGATCAAGATGTACATGTGGCCGAGCGTGATGTGAAAAAGGAGGTTAAAGAACTCAGTAAGAACATTATTCACACTAGCCTGAAGAACATGAAACTTGGGTTCAAAGGAAAGTTTACATCGAAAAATAAAATGAGCAAGAGAACGACCTCAACTGGCACTGTCGGATCTGCTGATACAGGGTACCAGTCCATTAAAAGTTCTGGATCAGAATCTCAAACAGCTCAAGTGAAGGGAAGACCAGCCGGTCTTGCTAAACGCCATGCATTCATAGAAACAGACCAAGACGGACTACCCCGCCACAGTACACCGCTAATTGGCCGAAACTATGGGAAAACTGAGCGTGCTGTCGAATCGTCTTTCTCTCTTTCAGTTTTTGATGAGAATGAGGGTAAGGATGCTATTCTCCAAAAGTTCATAGCAGATCAACAAGCAATGGCGAAAGGAATTGACAACAGAGCGCCGATTGCTACCAACAGGCAGAGTCAGCCAGCGTTCACATCACAGAGAGACCTGTGCAGATTCTATTGGGACGTTAACTGTGACTCAGACAGCGACACTTCAAGTCTGGCGGACGACAGTGATCTCTGGAACTGCTCTCAACTGGACAACGCTTTCATCGACGGATGTGAAGACTTTTCCGATGGCGGTGACTTTGTGACCCCAAGGAACAAAACACTGAGACGAGAATCAGCTGTATCCAACCTGGCTAGATTCTCTTTGCAAATGAAACCAATCGATTTTGAAAATGATGATGACAGTTTTGACTATTCTTTTGACTGCACATTCCCTAGAATGGACGAAACACAGTCTGTGGATTTCACAACTTGCTTCGACGAGGATTCGTGGCACGCGAATAGTAGCGACAATGTGTCGTTAACTGACTGTGAATCTAATGTCAATATTACCAGTGAACTTCTGAAGGACGTTTGTGATAGTGAAGACAGTTTTGCAGATTCTGACGAAGGACTTGGATCAATGTCTAGTGGAAGTGTACAGGAAATCTTGTATCTCTAAACAGAGAATTGCCGTGATTATTGATCCTTTTATTCCCATGTCGTTTAACCCTTTACTCCATGAATATTCATTTAGGAAATAATGACACCATGAATATCGAATAGATTTTTTTTGACAATGCCACATAAACAAAGGACATTTTGGAAATGACAAAACTAGAATTGTATCTATATAATTTCATATGTAAAAAGATCAGACCCTGATCAGACGGGTCCTACAGGAGCCGTCTGATCTGGCTCTACTCTGTTTGGGAAAGGCGTTAAAGGGCGCGTGGAGTAAAATGTTAAATGGCGAAATTAACTAGTGCTGCGGAATATTGTTATGCATGATAGAGTCTATCTTTATTGTTTTGTACATATTTAGAGTTTATTTCATATACTGTTACGTTTCTCCTGTTGATTTTTTCACTTGTAAATATTTGGCTCAATTACTCCATGAATATTCATGTCAAATAATGACTACATGAATATTAATTAAATGTAGCTGGCTTTTTGTAATATTTTACCATGGTAGAAACTGTGGAAATAGATATACATGTATGCTATTTGACTTATTTCATAAGCAAACAGGGAACGACCAGGTCAGACTACACCTATAGGAGCCGTCTGGTCAGGGTCTGCTCTGTTTGTTTATGGAATTTTATAGAAGTCATTCAACGGTGTCTTTTATGGTGAAAATGTCCCTTGATTTGATTACTCTGTTTGTAAAGGTGCCAAAAAGGCGAATTTACGGAGTAAAGGATGAAGTAGAGAAATACTATATAAAAGAAATTAAACATTCAAATGAAAACATATACCGGGTTTTGTTTTGCTTTCATCGCCTTGAATTGAAAGTCACTTGAAGCTGTATTGTGATATAGATGAACCTTTATCATGCTTAATGCGTCGTGACTTGCATTTGAAAACAGCTAGGATCCAACTGAGACATCGTCTAGCACGTCGTCTCATCAGGATCAACACTGTTTGGCATTCTGTAAATAATTTATCAAAAGCTTAAATGAATCTGATATAAGTGAAACTTTTAGCAGACACACATTTTATAGCAAGATAAGGGTTAACCTCTTGAACAATATGTACTTTTTGCCTTCAAAAATATGGATTGCTTTAATCAGAGCTATAAATAAAGGTGCGTACCCAAACACTAAAATCGTCATTTCTTTACCAAACCTATACGGTGACCAGTCTTTGGAATCGTCTCTTCGAGACGAATCTAAAGAATGGTCACAGTATGGGGATTGGTGGAGGTATAAAGGAGCTGTTCTTGAAAATGTTGAAATTTACGCATCTTATCTGGGCCATTGTAAATTAATGCTGGATATTCGTCTTCTTTCCAAATATGGTGGACGACTGTAAAAGAGTTTGAATCCAAAAGAGTTACCGAATAACACGACATTTGATCTGGATTGAAAGTTTTTGCAAACGTACATGTAATTACAAATTTGCATGTAGAGTGGAAGGATCAAATAACGCTTAACATACATTTCTTAATTACTAATTCAAATCGTCACAAAAACAAAAGTGGAGTTTCATACAGCTTGGATCCTGATGAGACGCCGAGTTAATGGGCGTCTCATCTGGATCCTAACTGTTTCCAAGGGTACTAAAAACTTAACCTTATAAGTCTCCGCGACATCGGCGGTGAAAGAGTTATTGCTGAACCCTTTCCTCCATAAATACGCTTTTCTAGGCCTCTGTAATAGTCACTTCTTGAAACCATTGTGATAAATAGAGCATTTGCTCCTATGGAGCAAATGCTCTATTTATCACAATGGTTTCTATACTAAACAAATATAACATTTTACTTTTCTCTAGTAAATGCCCCTTTTCGGTTGATTCATTCAAAGAGGTTTGGTCTAAAAATAGCCTATGGAGGAAAGGGTTAACCTTCAGGATTCTACTGGCGAATTTGTGATAACATTTGCAAACAGTGTGAATCCAGATGAAACCTCAATTTGGCGTCTCATCAGTACTCAAACTACTCGACATTCTGGTTATGTTTCTACAAGGAAAATGTAACAAGACCCACTATGATAATTGAAGCAAATGACAATTAATATTAGCAGACGACTACTGTTTAGTATTATAGATTAATATAGTGTAGAACCCGTCTTAAGCGGCCATCAAATATGTCCAATTATGGGGCTTTAAGGACAGGTGGTTGCTTAATGCAGGACAACAATAGAGAATATAGTGCTGAGAGTTCCTACAGGAGCCTTTTGCATTACTTTTGCCATGCATTAAGCAACCACTTGCTTTTTAAGACTACGTTGTACATGTACTATGCTCAATATATGAATGGCAGCTTAAGACAGGTTTTACTTTAAAATTAAAACTTCTCTATAGCGACTAGATCTACTTACTTAATGACTATAGGTATCTTTTTCTAAAAGATCTGGGTCTACTCTGTTTGCAAATGCGTAGAAACGCGTTGCGGTTCCTGCAGGTGTTGTTTAACTGGGGATTGCTCTATAAACATTTGTACTAGTGGAGCATTATAGGTTTACTGTGTAAATCTACAGTTTATGAAAAGACAAGTATTGCCTTTGCTCATTGACCATTATAGAAAATAAATAAATAAATAAATATTCATTAAGTCAAGATTTTTTGCATAAATATTCGTGAGGTAAAGGAATAAGACACAGGTTTGTTTTTTTTATAGTTTAACCCTTTACTCCATGACTATTCATGTAAGGAAAAATGATATCATGAATATTAATTAGATTTTAGTGCACATAACCACAGGAATATTTGGCCATGGCAAACTCTGTACACTCATATTTATATTATTTCATAACATCACAGAGCAGACCCTGGCGTAGATAGGTGTATTTATGAAGTATAGGGTTAAATATAGCCGAGACCTGCAGCAAGAAAACGTGTGCTTGTAACAGTGTTGAATCTACACACATTATTTCAACTCTTTTCATTCTAATCACATCTTGACTTGCATTTGCAAAAAAGTTTGCTTCCAGATGGGACGCCGAGTAACTCGGCGTCTCGTCAGGATCCAAGCTGTTTGACACTCTGTCAATAGTTTCTCCAAAGTTTAACCCTTTCCTCCGTAAAAACGTCTTTCTACGCCTCTGTAGTAGTCACTTCTTGAAACCATTTTGAAAAATAGAGCATTTGCTCCATAGGAGCAGATGCTCTATTTATCACAATGGTTTCTATACTACATAATTAATTATAAAATTTTACTTTTCTCTAGTATTTGCTCCTTTTCGGTAGATTCATTCAAAGTGGTTGGATCTAAAAATAGCCCATGAGGGAATGTGTTAATAGAATCGAAACTCGGTGATAAGGAGACTGGGCTTACATTTCCTTTCGGCATGAGAAAGATTAATGTTCGGTGGTGAAATATTACAAATGCAGTGTCAACAGTGTAAACCACGATCAGATGTAGCCCCGAAGCAAGTGTTATCATGACATGGTCCGTTTATTCTTGACACAAGTTTCACAATAAAGAAACACCTATACTGTTTACATCAATCGGGAAATCCTCGTCCTATTCCGGCAAGTATGTGACCCCCGAGGGCTTCCGACTATACTTACATATAGTAAGTGCACATATAACGCCTTTTTATAAGCGCTAGAAAACACCTCAAACAGATGCCAACTTTTGCAGATTGACAATTTGCCCAGGGTGCTAAAAGTTTGCCATCCATGTGTTGAATTTCTAAACCTAGATTAAAGAATCTCTGTAGAATCTCTCGAAAGCGGCCATCAAAATAGGTTTAATTAAAGTTATGATTGTATGGCAGGTGGTTGCTTAATGCAGGGCAGAAGTAATGCAGAAATCGCCTATAGGAGCTTTCTGCATTACTTCTGCCTTGCATTAAGCAACAACCGGCTTTTAAAGACTCGTGTGAATGGACGCTTAGGATAGTTTCTAATTATACTGTAGTCATTTGAAAAACAAATCCACATAAATATGATTCTACAGTTTCTACTCTGGTAAAATATTCTCTTGTTCACAATTCCATAATAAAACTCCAGCTAATTAATATTCAGTTATTCATAGTTATATATTATTTCTTACTGAATATTCATGAAGTAAGGGTTAACACCTTTACCTCATGAATATCCATGTAACTACATCATGAATATTGATGAGATTAACACGTTTAACACATACAGTAAACATAAGAATTTGTGATATTATGTGAACCATTTGTAAACATAATAAACAAACAGAGCAGACCCTGTTCAGGCGGATCCTACAAGAGCTGACTGGTCTGCGTCTACTCGGTTTGTAAGGGCGTTGAAAGGCGCGCTGATAGGTTATATAAGGGTTAACCATTTACTCCATGTATATCTATTAGAGAAATGATGATGTCATGAATATTAATTAGATTAATTTTTAAAATGACGTATTTACCCATTCCCTCATGTTGACAACTCTGTAAAAGTCACTTTGTGAAACCATTGTGATAAATAGAGCATTTGCTCATATAGGAGCAAATGCTCTTTTTATCACAATGGTTTCAAACTACAAAATTCTAAAACAAAATCCTTTTCTCTTGTTAATGTTCCTTTTCGGTAGATCTATTCAAAGAGGTTGGATCTAAATAACATATGTGGGAATTGGTTAACTAGTTAAGGTGAAAAGGTTGCATGCAGCTTGGCATTATCTCATAACAAAACTTGTCAGGTCATAAGTAATGTAAAAAAAAAAACTTGTCTGCTCAAAAACATGTCTGTAAAAAATGTCTGCTCGAACACTGACAAGGAGCATTTTCATTTCTTCCGATTCGTTTAACCCTTTCGGTGCCAAATTTTTATTTGTCGTCTGCAAACCACTTTTGTTAAATCATTTGGTAAAATAAGGAAATGAGCTAAATAAATGCAAATTTCAAAGGAACAAAGAACATATATAGAAATAGAGTTTGAGACAAAAAGTGAAGTCCCTGATCAGACGCCGCCTTGAAAAGGTGGCCCCTGATCTGGGACTGCACTATTTGTCGTAGTGCATTTATGGGACATTGGCGATGAAAGGTTTCATCCTTTTCTACATATAAACACGTTTTCACGCCTTTGCAAACTGAGAAAACCCAGACCAGACGGCTCCTATAGGAGCCGTCTGGTCAGGGTCTGCTCTGTTTGCTTCTGGTAAAATATAGATATGATTCTACAGTTTCTGTCTGAGACAAAATTTCTTGTGTTCATGAGCTAATATAAACATTTACCTGTGTAATATTCATGATGCCGCTATTATTTCTTTCACTGTATAATCTGGATCCAAACAAACTGCAAATGCGAGTCAGGTCGCGCATAGTAGTACAAGGGTTAACCCTTTCTCTGTTCTATGTTTAATTCAAATTTCAATACCTACTGAATATTCATGGACAAAGTAGTTATAACGAAATATGGTAGGCCGAACATTGTAGTCATTTTAGAGAGTACATTGTAAAGAGACAGATCTTTCAAATTCCACTAGCAAACAGAGCAGACCCTGATCAGACGGCTCCTACTGTGTTTGCAAATGCGTGAAAACACGTTTATATGAAGGAAAGGGTTAACACTTGCGTTGGTATACCATTTCCCCCATTCCGTCATATAAATAAGGGTATGATGTCTAAAAGGTGAAAAGGGATTACAGTCAATCTATTAGTGAAAACTTGAGTCAAAACGTTGATTACACGTCAGGAAAATAGGCGATTCCAATATCCGGTCCACAGGTCAAATTAGGGAATTGTCCTTTTGGGATAAGGTGGCGTTGTATGTTTTTAATTTGGTACAATATACGAGATATTTTTGGTCTCCTAATTTTCTATAACAATAATGACAGATTTGAGGAGAACATTAATATACATTGCTGTGTAAAGTTGTTTTCAGTAGACCGCTAATATACAAATATATGAAGTGGTTTTTAAGGAGACCACTAATACATGTATGCAATGATATGAAAAGTAGTTTTAAATAGAACATGTGCATTTATATTATAAAAGATGGTTGTAAGAAGACCATCAAAATAGTTATACACACCGGTATATTCATGGCAGAAAGAAACTTCACAAAGTTTTACCAATTGTTACCTTTTCACGTTTGCCCACTACGGTTAAAACAGTGATTATGGTTGGAATTTTTTGTCAGACTGACTAGCTCTTTAAGATTTCCTGAAATATTACTAAACTATATACATGTATTCGAGTACTATTCCGTGCTCGAGCTAGAAAGTTGCATAGGCATCCACTAAGGGCTTTTATGTAAACTGTAAAAAGCAACTCTGTAATGGCCATATAAACCGGAACATTTAGTGAAGACTATAGTAAAACCCCGCTAATGCGACCACCTAAAAGAGGTATAATTCTGGGTGGTTGAGGCAGGTGGTAGCTTAATGCAGGACGAAAGTTATGCAGAAAGCTCCTATAGGAGCTTTCTGCATAACTTTCGTACTGCATTAAGCAACCACTTGCTTATAAAGGCAACTATGGTTATTCTTTAAGTGGTCGCATTAGAGAGGGTTTACTGTATATAATGCGCGGCAAAACCTCATTACAACAACCACCAGAAATTCTTGTCTCTTTTGGGATCTTTTCCTAATATACGATTAAGGACTTCGCTCCAGGTAGCTGTTAAAAGACAGGGTGCATCACAGAAAGCTCATGCGCTTTGTCAATCTGTGTTAAAAACAAGAAACAGGACATTCTGCAGGTCGCTTCAATAAAGTGTCGCTATAGAAAGTTTCTAGTCTCCTTGATTTACGTTTGATTCCATGAATAGTAGTTGGTCCTGAAATCGTTACTCTTGTTGTTGAGTTGCCGGGGGGGGGGGGGGGGGGGTGTCTTTACTTCACATTTTGACTTGGGCGAAGGTGGGATAAGCGCGAGGTAGGTACCCGAAAAACATTTGCAGAGTATACCGACCTCCTGTATGAACTGCCTGCTACATAGAAGCACTAATTATACAAATCATACTACATGTACATGTATTTTAGAAGTGCTACCGTTAACGCTTTAAAGTAGTTATTCAAAAGAATATGCAGAGAGTTATCCAAACGAGCGTTACATGTATTATAACTTCGCTCTGCAGTTAAGAACTAGAGGTTTGTTTTGGTCACAAAAACAGATGTCTCCCCCATTCACCCTCGTTCCAATACACAAGTGTAATGTCTATAATTCCAAAGTTATCAGGGGGAGAGAATTAAAAAACCCAGGTGCACAACAACTCATGCTGGTCAACATTCATGTGAAGTTTGGTGACGCTAGCCCTACTGGTTTCAGAGGTACGTGCGACATAAAGTTTCTCAAACGTTAAGTTATCATATCAGGGGCAATAACTCAACAATTATCATGGGGAGATTAGACAAGATCTGAGATAGCTGCTGTTCATACCTCTGCTTTAAAGGCATTCTCCCCCTGAATGAATTATAATTATTATTTTCTCTATTAGAAATTGAGATTGAGATTTTTTACTATTAACTTAGTTAAAGAATGATTTTCTTGAAGGTCTAATTCATCTTGGATTAGAAATTACTCAGTATCAAAGACAAAAATTCAAGGTCTAGATTCAAAATTAAAAACACAATCATGAACATTATATTATACAGTAGAACCTGTCTTCATTTATAGAAGACAGGCATCTTAAAAAGCAGGTGGTTGCTTAATGCAGGGCAAAAGTAATGCAGAAAGCTCCTATATGAGCTTTCTGCATTACTTTTACCCTGCATTAAGCCACCACCTGCCTTACATACCTATAATTAGACCTCTTTCTGATGCCCACTTAAGAAAGGTTCAACTATATATGCATTAAGTAGGAAGAATTATTGTCATTTGTAATTACTCATCCTTTAACCCTTGCCCTCATGGATAATGAACATTTATGCATGAACTGATCACTTAATGAACATCCATTAATTTAATCGTTATAGGGTAAATAATTAAAATGGAATTGTTAGTTTAGACAAAAACTGTAGGATCAGATTTATGTACAGTAGAACTCCTCTAATGCGACCTCTTAATGAATAAACATAGACGTTGTTATAAGCAGGTGGTTGCTTAATGCAGGACAAAAGTAATACAGAAAACTCCTCTAGGAGCTTTCTGCATCACATTTGTCCTGCATTAAGCTACCACCTGCCTCTACCACCCAGAATTATACCTGTTTTACGTGGTCGCATTAGAGGGGTTTTACTGTAATTTCAAAAGCAATCAGAGCAGACCCTGATCAGACGGCTCTAACAGAAAACATCTGATCATCTGGATCTACTATGTTTGCAAAGGCATGAAAAGGCATTTATATCAAGGAAAGGTTAACTCATATTTTGAGTTGCAATTTTCGCTTGTATTTAAAAGTTCACTCCACTATATTTATAGATATAATAAGCCTTATTTTTGCCAATTCAAGAAAAGTGCACAAAATACATGTTCCTCTAGACCCTTGCAACTTGTTGGAGGTCAAGGGAATGCAGGAATCAATTACCAGTCAAAATCAGTCTCCACTGACTGTTTCCCAACACTACTGTGTGCATCAGCTTGTGACTTATTTAACCCTTTACTACATAAATACACTTTTCAATGCCTCTGCAAACTGAGTAGACCCAGATCAGACGACTCCTGTTGGGTATGCTCTGTTTTCTTATGATATAATATTGATAATTTTAATCCATAGCTCCAGACAATTACGTAATAAGGTAGGCAGGCAATCGTTTCCTTGCTACCTCCTTGAAAGAAAACAATTCACATGTGTCTGGTGGTAACTTGTTAACAGACCAAATCTCAGGCTCCTTGGATCACCAACACAGGATTTTATTTTCATACTGAAACAAAATTATCAGTCACCAAAAGAAGGCAAATTTATTTTTTGATTAAAAAAAATTAATCACCGATGGTGATGTTAACAAACAGTAATGTCAACCTAGGTTAACCCTTTCCCCAACAGAAATGACTTTTCACACACTTGGAAACAGAGTAGACCCAGATCAGATGGCTCCTATAGGAGCCTTCTGATCAGGGTCTGCTCTGTTTGCTTATGGAATAATATAGATCTGATTCTACAGTTTCCAAATTGGCCAAAAATACCATCTGTTTGCTATCATTACAAACAAATGCTGTTAATGAATATTCATGAGATAATAAGATTCTTGCATACAATGTAATTATTCATGAGGGAAAGGGTTAAGACTGGATTTATTGTAGTTACAACAGTTTTATAATAAGTCCATCAATGTTAGTCTCTGGGAGGGTTGTATCCAAACATCGACAATAATAAGTACTAGCTATTTGTTTTTTATATGTGCACAGTACAAATTTTCACTTCACTTTACACAAAGTTATCCTTTCAAATTAAATTGGTTAATCTTTTACTCCATAAATACGCCTTTCTACCTCTTTGTAAACAGGGTAAACCCAGATCAGACGGCTCCTGTAGGAGCCGTCTGATCAGAGTCTGCTCTGCTCGCTTATGATATAATATAATTCTATAGTTTCTGCCATGGTAAAAAACTCCTGTGTACATGTTATTATAACATTTAATCTAGCTAACATTCATGTCATTTCTTACATGAATATTTTTGGAGAAAACAGTTAATCCCTTATACACTAAAAGTAATTGTAGTCTACAAAATTTGTCTGTTGTCTGCTACATAGTCTTTCACATACATGTACTATGATGAGTGTCAAACAGTTTGGATCCTGATCAGATGCCTAGTTACACAGTGTCATATATGGATCCGAAGTGTTTGCATGACTTTGCCACATACATGCAAAGAGCTGAACCGTTTATAATGGAATACATCTTTCTACTGAACATAACAATTTACTCTATAAATATTCTTGTAAACCTTTTAAAGCAATAATCATGAATTATTACAGTTGAACTTCGATATCCCGAACTCGGATAACTCGAACTTCGGGATAACTCTAACTAAAAGTTCGGTCCTTTCAAAATTTACAATAAAGAATTGTTCTAAAATGTATCGCTGCATATATCTAGAAACACATCTAACAATTTAATGCAGGTCGAAAGTACACATGTACACATTACTTTAGACTTGCATTAAGCTGTGAACTTGAGATTATAAATCGAATGACTCGAACCTCTGTTATCTCGAACTAATTTGTATCATCCCTTGAAGTTCGAGTTATTGAAGTTCAACTGTAATTACATTATTTTCATAATGGCATATGAACACTAGAACATTTGGCCCAGACAGACACTGCAGAATCACATCTATATCATTTCATGAGCAAACAGAGCAGACCCCTATCAGATGGATCCTGCAGGAGCTGTCTGATCTGGGTGTACTTTGTTTGCAAAGGTGTGCAAAGGTGTGAAAAGGTGGATATATGGAGTAAAGGAATAACAAGATATACCACACCAGCAAAATTATGCTAAGATTTAACATCAGCTTTGTCTGTATTGTCACACTGAATATCTGCTGGCTTTTCACTGATTGAATCACCATCTGCCCCAGTGCCGGACAGCAGATTACTTAGTTCTTTGATACAGCTACAGGAATGTCCGTACAACTTGGCCAAACTGGAAAACACTTGGTTTTCCGTCACATTATCTTCATACACTGTACTGTCCACAAGAATTTCTATAGATCTTTGAGAGAGGGAGGGTTTTTCAACTGGCCAGGGAAGGGCAACATGATTCCTGTGTACCTGTTTAAACAACAGAAACATTTAAATCAGAGAATGTGGGAAACAAAAATAACCGTTTACTCCATCAGTATGCCTTTTATGCCTTTGCAAACAGAGTAGATTCAGATCAGAAAGTTCCTGCAGGAGATGTATGATCAGAATCTGCTCTGTTGCCTACATGTTACATATTCTCTGCTGTTTGCAATATACAAAAATATATAAAGTATAAGTAAATCATGTCAAAAGCAAACAGAGCAGACCCTGATCAGATGGCTCCTATAGGAGCTGTCTGATCTGGGTCTACTCAGTTTGCAAATGCATGAAAATGTGTTTATATGAAGGAAAGGGTTAAAACTATTTCAGATTATTCAAATTCTAACGTAAAATTAGAAACAACTTTAAGGCTTCTTGTTCGAACACACCCTTAAGCCTTTATTTGATAGCCACACCCTTATACATTTTACAAACTGAGTTGACCAAGACCACATGCTCCAGAATGAGTTACTTATCAGAGTCTGCTTTGTTTTGTTGGTAAGTTACAGATCTGGGTCCATATACATAAAGCCCCTTAATAATTTTAACCTTAATTTAATAAAACAAATCTATCTAGATCTGTAGTCAAACTAGAGCCAGACTGGAATGTGTCAGTCAATGAAATTTGAGAATATTTAGTTATATTTATGTTTTATAGAATGTGTTATAAAGTTAAAAAAATAACAATACAATGTATTATTGTTTATGAGTTTAACCTTTTCCCTCATATAAAAACCATTTCACACATTTGCAAGCAGAACAGACCCAGTTCAGACAGCTCCTGTAGGAGCCGTCCTATCTGGGTCTGCTCTGTTTGCTTTTGTCATGATAAAGAACTGATTCTGTAGTTTTTGTCAAATCAAAACATTGCCTTGAAAATTTTACATTTTAAAATTTCGGCAAATACATGTAAATGTATTCATCATGACATTATTTCTTTTATGAATATTGAACAGGGAAAGTTAAAGAATGTTCCATTCACTTTGGAACTTTATGATTCTCTACTCTACTGGTTACCTTGAAGAGTGTTTTATTGGCGCAGTGCCAAACAATGCCTTCCATCTGACCGTCAGTGGTGAACCAGTCCCTGACAAAGGGTGAACTGATTTTTGGAGGGCTTTTAATCTGTAGTGAACCATGTACAACCAGCACATGCAGCGGATACTGTTTGCTGCCAAAACCTGCAAAACAACACAACTTGAGTCTTAACCCTTTCCCTGTTCAATGTTTATTCCAAATTTCAATACCTACTGAATATTCATGGATAAAATACTTATAATGAAATATGGAAGACAGAACATTGTAGCCATTTTAGAAAGTAAAGAAACAGATCTATCAAATTCCATTAGCAAACAGAGCAGACCCTGATCAGACGGCTCCTATAGGATCTACTCTGGGTCTACTCTGTTTGCAAATGCGTGAAAACACGGTTATATGAGAGAAAGGGTTAATCTTTGATCTAGAAGAGCCCTCTGATCAGGATCTGCACTGTTTGCCATTCAGAATCCTTTCACAAAGTTTACCCTTTCATACAACATGGACTCTTCCAATAAACAATGATGGACTATTCCACTCTGAAAATTCAGAGTTGAAAAATCAGAGTTGAATGCTAAATATTGAAAGAGGAATGAAGCATCAGTATTTAACCCTTGACTACATGAATATTCATGTAAGAAATAATGACATCATGAATATTAATTAGATTAGTTGCTACAATAGCACATGGACACATGGATGTTTGGCCATGGCAGAAACTGAAGAATCATATCTATATTATATCATATTAAGCAAACAGAGCAGACCCTGATCAGACGGCTCCTACAGGAGCCGTCTGATCTGGGTCTACTCTGTTTGCAAAGGCATAAAAAGGCATATTTGTGGAGTAAAGGGTTAACTATAGAGTCCATTTACTATGAAAAGCTTAACCTTGTTTGAGGATTTTGAATGGCAAACAGTGCAGACATGGATCAGACGGCTCCTCTAGGAGACCCCTGATCTAGGTCTACACTATTCCCAATTCCATTACACTCATATCCTGCATTCAGAGGATAAGACAAGTATTTTCTTTAACCCTTTCAACAAAAGATGCACATGTGCTGTCATTTGCAAACCATGTAGACCCTGATCAAAGGGCTCCTAGAGGAGCCCTCTGATCAGGGTCTGTACGGCTTGTGATTCAAAACCATCTAGCCTGCTTAACCCATTCCTCCATAGACTATTTTTAGACCCAACCTCTTTGAATAAATCTACCCAAAAGGAGCATTTACTAGAGAAAAGGAAAATTTTGGACTTGTGTAGTTTTGAAACCATTGTGATAAATAGAGCATTTGCTCCTATGGAGCAAATGCTCTATTTATCACAATGGTTTCATTAAGTGACTTTTACAGAGGCATAGAAAGGCTTATTTATGGAGGAAAGGGTTAAGCCTTTCATACGGAGTGGACTCCTATAGTTAAACACTGATGGGCTATTTAACTCTGATAAATTAGAGTTGAAAACGTTAACACTTTCCTTCATATAAACACCTTTTCAACCATTTGCAAACAGAGAAGACACAGATCAGACGGGCCCTAGAGGAACTGGCTGATCAAGCTCTACTCTGTTTGCCATAAATGGAATTTGCTATAAATCAAATTCTTTAGTTACTAAATGTCTACAATGTTCCTCCTTCCATATTTCATTTTAATTGTTTTGTCCATGAATACATGTATTCAGTATGTAGTGAAATTTAGTCTCAATATAGAACAGGAAAGGGTTAATCACTTCAACTTAAATATTCTTTTTTTGTTTGTATATGCAGTGATTCAAACGAGTGTGACTTTTCTTCTAACCTACCGTATGGATTTCCGTTGATGTTGGTCCCAATCAGTTCAGCCGTGTGGCCCTCTAGTTCATGCAGTGGTACCAGCTCCAGTTTTAGACTGTTTGTATCATCATCCTCTCTGAAATTATCATATTTATCTTAACCCTTTCCCTGCTCTATATTTAGTTCAGTTTTCAAAACCTAATGAATATTAATCAGCAAAATAGTTATAAGGAAATATGGAAGGTAGAACATTAGAACATTGCATTAAAGCATTTTAGAAACTAAAGAAACAAACCTATCAAATTCCATCAGCAAATGGAGCAGACCCTGGTCTACTCTGTTTGCAAATGCATAAAAATGTGTTTATATGAGGGAAAGGATTAACCCTTTGCTGGATGAATATTCATATAGAAGAAATAAATGACAATAAATTATATTTATTAGATGAATTTTTAATCTGGATCTGACCTGTTTGAAAAGGCATAAAAAAGATGTTTCTATCAGGTACAGGGTTAACTGCTGTTAACCAAGTAATTGTAGTCTGAAAAAAATGCTGCCTGCTACAATTTTTTATTCAATATTTCCTACAAATACAGTCAGAGTTTAAAACATTTTGGATCCTGATGAGATACTGATTTCTGACTCCTTATCAGGATCCAATCTATTCAACCATTTCCCTGGTGAATATCCATGTAAGAAATAATGATATTATGAATATGATCATTAATTTTGATAATGGCATATGTACACTGGATATTTTGGTATCAGTAGAAACTGTGGAGTCAGATCTATTATAATTTCATAAGCAACCAGTGTAGACCCTGATCAGATTGCTCCTAAAGGAGCCGTCTGACCTAGGTCTACTCTATTTGCAAAGGCCTGAAAAAAGTGTTTACATAGGAGAAAGGATTAAACAAGTTATCAGCTACTGTGTAAAGAGTTACTCAAATTGACAGTTTTATCTCCTCATAAACCTTGCTTGCATACCTCATGACAAGGGCAATGCCACAACTGAGATCTACAGCTGACAAGTGCCAGCAGTACTGCCGGGACCCAGCCGATATTGGTACCCAACCTGGCGTATGACCAATGTCATCTGGCTGCAGGGCTCCATTCACGGTCTTCACTCCAACAGCTGGGATCCAGTACAGGGGAATATCCTACACAAATATACAAATTTATTATATCAGTTAAAGAAATAAATGAACAAGAAATGACTAGCCATTTCATCATAGACATGTGTTTGATCAGGAGGAAAAATCTATTATATACCTGTCAGTTTCTGCAGTAAAATATGATTGTATTCAATCACGCAATACTACCTCTCAGATAAATTTTCCGTATTGCACGTACATGCAATACAAGATCCATATTTTCACGTCGAAAAGTGGCTCGCCAATAGCTGTAAATTTCCATGACACACCGGAGACGCGTCTATTTTTGGTAACGCAATGTAAAAAATAATGTGTATAAATTAGCGTACAGCTATAATTAGCGTGTATATAATTTATGCCATCCTCGTTTCAATTAAATAACACCCAAACGAAAGTAATAAAACTACGATCTACAAGATTATTCAAAATGCTACAATATATGAATATGCAATCCAAGACAGTAGTTATATATAGCAATACATGTAGCTGTAAATTTCTGTGACGCACCGGAGACACGTTTATTTTTAGTAACGCAATGTATCTGAATAAAAGGAGTTAGAATATTGATGTTCTTTTTTTAGTTCTTTTATTAAAACAGGTATATATAATACATGGAATATTACACGAATTGACGATATGAAGGGTTGTATCACACTTGTGGTTGTTTATCCATGGTATTCTCACTCGCCACTCAGCGGCTCGTGAGAATACCACGGCCAAACAACCATGAGTGTGATGCAACCCTTCATATCCACACTTTGTGTAATGTTCCCTATATACACCAACATCTCTTGTTCGATATATCTTTAATGTTTTGGGGCTGATATAAAGATATTGGATTTTATGTTGATTATGCATCTACTGAAACAAGTAATGGGAGCATTGAAAGCAATGCCATAGTCCCCTACCGGCCGAATTTTAATTCCAACTGTTGTAATTCCGTAACAAATAAATGTATCGTAACAAAATTCATACTTAATCTGTACCTCATTACAATAAAGCTTAATACCAAATATCACTTCAACGCCTGCAAGAGTTTAGAAAACCTAAAATTCCCTGAAAATGTCTATGTCAAACAGCTGTTATTCCGTAAAAAAACAAGAGCTGTCCGCAGACAGCGCGCTCCACTTTCTTTAGTGCTGGATAGTGTAGTGGAAGTCTAAGTCAGAAAGGGGAGATAACAACAGCAAAATTAATTTTAGGGTTACCTACCCTTGTGAAATGGGTCCCCCTTGTAATAGTTAATATGTATACCAAAGATGAACCAAATATCTTGGACAGTTTCTGAGACATGGACCTTAACATAAAACTTAACCAACAATGAAAATTGTAAGTCGAAAAAGGGGCATAACTATGGCAAAATTAATTTTAGGGTTACCTACCCTTGTGAAATGGGTTCCCCTTGTGATAGTTAATATGTATACCAAAGATGAACCAAATATCTTTGACAGTTTCTGAGACATGGACCTGAACATAAAACTTAACCAACAATGAAAATTCTAAGTCGAAAAAGGGGCATAACTATGGCAAAATTAATTTTAGAGTTACCTACCCTTGTGAAATGGGTTCCCCTTGTGATAGTAAACATACATACCAAATATGAACCAAATATCTTAGATGGTTTCTGAGAAAAGGACCTTAACAAAAAGGTTAACCAACGCCGACGCCGACGAGAGGGTCATGACAATAGCTCCACTTTTTGAAAAAGTGGAGCTAAAAACACTGCAGCCTATCAAAATTCAAACTTGTTCTGTAACTCATTATGATAACACTAAATACCCAATATCACTTCAATAACTAGGCCATGAGCCAGAGGCCCAAAATTTGGCCATCGGTACCATCTTTGGGGAATAATGCTATCAATGTTTTTTGGTAAGATATAAGTGTCTAGAATCAGAAAATATGTGATAGCAGTAAATTGGTGGTAGCTTTTTGTATTTTTTTCACCAATTTTAACCCTATGGTAAAAATCAGTGTTTTCTAAATCTAGCATTAAAGAAAAGACATCTTTAAATTTGAAACTGATGTCTCTCTCTTGTTACACCCTGTATCTACTTGAAATTTGAAAGGCTGGTAGCTGTAGTTACACACATTTAATTTATGTTTTTATTTTTTCACAAAAAGTGGTTTATATAATGTAAATTCTTGCTCATATGTGCATGGAATTGTGTTTACATTCATATGTATTTTGCAGAAGTAAAAATTCTCCGGAGTTTTGCATACCTTCATCATCTTTATAACTAGGCTCATAAAACTTCATATGTATATTCACAGTAATGATGGCAAATAATTGACTTCAGACTAGAACCCTTACATCTAGCATCTCTTAATGCAAATTGTCAGAGTTATGTCCCTTTAAAACTTTCATACACTCAAATTACTATACTATTCCCCATCTTCACATCAAGTTGTTTATCTGTGAAAGTTTCATGCATTTATATGCTTTATAGTGAAGAAAGTTGCCAAGAGCTGTAACTCTGGATACAATGATTATAACAGACATTTCCTTCTTAATGGTAATTTTCACATCAAGGTTGCCAATTTGTGAAGGTTTGAAGCAAAGCCCCCATTGGTGTATGAGGAGATCGAAACATAAACGTTGCGAGAAATACCGGGTATATAGGAGCATAAAATGGTTATTACCATATCAAGCATGCTTATACAGACATTCTGTTTTCTCTTCAATGTAATTTGAAGTAAAACATATTTTGTCTGACCATCCGTTAGTTTGTCCATTGGTCAAGTTAAGGCCAGCATTTCAGTTAGCTCAGTCGGTACAGCGTTCGTTTTCGGGCAGGACGTAGTGAGTTTGATCTGGTCATACCAAAGACTTTCAAAATGGTGCTAAGGTGGACTGGTTGGCCCGATGTCAGGTAAATGTTGCTGGATATGGGTTTCAGTTTTCAATTCTATACACGTTAAAGAATAAATGAAATCAGAGTTGCTCCATCCAATGCTGTCTCTAGTGCATCAATTAGCACATGATGGCAAAGGTCAAGGACTTAATAATCTTTTATCGGGTACTGGTGCTACATTTGGACAGCAAAGACAGAGTAGTGAAAATATATTAAAACATTGAGTTATCAGCCAAGTAATGCAGAGTTTAGTTAGGTGTGTTGTGGTTAAAAGAAGCTTCCGAATGATGCATTGCACGACATTCGTTTAGATTAAAAAAATGTGATATTTAGTATGGATTTTTGAAAAGCAACAAACAATGATAAAACATGAGAGTGAACCTCCAAAACAAAGTTTAACAGTCTGTTATCCATTTTGAAACATAATGGATATAAAGGAATTCATGATATGCTAAACATAAGCAACAATAACACAGTAAGATTTGCAGTAGCAATTGACTAGTGTAAACAATGTCCAAATACATGTTATCGTGCTGCAATAGTAGATACCGGTAGGATAGAGTTTGCTCAAACAGAAATTAATTATCAATGTGGTATAACATTTTTGGCCATGAAAGATTCTATACATTATGTTTGAATTTTAAAGGGAAAATCAATCAAGAACTACTTCGATGACATCGAAGTAGAGAATCTGGTCATCAGATGCTAAGCATAACGATTCAACAGACTAGGAAGCATTTGGGGAGGTTTCTTAGTAAATAGAGTCAACCAATGCATTGGCAATAGAAAGATACAGCAAACACTTTTAATGACACTAAGAAGGTCTCGGTACTTCAGTACTAACTGGATGAAGTAGATGAGCGTCTGACCATGCAACTGAAGTAGTAAATCGAGTTTTATAAGCTGGTCAGAGAACACAGAATACTTCGTAATGTATTTGGCTTTTCCTGCTGATACATACACCAGCGTCCCACTATATAAGAGATGCGGGAATGGAGCAATGACTCCATGACATCAGGAAGATTATCAGCACTATTAAAATATAAGTTCATGTGTACCTTTGCATTGGCACGCCCTTAATTATAATTGTGAGACAAGCACAGTGGGATTCCCAACCAGGAAAGAAAACCCCTAAGCATAGTCCTTAAAATGGTTAGAAATAGGAGATCTGCCTCAAATTGTTACATGAAGTGCAGCCATTCGTCTGTCTCCTACATTCACCGTAAATGTGTAGGTCATGCCAGACGCGACCTTTGCTGTGCGATGATGGAGGACAATCTTCAACAACTATGCAGCGAATACTTTGCATAGCGCTCGCAAAAATACAAACGACCAGGCTGTAATTCAGAATCCAAATTTTCCAAATTATTATAGCTTAGGCAATGTTCTTTGTGCATTGGTCAGGCAACCAACTTTGGAACATTATTGAATTATTAGGATGTCTGTTTTTTAAACTTGTGAATGCCTATAATGCCTTTCTACACGTATGTCAGTAGCCGGTGAGAATACATGTATTTGTGAGTAGGGCTATTGTTTGTTATCATTTGCCATATAGGACAATCAATGATCCAACAGGAGAAATTGTAGGAGAGCTGAAGAACGCTCTTGTTCTCTGGATCTTCAACATTCCCAGTCAGAATTACTATTAGCAGATCCATACATTATCCTACCACCAGGTTAACATATCTTAGAGCTACCCTCATATGCCAAGTGTAAAGCAAAAATAATGTGAAACTTGAATAAATTCTGAAGGGAGGTGAAACCTTTGTAATAACCTTGGGGCAATCCCTTTAACCTCAGTCTAATGGGAATCATGTTGAAGAAGATCTTGCAGAACAATGATATGGTAATATATATTCTGTAGCCTATGTGTCAGTGACCACGATCAGAGAAAAAAACATTTTCAGAGAAAGGACACTGTGGGTTTTTTTTATCACTTTTAACTCAACTGCCTCTTGCTCTAAGTTTAAACAACATGTCATTCAGATGTGCCATTCACCAGCCTACATATTAAAATTCTGATCATTAATGCAAAAATGTAATTGATCTGTCTTGTGTTGTCACCGTATTGGATACCTCCGTGCGACAATGAAATCACTGAAAGCATGTATGTTAGATTGACACAGATGTCCATCAAGAATGACCCATAGTTCATCTAGGAATATGTAAACCAGTATGGACACCCCACCACATCCCATCTAACAGGCTACTAATTTACTTTGGATAAAGTGGAAACTGGACCAATAAATAAATAATGATCAGGTTAAAATGAAACTAGAATTGTTTTTATACAAAAACTGATGCACCCACCCCCGCGCGGACAAAGTTTCCCATATATTATTTTCAAAGTCCTAGAATTCTTTAGAAAATAATCGAACCGGACCAGGAATAATATAAGCACAACTAGGCATAGTGCTGATCAATCCTATTAAGCTTCATGAAAATCAGACATGTCTTGGAGAAACCGCGAGGACAAAATTTCAATGTAAAACAAGATGTGTTTGTGAAACACTATGCCCCCGACCTTTGACACTGAAGGATGACCTTGACCTTTGACCAATGGACCAGGTAGCTGAACGTGACACATCGTCTTTGTGTGGTTAACATTTGTGCCAGGTTATTTTGAAATCCATTCACAGATTATAGAGCTATAGAAGGGACACGGAATTTGGGACGGACGGATGGAAGGACGGACGGACAGACGGAAGGACGGACAATGCGATTACTATATGCCCGACGTTGGGTGGGGGGCATAAAAATCAAAGTCCCATAACTGCAGAAAATCATCGAACCGGAACAGGAATAAGATAAACACAACTAGGCATAGTGCTGATCAATCCTATGAAATTTCATGAAAATCCGATCAAAGGTGTTGGAGAAACCGCACGGATAAATTAAAATCGGACAGACGAACGGACGGACGGAAGAGGGGGGGGACAGCGTTGAAGACATACGGATGGACAGACAGACGGACGCCGCACACAAAAAATATGTCTCCCCAGTATACTGGGGGAGGCATAACTAGCAGGTGCGTTGGTTACTAAAATAGTAAGAATATCAAGTCTTGAGCAAACTTGTAGATATGGAAACTTGCGTCTATAAATGGACAGACAGATGAATGGATGGACAGATAGAGGGACGGACATATGGGGTGGACAGATGGAAGGAAAGTCAGACTGACAACCTGATTCAGGTATACCATCATAATTTCGGTGTTTGGGTATGATACCAAATGTTGTAAATCTGAAATCCTTAGCTTTCCCTTTCAATGATAATTTTGTCTCGAAATGCGGATATTGTATAGCATAATATAAAACGCAATAACACATAGAAAGCTACCATCGATGCAATGCTATCACATATTTTCTAACTCTATAGATGTATATGTTGTAAAAAATCACAATGAGAATTATTCCCCTGAGATGGTACCGACCAACCCTACTGGCTCATCGACTAATTATAATAAAGCTAAATACCAAATATAACATCAATATCTGCATTAGCTTAGAAAAAAAATCCAGAAAACCTATAACTTCCCAAATTTTTTAAGTCCAAATGCTGTAATTCAAAGAAGCGTAACAATATTCAAACTTGATAAGATACTTTGTCATATTTCAACAGTCTACACCATTTGCAAACATTCTCAAGACATATTTTCCCACTGAATAGCTCATTGAAATGACTCAATCTACCAGTGAAAATGTGAATGCTATGTAATGCATGTAGCAGCTTACCTTGAAATCTTTTTCCAGGTCCCATACAAACTTGCCTTCCTCAGTCTCTTTATTCCTCATTTTCTGCTGCTGGAACTTCCTGAACCGCCTCTCGGCAGCTTTTGATGGCTTCCTGTCATATCTTGCCCACAGCCATGGCTTGCCTGTAAAAATGATCAAGTCCTACTGTTTAACTTCACATACCAAGTAATTGCTGTCTTCAAAGATTTTCCGAAGCTTCAATTCCTTAAAAAGGATTTTCTCAATTGTAGTTCAAAATCCAATATCAGATGTGGATACTTGCGAGATGCGAAATGAGTTTATATCGGTTTGTAAAGTCTGAAGCCTTTACTTGTCTTAAACCTGTACTTGACTGATAAATTTTTGACACATTTGCAAACAGAGTATACCAAGATCAGATGGCCCCATAAGGGGCTGTCTGATCAGGGTCTATTCTGTTTGCTTATGGAATAGTACATTACTGATTCTGCAGTTACTGCAACAGCCAAAAATTCTTGTGTATATGCCAATATTAAAATCATGCTGTCATTACAATGTATTTCTTTCATAAACATTCATGGTACAGGTTTTAAAACCAGAAATGAGTCACAGGATATTGTCAGTCTGTTCGACTGCTTGTCACACTTATTTGTACTGTGCATAACTCCAAAATTATAGACCTACATTTATAAAACTTTGTATGATGGTTGATTCTAAATTATAAATACAATGTATTTCCATTCAGATCATTTAACCCTTTACTCCATAAATACGCCTTTTAACACTTATGCAAACAGAGTAGACCCAAATCAGAGGTCTGCTCTGTTTGCTTATGAAATAATATAGATTTCATTCCACAGTTTCTGTTATGACAAAAACTTCCTGAGTCTGAGTGCTGTTTTAACAATTTACTCCATAAATACTCTTTTCTATAATGCCCTTGCAAACAGAGTAGACCCAGATCAGATGGCTCCTATAGGAGTCGTCTGATCAGGGTTTGCTCGCTTTGCTTACAACATAATATAGATCTAATTCTACACTAATCTTTCTATCTTGGTTTAATACCGGGTATTAGTGTGTTCATGTGTTATTTTAAAAATACAGCTAATTAATGTGCATGATGGCATCACTTCCTACATGAATATTCATGGAGTAAAAGGTCATAGGATATTTGATGTTTCATACAAACCAGAGGGTGAAATTATTACCTTCAAACTTAGCTATGTAAACACAGGTCCCATCAAGCTTTTCTGTGGCTTTGGCATTATAAATGTCGCTATCTAATGCTCGTTGTTTCACTGTATCAGTAGCTACAACCTGCAACAAATAACAAGAGCACCGCAAGCGGGTGTCAACAATCGTCTGTCATCATTGTCAAGATGAACATGCATATACCAAAAATGAAGGCTGTAAATGAAAAATTGAAGAAGTTATGGTCAATGTTAAGATTTCAGACGACAACGACGACACGGACGCCGATGTTACGACAATAGCTCGTGATTTCTTCGAAACAGACCAGCTAAAAATGTTTGTACATGTATCTGTTGCAAGGCTATTTATCTCATACTGTTTAACAGTTTACTTTAAAATATTTATGCAAGACTCAGTCCATTATGAATATTCATTTAATCATTGTAATAAAAATTTGATATAATTCAATTGACTGCATAGGCAATCAGTAGGGAATAAGATTTATTACATATATAGAAAAGAAAGCAAACCCTGACCCAACAGCTCCTATAGGACTGGTCTGATCTTTGTCTGCTCTAATTAGTGTACAAAGGCTTAAAATTGCAGGATATTGTCAAGTAACCCTTTCCCTCATATCAATACCTTTTCACACCATTACAAACAGAGTAGACCCAGGTCAGACGAATCCGGTAGGAGATGTCTGATAAGGATCTGCTCTGGTTGCTTTTAAAACCCTTAAAATTCCAGAACAAGTGCACTGGCAACTGCAAACAGGGTAGACCCAGATCAGAGGGCTCCTAGCAGAACTGTCTGATCAGTGTCTGTCCTGTTTGTCTTTCAAAATCCTCTGGCAAATTGAGGTAAAATGTTAAAAACAGAGCAAATAGATAAATGTGTGTACTCAAATATTAAAATCCATCATTCCTCACAAAACCCCTATGTTATGACCACTCTTTAGAATCATCTCTTCAAGACAGTTCTAATATAAAGAGTAGTAACAACATAGGGTTTGGTGGAGAAATAAAGGAGTTATTCTTGAAAATGTAGTATGATTGATCACTGATGACTCAAACCATGGTCTGCATACTTAATTTTGTACAATCCAGACAATAATCACAACTTTAATCACGATTAATCTGTATACTCAACAGAATCCAGTAGTACTAACTATTGAAGTAAATGATAAATAAGAACTGATAGGTGTCTTTCAGAAGTGTACAAATCCTAAAAGAATTGAGGTGTGTACGCTTATCAGTTAAATTAATTAAAACAAACAAACAAATCTGTTCCAAACATTTATTATCAACTTTTCAAAAGAGGGTTAGAAGAGTGAATACAAATTACAATGATTTGTCAAATAAAAGTAAAACTTGTCAGCCATCAATCTCAACACTTATTTCTATGAGGATTCATCGATCATATGATTAAAGTGGAAGTTCCCACAATGAAATGCATATTTTTAATAATATCATTAAACTTAGTATTTGTTATATTCAATCATTATTATGAAGATTGTCAATTTGAACTTATAGCGAAAAATGCCCCTGTGATACAAAATAAACCATTTTCATTGATACTTACAATTTTTGTTCTACAACAAAATATTATCCGCCTTGGTCAAACAGTTAACGAAACTAAAACGGGAGCCGAATATATACTAATACATTGCTGAAAAACATATCAAAGATATGGAAGTTTTGTCTTCTGTGTTTATTCGACTGATTTAACAAATGATTTATGTAATTTTTAGGCAATTTAAAACACGTTGCAAGCACTTTAACTGGCACATCACTAATTGATATTGAATTTACCCTGTATGACTGCTTTTCTCTCTTGGTGGACTGTTCATCCAAAACTTCTGTTTCAAATACACAGGAAATCTTCTGTTGAACTGCACCAAGTTCCTCCATCTTTAAACATCTATCATTCATTTACACAGATGCTGCAAAATGGTACAACAGATCAACAGGAGTTAACCCTTTACTCCATGACTATTCATGCAACAAATGACAACATCATGAAAATCAGTTTGCTTATTTTTTTTATCATGACACTATTAACAAGGAAATTCATATATTATAATGACAGAAACTGCAGAATCAGACATATATTATGTCACAAGCAAACAGAGCAGACCCTGATCAGACATCACAGTTCCCACAGGAGCCCTCTGATCTGGGTCTACTGTTTGCATAGGCGTAAAAAGATGTATTTATGGAAAAAAGGGTTAAGAAAGAGATGGGAACCTGACAAAGCATGAGATCAATGCAATAATTTCCCTCAAAGAGATGCCTTTTTCACCCCTTTGCAAACAAAGTAGATCCAGATCAAACCGATGATAAAGGTCTGCTCTGTAATATAGTTCTGATTCTACAGTTTGTGCCAAAGTCAATTTTTAGTCAAATGACAAAAATTGCTAAGTTCAATGCAATTATAAAATTCAGCTAAATAATATTCACTATGTCATCATTTCTGGGGTATAACTGTAAATAGTTAACCCAACTCATAGGCTATTTTTAGACCCAGCCTCTTTGAATAAATCTACCAAAAAGGAGCATTTACTAGAGAAAAGGAAAGTTTTATAGATTTGTGTAGTATTGAAACCATTGTGATAAATAGAGCATATAATAGAGTATATAATATTGACTGATTATTTTAGTATGTCAATCCTTATTTGAAGATATATGATAGAAAGGAAAAAGAAAAAAAACAGTGTATAAACCATTTATCTAAATTAGAATAAACCATTTATCTAAATTAGAATAAACTGAAATTGTCTATTTGTATATTATATTGTTAAAAGGCCTGGTACAGGTACTTCAGTCAAGAACAGTAAGCAGTCCGGATAGCTCAGTCGATAGGGCACTTGCCCTGTAAGCGAGGGGCCCTGTCTGGCTGCATGTTTTTCACCAGTCCTGTTACAGTTGGCGCCCAACTTGAAAATTGGACCTTGTGCATGCCCATTATTTCTCGTGAGTTACGGAGAGTTCCTCAGGGAAAAAGGTAGTTCACATCTGTGTACTCTAAATGGTGATATTGAGCTACTTTCGGTTTTAACGCTATCCCGGAGACGGAACCTGTCACAAAATTAGCATGCTGTTTTAAGTGTCATTAATGAGACTACACACAGGGTAGACCCAGATCAGATGGCTCCTAGGCTATAGGGTCTGCATGCTCTGTTTGCTAATGGAATTTGATAGATCTGTTTCTTTACCATCTAAAATGGCTACAATATTCCACCTTCCATATTTAATTATAGCTATTTTGTCAATAATAGATGAATATTCAGACAGTAGATATTGAAATTTGGAATAAACATAGAACATGGAATGGGTTAATACTCATTTTACATACCCAGCCACCTTTCATTTCTCTGTTCTCGCTTTCTGATAGAATACACAATCAGATGAGTATTACAAGCAATTCCATGGAAACCGTTATAAATCTAGAATCCTGCAATATTCCAGATGGTTTTGCAATAACTCCGGCTTCTAAACTATCTAACTAAAATCAACAACATGTTCTTATTTTTAAAACTAGTATACAGTTAAACTGTATCGTCAGTGGCACTTTCTAGGTGAATTTGAGTATCTGTAAAGGATGGCAGCACTAAAATGGTACTTACCTTCATTAACATATTTTTTCCATGGGCGCAGCCATCTTTTTTTTACAAAGGGGGATAATTCTGAGTTGCATGAACCTTCTACTACGACACCGTCTGCTGCACACTATCGGGTTATTTTCTAGAACGTTTTAGAACACGAAGTTCGCATTTATGAGAGGAGGAATTCGTTCGGTAATACTCATTTTTTTTGTCTTGCCAACTAGTGTTAATGTTAATTTCATTAACGTTTGTCATTGTACTGACTAAATGGTAAATTATGACTAATCTTCATAAAGCAAACACTGGATACGATTTTTAAGGAAGTCGATCTATGCAGACTATGAACACTTCAAATTTGATGGTTTCATTTCACGCTTTTCCTATCAAAATGACCATAGTTTGGTTAGACACTATATAGCATTGTTAAAGGTGAAAACTTACTAATAGCCACACAATTTTCCATTTGTGAGCAGTGTCACGGGACCAGACTCCACCCCGGCCCGTATCCTGAAGGAGATGGCAGAATTAGTTACACAGGAGTCTGAAGTGTGCCTGGACCCCAAAATGGCACACCTGTGTAAAAAATCCATTCTGGGTCGAAGTCATTGATTACATATATATAAGAATGTATATATATGTAATCAATGACTTCGACCCAGAATGGATTTTTTTTACACAGGTGTGCCATTTTGGGGTCCAGGCACACTTCAGACCCCTGTGATTAGTTAGTGTGAACCCTCCATGTCCACAATATACAGAAAGTGTCTTTCCAGTGGAAACATCCCAGACGTATGGAGGACTGCCAACGTCTTGGCTATTTTCAAGAAAGGGGAGAGATACTGTGCCAGCAACTACAGGACAGTGTCACTAACTTGTATCATATATCTTGCAAGATGCTGGAACATGTCATGGTCAGCAACATCATGAGACACCTTGACATGTACAGTATCTTAACAGATAACCAACATGGTTCCGAAGGGTACTTTTAAGTCTTCATCAACGGCTTACCACTCCATGTCTCATCCAAAACAAGGCTCTTTGCTGACGACTGTGTTGTGTACAGAGAGATCCATGATGACCACGATTGTGCTGCATTCCAGAAAGATCTAGATCAGCTATCTGACTGGGAGAAATGCTGGGACATGTCTTTTCATCCGGTGAAATGCAGCATTCCATGTATACACAGGAAGAGGAAACCCATCATCTATGACTACTCCTTGAAGGGCCACAAGCTGGACACAGAGTGCCATTCCAAGTACCTCGGAGTGCATATATCAGAGAAACTCACCTGGAACTACCACATAGACAAGATGGTAAAGAAAGGGAACACTACCCTATGCTTTTTATGTAGAAACTTGCACATGAGGAATGAAGGGACAAATGGCTTGGTGTATAAGACGATAGTACGGCCAACACTTGAGTACTGCTCTACGATATGGAACCCGTACACAAGGGAGCAGACTCTGAAGATTGAGATGGTCCAACGAAGAGCCGTCTGCTTCGTGACGAACAGGTACCAGAACATGAGCAGCGTCACTAACATGTTGAAATCCCGACACAAAAAGGTTCAGCTCACAATGATCTACAAGTTCACATATGGGCTTGTAGACATCTCAGCGGATAGGCATCTAACCCCAGGGCACTCTGTCACCGCTAGATCATCCCATGCCAAGACCTATTGCCAGCCATCTACTTTTACATCATACCACAGGAACTCATTCTTCCCTCGGACTATTACAGCATGGAACCAGCTGCTGGCAGAACTAGCAGATGCCCCTGACTTGGTATCTTTCAAGCAGGGTCTGGGATCCCTTTCCTTCTAACCTTAGCTTAGGGCCCCAGCTGTAAGTAGCCACCAGTGATTCTCAAGGCTGTGCCGGCCACGGCCACCGCAACCGGAGAGGCTCAGGATGAGGAGGTGAACATGAAGCTGTCACATCTTTTCTATTTTCTGTCTGTCCTCAACCTAATTTCTTACTTTACTTTTTTCTCTCATTTTCTTTTTCAGACCAATCCAAACCTGTCGCTTAATAGTCAATAGCGCCAACGTATGATGTAGATAGTAGATTGTGTCACTAACAGTACCAGTGAATTGCACCTTAACCGTTTACTTCACAGAGGTCCAGAGAAATCTAAACGGATCTTATCTTAAGATGCATAAATTAAAACATTTTCAAATATAACTCCTTTACTTCTCCACCAAGCCATATGTTGTTACCACTCTTTAGACTCGTCTCTTCAAGACGATTCTAAAGAGAGGTCACAACATAAGGTTTGGTGGAGAAATGACAATTTTAGTATTACGATTATATACCGGTATGTCAAGAGTATGTAACAGTGAGACTGTTAGGTTTATAAGCACTATAAACTCTCCTTGCCGGGGAGGTAACTCTTTGGTGACATGGTTTAAGTGCTTTGCAAACAGAGTAGACCCAGATCAGACGGCTCTTATAGGAGCCGTCTGATTAGGGTCTGCTCTGTTTGCTAATGGAATTTGATAGATCTGTTTCTATTCTAAAATGACTACAATGTTCTACCTTCCATATTTTGTTGTAACTATATTTTCCGTGAATATTCAATAGATATTGAAATTTGGAATAAATGTAGAACAGAGAAAGGGATAACTAAAGTTCACGTCATTATGTCATACATCAGTATTCACGAGGTTAAAGATTAGTCGACTTAGTGTCGTATATAAAATTTGATTTTGCAGTTTCTGATCAAAACTTTGCCCAGACTACAAATAAGAAGAATGTCTTCAAAAAAGATCTTGATGGGAGGTTTCACAGAGCCAGGATTTGAAAAGGTGGCTCAAACATTCAGGTAATGATACATTATAACTTCAGATCATGCATTATAATTAGGCTTGTTAACTTTTGAAAGGTAATAACATTTTCAATCTGCTAAACCAAAAGATATAATTTGTCCTTTGCAAACAGGAGCCTTTGCATTGTCATCATTCTGCATTAAGCAACCACCTGTGTACAAAATACAATAAGCTTCTATTGGAAAATGTTATGCCCCAGGACGTGTTTATTAAAGACGATATTGTAAAGACTGAATGCTGTCATTATTACAGAATGAAAATATATATACAGACTCCAATGCAGTAGACTTGATGTTTATAACTTATTTTTTGGAGTTTGGTTATTGTAAGATTCATTGAGATAATTGCCTTGCAAGACAATCTTCAGATAGATTCTTAGAAGGGAGGTAACCTCATTTATGACTTCTTGATGTAAAACTGTCCTATATATTAAGTTCCAGATCATGTTTAAAAAGGGTTGTTAGGCTAGCTTCTTGGCTAAGAAGAAAAAATGTAAAGTTCCTGTCTTCAATAAGATTAAACATTTAATTAACCCTTTCCCTTTCAATATTCATGTATTAAAGAAATAATGACATTATAAATATTCATTAGCTGATTTTTATTTAATGCTACATGGACACATGTTTTGTATACCTAGGCAGATACTGTAGAGCCAGATCTATATAAATCCATAAGCAAACAGAGCAGATCTTAATCAGACAGCTCCTATTGGAGCTGTCTGATCTGGGTCTACTCTGTTTGCAAAGACATGAAACTGCGTTTATATTAGGGAAGGGGTAATAGAACAAGTTGATGACCATTTTCAAACTTGAGCCTATGCTGAATGTAGGATAGAATTGTGTAAATCTTTTTCAGAGACAATCTTCAGTCTGGCCTAGAGAGGGGAGGTAACTTCGCTGCGTATTACCAGGGGAGACTGGTGGTTAATGTGTGGGGTGGGTTCTCTGACTATGACTGTCGGCGACCATGGAAGGACGACACTCTCTCCACCTTCTTTTCGTCTACCAAGGCAGTGGCTGCTCTTGTTATAGCCCAATTGGTGGATAGGTAAACTAATTGAACCCTTTCCTTGTTGAATATTCATATAAAAATGACATCATGAATATTAATTAGATTAAATTTATAATGACATACAAACATGTGATATTATAGCCATGCTTGACACTGCAGAATCAGGGCTATAGTAAACAATATATATAAGCAAACAGAGCAGACTCTGATCAGACAGTTCCTACAGGAGCTGTCTGGTCTTGGTCTACTCTGTTTTCAAATGCTTGAAAAGGTGTTCGTATGAAGTAAATGGTTAATATTCACAGCAGACACTACCCATTATAAATATTATTTATTTTCTTATATTCTGATATAACACAAGTGAATACATTATTAAGTCCAATTTAAGATATTCTAAAAGCAAACAGAGCAGACCATAATCAGATGGCTCCTATAGGGACCATGGTCATATTTGCTCTTATAGGAGGCACCTGATATGTTACTTGTATCTACTCTGTTATCAAAGGTGTCAAAAGGTGTCACTATCAGATAAAGGGTTAACCCATTACCTCATAGACTATATTTAGATACAGCCTCTTTGAATAAATCTACCGAAAAGGAGTATTAACTAGAGAAATCAAAAGGAAAATCTTAGAATTTTGTAGTTTGAAACCATTGTGATAAATAGAGCATTTGTTCCTATAGGAGCAAATGCTCTATTTATCATAATGGTTTCACAAAGTGACTTTTACAGAGTCGTCAAAAGTCGTCAATATGAGGTAATGGGTTAAGATGTACTAAGTTGTAAATTAAATCATTAAGCTGATAAACATTTATGTAAAAAATAATGACAGCATTAATATTTATTAGTTAATTTTAGCTATTTCTAACCCATTCCCTCATATTGACATCTTTTGACGCCTCCGTAAAAGTCACATTTTGAAACCATTTGAAATGCTCTATTTATCAAAATGGTTTTAAAACTACACAATTCTAAAGTTTTCCTTCTAATGGTTTATTAATCATAATGGTTTTAAAAAAAGTGACTTGGGAATGGGTTAACAAACTAGTGATGAGGTTTGCTAGGATGTCCAAATACTTAGGATAATTAACTCATTCCCTCCTAGACTATATTTAGACCCAACCTCTTTAAATTATTCTACCGAAAAGGAGCATTAACTATAGACAAGGAGAATTTTAGAATTGTGTTGTTTTGAAACCATTGTGATAAATAGAGCTCTGTTTATCACAATGGTTTCAAAATATGAGTTTTACAGAGACGCAAAAAGGTGTCAGTAGGAGAGAATGGGTTAAAGTACTGGTATATTTTCAGAGGACAGCTTGATTACGAGAAACCAGTCAGCTCCTATTGGCCAGAGTTTGCACAGAATGGCAAAGAGAAGATAACTCTGAAACAGCTCCTGAGTAACCAGGTAACAAGGCAAAGATTTCTTTATTTCTTTTGCTGATTTTGGATCAAGATGAGATGACGAGTAACTCAGCGTCTCATCAGGGTCCAAACTGTTTGTTACTGTGATGATGTCTTTTCAAACAAGAATGAAGAAAATTGAAAAATAAAAATTGAAGCAGATGGTTTTTGGTTTTTATCAAGATTTACGTGGTTCTAACAGTATTTCAGTCGCATCACAACATCCAGCTAATTACAGGTGGAGGAAAACCACAGAGGTTTCTGTGCACGAAACAGTGCAGTTTGTTTTAGGCAGAACCACCAACCTACTACAAGCTAGCTGGAAGGCTTCCTCACATCCCAATGCCCAGACAGGGATTCGAACCCACAGGTGAGATGATTGTCAGTCAAGGACCATAACCACTTGGCCACAGAGGCTTCTTGAAGCAGATGGCAATTTTGCAAATGGCAGTACTTGGCAGTGAACCCTTTCCCTGTTGAATATTCGTGTAAGATACAATGACATCATGAATATTTATAAGCTGATTTTTTATAATGGTATACATGTATGTACCAATGAAAGTTTTGGTAATGATAAAAAAGAGCACTTTTGTGCTCAGGGTGAGCTTTTGTGATCGCCTGATGTCCATGGCATGTGTCGTCCGTTGTGCGTCGTTGAGCATCAACTATTTTTACCTTTAAAAATCTTCTCCTCTGAATCTACAGGGTTCTCAGCTTTCATCTTTGGTACATAGCATCATCTGTAGGTCCTCTGCAAAAGTTATATAAATTATGCCCCTAGGGTCAAAATTGGCCCAGCCCCAGGGGTGTTCAGTTTTCAATAGAAACATATAGTGAAAACTTTGAAAATCTTCTCCTCTAAAACTAGAAGGTTCTCAGCTTTCATATTTGGCACATAGCTTCAACTTCAGGTCTTCTACAAAAGTTATATAAATTATGTCCCTATGGTCAAAATTGGCCCCACCCCATAGATGGCCAGTTTTTTGTAGCTGACTGCTTAAACAGCCCATGGGATCACTAATTATACATAGGAAAAACCATAAAAATCTTCCTGTCGGAAACTACACACATGTCCCAGAGCTTAGATATTTGGTGTATAGAAGTACTTAGCATATTGTAATGAGTTTTTAAGTATCATAGTTCTGGGGTTAAAATTGGTCCTGCCCTGTGTGTATAGACTTTTTCACATCAGAAACTACAGTTTAAAGGTTTACCCTTAATCCTATCTAGATAAGGCCAGTGTACAGCTAGCTTTCTCAGATATTCTAGTTAAACAATCATGTACTGGTGTCTATTTTAGCATACATTTAAAGGTAGGTTAGCTCCCTTTGAATTTTTTGACAACAACTGGATTGCCTCCCTTTTTGGTAGTAAATCTGCAGTAATATTGCAGACCCAAACAAAGAAAATTGTTACAGTTAGATCTGGCCTTTTGCACAGCAAATAGGACAATTAACCCTTTGCACTATAAATACGCCTTTCTACACCTTTGCAAACAGAGTAGACCCAGATCAGATGGCTCATGTAGTAGCCATCTGATCAATCTGCTGTTTGCTTATGATATAATATAGTGCAAATTACATTTCATTATTTTCATTTTGTGTACAATATACTTATAATGTGTTTACTTATTTCCCTCATGTTAATACCTTTTCACACATTTGCAAACAGAGCAGACCCAGATCAGATGGCTACTATAGCAGCTGTCTGATCAGGGTCCGCTCTGTTTGTCAATGGAATATGAAAGATGTTTCTTTACTTTCTAAAATGGCTACACTGTCCCACCTTCCATATTTCATTATAACTATTTTGTCCATAAATGTTTAGTAGGTATTTAAATTTTGAATAAACATAGAACAGGGGAAGGGTTGAAAATAAATTAAGATATGAATAATAATAACTCGTGAAGGTGTAATTAAAATATCTGAAATTTTGAACATAAGTATAGATTAATTTATTCTTTCTTAAATTCAGCCAATTTGCCCAGGGAGAGGGTATACATACTTTTGTGCATGCCCTTATTTAGATTTACATTGTTGTATGTTTTCATTTACATTTTCTTAAATTTTCTTCACTTGAGGTCCTCTACAAAAGTTACATAAATTATGCCCCTTGGGTCAAAATTGGCCCATCCCAGGGCCGGCTAGTTTTCTATAGAAATACATAGTGAAAACTTTGAAAATCTTCTCCTCTGATTGTCTGGTGAGTGATGTCAGGGCCTTTCTGGCCCTCTTGTTACAAATACCATTCAGGTTTGTCATGTATATACCATGGTCAAATACACCATGGGTGCGTGGATCAGAAGAGGGGTTTTTAGCTCACCAGAGCACTTTTGTGCTCAGGGTGAGCTTTTGTGATCACTTGATGTCCGTCGTCCGTCGTCGTGCGTCGTCCGTCGTCGGGCGTCAACAATTTGAACCTTTAAAAATCTTCTCCTCTGAATCTGCAGGGTTCTCAGCTTTCATCTATGGTACATAGCATCATCTTTAGGTCCTCTACAAAAGTTATATAAATTTTGCCCCTGGGGTCAAAATTGGCCCCGCCCCAGGGGTGCCTTGTTTTCTATTGAAATATATAGTAAAACTTTGAAAATCTTCTCCTCTGAATCTACAGGGTTCTCAGCTTTCATATTTGGCACATAGCATCATGTTCAGGTCCTCTACAAAAGTTATATAAATTATGTCCCTGGGGTCAAAATTGGCCCCGTCCCAGGGGTAGCCAGTTTTGAATAGAAACATATAGTGACAACTTTGAAAATCTTCTCTTCTGAATCTACAGAGTTCTCAGCTTTCATATTTGGCACATAGCATCATATTTAGGTCCTCTACAAAAGTTATATAAATTATGGCCCTGGGGTCAAAATTGGCCCTGCCCCAGGGGTAGCCAGATTTCATTAGAAACATATAGTGACAACTTTGAAAATCTTCTCCTCTGAATCTACAGAGTTCTCAGCTTTCATATTTGGCACATAGCATCATGTTCAGGTCCTCTACAAAAGTTACATAAATTATGCCCCTGGGGTCAAAATTGGCCCCGCCCCAGGGGTAGCCAGTTTTGAATAGAAACATATTGTGACAACTTTGAAAATCTTTTCTTCTGAATCTACAGGGTTCTCAGCTTTCATATTTGGCACATAGCATCATGTTCAGGTCCTCTACAAAAGTTGTATAAATTATGCCCCTGGGGTCAAAATTGGCCTCGCCCCAGGGGTGCATTGTTTTCTATAGAAACATATAGTGAAAACTTTGAAAATCTTCTCCTCTGAAACTGGAGAGTTTTCTCAGCTTTCATATTTGGCACATAACATCATGATCAGGTTCTGTGCAAATGTTATATATATTATTCCCTTGGGGTCAAAATTGACCCCGTCCCACGGGTGACCATTTTTGTATAGCTGACTGCAGATTAGAACAATCAGATTCTTTACTGGTCACTGATAATTAGGTCAAGCAGTATACTGCAGACAGGTGCACTCACTGTGTATTAGCTTGAAGTGCTATGGCTTACAATTATGTGGGGTAGAGTTAGTCATTTCTTAACCCTTTAGACCATGAATGAATATTCATGTAGGAGATAATGCCATCATAAATATTAATTAACATAATTTCTATTGTGGATGAATTAGCAAAAACTGTGACCTGATAAATACTAGAATCAGAACTATATCATGTCAAAAGCAAACAGAGCAGACCCTGATCAGCCATCTGATCTTGGTATACTCTGTTTGCCAAGGCGTTGAAAGGCCTATTTATGGAGGAAAGGGTGTTAACAACACCATTATTCTCCCTATAGAAACATGTAGTGAAAACTTTGAAAATCTTCTCCTGAAACTGGAAGGTATTCAGCTTTCATATGTGGCACACAGCATCATGTTCAGGTCCTCTACCAAAGTTATAAAAATTATGCCCCTGGGTTTAAAATTGACCCCACCCCAGGGCTGGCTAATTTTCTATAGAAACATGTAGTGAAAACTTTGAAAATCTTCTTCTCTGATTGTCTGGTGAGCGATATCAGGGCCTTTCAGGCATTCTTGTTTTAATCCGTAGGGGGACTCATGTTTTGCATAGCAATACAACATTAACTTGTTTCTTACTAAATATTCATGGAGTTAAGGATTAATATATATTTTCAGTGGACGTAGTGATTCTTGCATGGATATTCATTAACCCGTTACCCAATGAATATTTCTTAAGAAATAACAAATATATGAATATTGATTAGAATATTAATTTTTGTTATGGCATTATGAGCATAGGACGTTTTTATCATGGTAGAAATTGTAGAATCAGATCTATATTATTTCATAAGCAAACAGGGTCTGATCTATATAATTTCATAAGCAAACAGAGCAGACCCTGATCAGACGGCTCTTATTGGGTCTATTCTGTTTGCATATAGGCATAGAATGGCGTATTTACAGACTGAGAGGAAAGAATTATTTAAGTAAATCATTAAATGAATGTACAAGCTACTTGTAACTTTATGACTGTGAGACAAGAAATTATTCAGTCTTTGAATAAGAATTGAAATACAGTAAGACCTCTCTATAATGGTCACTAAATTGTGTTAATTAGTTGGTATTTAGGGCAGGTGGCTGCTTAAAACAAGGTGAAAGTAAAACACAATGCTTCTATAGAAGCATTCTGTTTTACTTTCACCTTGCTTTAAGCAGCCACCTGCTTTTAACACAAAATATTTTATTTAATTTAGTGGCTGTTATAGAGAGGTTTTACTGTGTTTCATTTATACACATGCAATACTCCAGAGAACTGAAAGACTGTTTTACTTATATGTCTTGTCTTTTTAGGCTGGTCTTGTCACACTTGAGAAGCCTTATTGGTTGGCAGAGATGAGAGATGACCCTCAAGCACTTAGCAAGAAGTTAGCAGAGCAGAAACCATATTGGACCCCAGGTATCTGTGCATGTTTACTTATGTCACATTCTGAATTTCTCAATGTAGCTTGGGTTAGTCTACATTTGATGTTATATTACATGTAATCAGAATTTCAGTGGAGTTGAATAGATTAAATTACATTTCCAAGTGTTCCCTAGATTCTAATTTGATCTATCACACCTTCAATAAGACATGTATCAATGTATTGTCCTTGATAGAAAAAATACTCCATGCTTGATTGGAAAATTTCTACAGATATAGCTATATGCTTTATCACTTTTCTCCATGAATATTCATGAGACAGATAATGACTGCATGAATATTAATTAACTGATTTTTTTAATGGCAATATGAACACAGGAATTTTAACCCTTTCCCTCATATAAACGTGTTTTCACGCATTTACAAACAGAGTAGACCCAGATCAGACGGCTCCTAGAGGAGCCGTCTGATCAGGGTCTGCTCTGTTTGCTAACAGAATTTGATAGGTCTGTTTCTTTGCTTTCTAAATTGTCTACAATGTTACACCTTCCATATGTCTTTATTACTACTTTGTTAATTAATATTCAGTAATAAACACAGAATAGGTTTAGCCATGGCAGAAACCGTATAATCAGATTTATATTATTTTCTAAGAAAACAGAGCAGAGCCTGGTCGAACTGGCTCCTATAGGAGCTGATCTGGGTCTTCTGTCTTTGCAAAGATGTTAATAGGGCTGATAGATTAATTGTTCTCTTAGGTGAGAAGCATGGCTACCATCCAGTAACCTTTGGTCTATACCTGGACCAGATTGTGCGACATGTGGACAGTAAAGGCAGATCACTCTCGCAGTACTTCAAGGAGGAAATAGCAGAACCCTTTAGTAAGCATTATATGAAATTTCTACCTGTCAGTAGTTTTCTTGATTCCTATTTTATACCCCCGCAAACTTGTTTGAGCGGGTATACTGGAATCACCCTGTCGGTCGGTCCGCATTTGAACATGGGTAGTTGGTGTTGAGAATTCCTCATTCAATTTTAAAGTTATTGAATTTATATTTGGTATACATAATAACCACGAATGGCAGATGTGCAAGACGCAATTTTCATGTGTTTACCCTTGGGTGTTATCTCCCCTTGAACTTTGAGTATTTTTTATGATTTCGGAATGAAACATGGGGAGTTAGTGTCGCAAACTTCCTGAGCTCTTTCAATTTGAAAGTTATTCAGTTTATATTTAGTATACATAATAACCGTGAATAGTAGATATGCATGACACAATCTTCATGTGTTTAGTTCTGGGCATTGCGGAATTATCGCCGCTTGAACTTTGCAAGTATTTTTGTCATATTTTTTGCAAGGGGTGGGGGGGGGGGGGGGGGGGGTCACGAACTCCTCCTTCAGTTTGAAAGTTATTCAGTTTATATTTAGTATACATAATTACCATGAATAGTAGATGTGCAAGACACAATTTTCATGTGTTTCGTGCTGGGCGCTGCAGAATTATTTCCCCTTGAACTTTGCGAATATTTTTTGGCATTTTGGCATGAAACATGGGGAGTTAATGTCACAAACTCCTCCTTCAGTTTGCAAGTTATTCATTTTATATTTGATATACATAATAACTATGAATAGTAGATGTGCAAGACAAATATTTCATTTGTTTACCTCTGGGCATTGCAGAATAATCTCCCCTTGAACATTGAGTATTTTTTGTCATTTCGGCATGAAACTTGGGGATTGGTGTCGCGAACTGCTCATTCAAGTTATTCAATTGATACTTGCCATACATAATAACCACATATAGCAGATGTGCAAGACACGATTTGATCTGCAGCCATTACAGAATTATCTGCCCTTGAACTTCGAGTATTTTTGTGTTTTGGTCCTCTTACATGGGTTGTTGGTGTAACAAACTTGCAATCAAAGCTGTCGTGCAGGGGTATTTACATGTATCACCTTTAGTGATAGTTCTAGTTTGACATCAAAATAAGAAAAGCATAATACATAAACATAAAATATTTCTCAGATACAGCACATCAATTACAAGAGTCTTATACTAGCAAAGTCTCTGGGTTTGTTTGATAAATCTTGTTCTAATTAAAGTTTTTTCTTCAGAAATAAAGCATTTAAGTCAATCAATCCAAAACCAGAGCAGACTGGTTTATATGAGGGAAAGGATTAATACAAATACTAGGTAGAAAACTTTGTCAGTGTCTGATTATCAGCATTTTTTGCTCTATTGTGTTTATTAATCCCAATATAAACTTTCTTGAATTGGACTAAAAGATTTCTTTTTTTCCCGTTATTTTGCTTTTATGTCTCTTGTTTTGCAATGTGTTTGATTACCAAAAATGGTATTTGTATATATTTTCTGAATAAGTACTGATGACAGAGTGTTGTTCAGTGCTCCCTCTATTAACAACTTTTGTTGAAATCAGGAGAAAAAGGTTGTTGTAGGCAGCGAGGTTTTTGTTGGGAGGGACCGATTGTTTCATTACAAAGGACAGAGGTACAGATAAAATGCATAAATTAAACATTTTCAAGAATAACTTCTTTATTTCTCCACCAAACCCTATGTTGTGACCACTCTTTAGAATCGTTTCTTTGAGACGATTAAAGAGACCATTCTAAAGAGTGGTCACAACATAGGGTTTGGTGGTGAAATGGCAATTTTAGTATCTGAGTACGCACCTTTATCTGTTGCTCTGAAAGGATAAAGTATAGTTTATACTAAGTACAGTGGAACTTCTATTATGCAGCCATCCAAGGGACTAGACCAAAGTGGCTGCTGAATGCAACTTATCAACATTTACAGGTTATGTTTTACAAGCTAATATGTTTCAGTTTGTATTTTGTGGGTAAATTGTGGCTTGAAAACTCACCAAGTTTTTAGTTCAAGGTCGTTTGTACATTTGAACAAGCCATCAAAATTTGTCATGTTATGCCACACTACTGATCTCGTCTCCCATACAGCCAACAGTGTTTCTACCAGTGTTTCTACCCTTCCCCAAATACCATTACCTGAAATGACTACATTGTAATTAGAAAGTTTGAACAGTTTTCAATGAATTCTACTGACACCTTGTGCAACATCCAACAGTTTAAGACATTGAAAATCCTAAGTTGACATATGGATGTGTGCAATATATTCGTCAGGAGTAGAAATGTTCGGAAGAACCTGTTCTGATTAATTCACTGTTTCCCTCTAAGAAAACCAGAAGAGAAGCGGAATAAAAATCATTAATACATGTAATTTGGTTTAAACTTTCCGAAGAACTTTTCTAAATTCAGTTTATGATAGTGTTTGATTGAAAGCCATTAATATTTTTTACTTCTGTTACATAATGTAAATTGAACTGATGAGACTTTTTGTAGTTGATTAATAGAAACATATTTCTCAATTGAAATGAAACGCCAGTCTTACAATACTTTCCAATGCAGCCTTACACAGCAGCTAATAGGTGTCAGTGTGTCAAAGTTGATTACACATGAATTGTTTCATAATGGATTAGCTATGGTTGACTGCAATGTGTGACAGGTGTAAGGTGACAGCTGACCGTTAATTACAGTAAGATTAGTGTTAATTGGGACCAATCATCTTTTGTTTGAGCAATGTTTGGGAAACTCTGGTTAGCTGAATTTACTAACTTTTGAAAGGAAGTAAATGTTACTGAATGACTACAAATCAAGCCATTTGCCGTTGTAGAGAGTCTCCGTTCGCAGGAGGGATTTTCTCTCGAAAATCATTTGGGGAAAATAAACATTGCCGTTATGGAGGGAACCATTGTTCAGAGGGAATGTTAATGGAGGGAGCACTATATCGCCATAATTAAGTCTCCTTGAATTCTGACCTTGACTTCTGTGAGACAATGACCTTGACCCCTGACCTCCATCATTTGATCAGTCTACCTTGTAGTACTTCATTTTGTTCATCTTTATGCAGACATTGAGTTCTACATAGGCCTGCCAAAGCAACTAGTCCATCGAGCGGTCAGATTAAGGTTCATTAGACCATATACTAGGGACGATTATCGAAAGGAACATAGCAAAATATTCCAAGGAGACAAAAAAATGAACAAACTAACAAGTGACACACAGCCACAAGACTATAAGACAGTGAGTGCTTGAATCTGCTTAACCCTTTCCTCCATAGGCTATTTCGAGGGCTTGGTGGAAAACTATTCTAACTCCTTCACTTTAGTGAAGGAGTTAGAATAGTTTTGCACCAAGCCCTTGATTTGTAGACCCATCCTATTTGAATGAATCTACCGAAAAGGAGCATTTACTAGAGAAAAGGAAAATGTTAGAATTGTTTAGTATAGAAACCATTGTGATAAATAGAGCATTTGCTCCTATGGAGCAAATGCTTTGTTTATCACAATAGTTTCAAGAAGTGACTATTACAGAGGCATAGAAAGGCATATTTATGGAGGAAAGGGTTTAAAAAAACACAAACAGAGGCATGCATGCTGTACAATGAATGTATGATTTATGTATTAATGTGAAAAACCATCTTATGTTTGTGAACAGTGTAGACCAAACACAGTCAGGGTAACAGGATCTACATAGAATGATACCTATCAAAATTGGTATCATTATCCTGTCTGAAAAACAGTGTAGACCCAATAAAGCTGGTCTTGCAGAGGTGTAACTAGTGATACTCCTTATGCACATGCCCAACATCAATCTGAAAATGCTCTATTTATCACAATGGTTTTAAAATTACACAATTCTAAAAGTTTCTAGTAAATCGGCCTACAGCTATCTAGCATAACAAAATTTTCCGGGGGACCATGCCCCCAAATCTGTCTAGCCATGATGCGTACATTACCTTTACGCACAAGTGGTGTGCATAGGTCTGGAGATAACATGCTTGACTACCAATCCGGAGGTCCGGGGTTCAAATCACAGTCCCTCCTGGAAATTTCAGAGATGCTTTTCAGTGTCTTCCACCCACATCTCCTCTCCACACAGGGGTTAAAACTGGTACCTGTTAGGGTCACTAGCCGGTACTGCAGCTGCATGATTACACCATATGTTAGCAGTGCTCAATATTGTAGGCAAATTATGAAATGACTCAATGACCAGGGGAGTATATGTACAGTCGGCTGAGCGGTCCTTTGGACAGAAAGTAGACTATAACTAGGTACTTTACTCCTTTTTTTACCACTAGATCCAGCTACACTCCTGTCTTGGTCTATCCTATTTGCATAGGAGTCTATGTCCTTTACATGATAATATGGTTTTTGTCTCCTTTTTCTAGATTGAACAAGTAATATAATGAATGAAGATTGAAAGTGTAATATTATATGAATAAATCCAATGCACTTTTCCATTCAATTTATTTGAGTAGAGTACTATCATATACAGCATACCTGATTCTGTCCTTAAATCATTAATCAGATTGTTATATACAAGTAATCAGTGCTAGCTTGTACCATACTTGCATTCAGAGGTTCGCTTTAGTAAAGGTAGTACAACTGAAATTATCATAAGTTCTAACATACGACGAATGCAACCAGAAGGTGGGATCATCATTTGTTAATTCAAACAATAAATTTCTGTCATACAGAGTTAGTTTATATTGCTGCACTCTGGAATGTGCTATAATTTTGGCTATTTTAGTAGTAGCAATTGTCGTAAATTAGGACTAACGATAATTATTGGTTGTTCAATCTTTAGTAAGATCTCCTGCTTTAGACTGGGGTACTCTATTCTTGCCATATGTAACAGAGATCCAGATAAGATGCGTAAATTAAAACATATGTGTGAATAACTTCTTTATTTCTCCACCAAACCCTATACTGTGAAGAGACAATTCTAAAGAGTGGTCACTGTATAGGGTTTAGTGGAGAAATGACAATTTTAGTTTTTAGGTAAACACCTTTATCTGTAGCACTGTGTAAGTTTATAAATAAACTGCATCATGTAAAAGGTGTAAACATTGTAGACCCAATTGTGCGAGATGTTGCATCTGATCTGGATTAGTAAGGTTACACAATTATCAGGATCTAAAATAACAACCTAGCAGAAACTTTAAACTATGACCAAATGCCTTGAGTAGGATGATTTTCCTGGACTCCACATTATTGTGTCATCTGCTTAAAGAAAGACATTTTTATCTGTCTGTCACACTTTTTTCACACTTCTTTTATCACATTTCTTCTGGCAGGTGACACATGTGCTCTTTCAAGCTCTCTGTTTTTTATTTTGATTCAGCTTAAATGTAAGGACTATTTTAGGATATGGCTGGGGTGTGTCTTGATTTCTGTGGGACCACTTGAAAGGTGTCTGATTCTCAAAATTATTTGGTTTTATCTGTAGGTTCTAGAATAATTCAGAGGCCTAATACAAGACAAAGGTTTGGGTCTACTCTGCTTGCAAAGGAGCAAAATGGTGTCTCTGTCACTGTATCAGGTGAAGGGTTAACACTGATGTCTCATTTTATCAGTTATACAGAGGTCCAGATAAGATGCTTAAATAAAAAAAATTTCAAGAATAACTTCTGTATTTTCCACAAAACCCTATGTTGTGACCACACTTTAGAATCGTCTCACATACCTGGTAGCTAAGTATAAATCTAAGTAAGGGAGGCAACTGTTGTATCCCCAAACTTTGCTTTGCTTACAGATATAGAGCTGTATATCGGCTTGCCCAAAGACCTCTACCATAGGGCCACCAGGGTTGTTATGGCCAGGAAATTTGACCAATCAGAACTCCTGGCAAAGTACAGAGGAGAAATTGAGTTACTTATGATGATGAGTGACAACCCTCAAGACTTTAAATCTGTGAGTCTACCACACACAAACATCTGTGAGTCTACTACACACAAAGATCTGTGAGTCTACCACACACAAACATCAGTAAGTCTGCCACACACAAACATCTGGGAGTCTACCACACACAAACATCTGTGAGCCTATCACACACACACACACACACACACACACACACACACACACACAAACATCTGCAAGTCTACCACACACAAACATCTGAAAGTCTACCACACACAAACATCTGTGAGTCTACCACACACAAATATCTGTGAGTCTACCACACACAAACATCTGTGAGTCTACCACACACAAACATCTGTGAGTCTACCACACACAAATATCTGTGAGTCTACCACATTAATAGAATCAAGCATGGGTTTTGTTAAAGACGGGGGCTTCTATACCCGAGGTTGGTTTGTTCGCAGTGAAACGAGCTTTAGCGAGTTTCCGACAGGAACAGACCAACCGAGGGTATAGAAGCCTATAGCTTTAACAAAACCCATGCATGATTATTTTTGTGCCCCCCAGATAAGATCTGGGGGGGCATATTGTTTTTGCCCTGTCTGTCTGTCTGTCTGTCTGTCTGTTTGTCTGTTTGTCTGTTTGTCTGTTTGTTTGTCAGCAACTTTAACATTGGTCATAACTTTTGAGCCAGTACAGATAGAGACTTGATATTTGGTATGCATATGTATCTCATGAAGCCGCACATTTTGAGGGGTGACATGTCAAGGTCAAGGTCATCCTTCAAGGTCAGAGGTCAAATATATGGGTCAAATTACCGACTTTAACATTGGCCATAACTTTTGGACCAGTAGAGGTAGAGACTTGATATTTGGCATGTTTGTGTATCTCATGAAGCTGCACATTTTGAGGGGTGACGTGTCAAGGTCAAGGTCATCTTTAGGGTCAAAGGTCAAATTGTCTGTTTTTTGTCTGTAACATTAACGCAACTATAACATTGGTCATAACTTTTGAGTCAGTACAGATAGAGACTAGATATGTGGCATGCATATGTATCTCATGAAGCCGCACATTTTGAGGGTTGACATGTCAAGGTCAAGGTCATCCTTCAAGGTCAGAGGTCAAATATATGGGTCAAATCACCGACTTTAACATTGGCCATAACTTTTTGACCAGTAGAGATAGAGACTTGATATTTGGCATGCGTGTGTATCTCATGAACTTGCACATTTTGAGGGGTGAAAGGTCAAGGTCATACGTCAGGTTCAAAGGTCAAATTGTTTGTTTCTTTGTCTGTAACTTTAACATTGGTCATAACTTTTGAGCCAGTACAGCTAGTGACTTGATATTTGGCACGCATATGTATCTCATTAAGCCGCACATGTTGAGGGGTGACATGTCAAGGTCAAGGTCATTTTTAAAGGTCAGAGGTCAAACACATGGGTCAAATCACCGACTTTAACATTGGTCATAACTTTTGAACCAGTACAGATAGAGACTTGATATATGGCATGATTGTGTATCTCACGAAGCTACACAGTGTGAGGGGTGAAATGTCAAGGTCATTCTTCAGGGTCAAAGGTCACCAACTTCAAATTGGCCCTAACTTTTGAACCAATAGAGATAAAGTCTTAATATTTGGTATGCATGTGTATCTCATGAAGCTGCACATTTTAGGGGGTGACATTTCAAGGTCAAGGTCATCTTTCAGGGTCAAAGGTCACCGACTTTAACATTGGCCATAACTTTTGAACCAGTAGAGATACAGACTTGATAGTTGGTATACGTGTGTTTCTCATTTTGCTGCACAGTTTGAGGGGTACCATGTCAAGGTCATATCCTTCATGGTCAAAGGTCACAAACTTTAACATTGGCCATAACTTTTGAACCAGTAGAGATACAGACTTGATATGTGGTATGCATGTGCGCCCCATGAAGCTGCACAGTTTGAGGGGTGACATGTCAAGATCAAGGTCATCCTTTAGGGTCAAATATCATATCGAGGGGGCATAGTGTTTCACAAACACATCTTGTTCTCACTTAAATACACCCTAAAAGCAAGTTAATTATCGGGTTTTATGAAGTACCACTTTCTATTGCATAGTATGTTTTCTGTATACAATAGCGATCAACAGCTTCAAACAGCAAAATGATATCATCTGTAGCAGCATTACCATAAACGTTACCTTTTGGCGTAAAATATAAATGACAGAGGGACTACATCACTATATTTTCGGTTAATTAAATAGGCTTTTTAAAAATGTTTACATAATAAATAGAATCTCACATTTGTGCTAATTACTTATAATTTTAATTTTATAAACTCATTGACTAAAGAAATTTTGGAATACTTTAGTAAGCCTTAGGTACTTCCATTGTATTGATTTCGCCTAATCATACGTATGAATATACTAGACAAGGGGTGTTCGAGATAGGGATTTCTAGTACTCGTATTTTTAGTAATTCATACTATTGAGTATGTCTGAGAAGCGAGAAACAAACATCTGTGAGTCTACCACACACAAACATCTATGAGTATACCACATACAAATATCACATCTGTAAGGCTACCACATACAAACATTTGTGAGTCTACCACACACAAACATCTATGAGTATACCACATACAAATATCACATCTGTAAGTCTACCACATACAAACATTTGTGAGTCTACTGCACACAAACATCTGAGAGTCTACCACACACAAACATCTGTGAGTCTACCACACACAAACATCTGTAAGTCTACCACACACAAACATTTGTGAGTCTACCACACACAAATATATGTGAGTCTACCACACACAAACATCTATAAGTCTGCCACACACAAACATCTGTAAGTCTACCACATACAAACATCTGTAAGTCTACCACACACAAACATCTGTAAGTCTACCACATGCAAGCATCTGTAAGTCTAACACACACAAACATTTGTGAGTCTACTCTACACAATTATCTGTGAGTCTACCACACACAAACATCTGTAAGTCTAACACACACAAACATCTGTGTGTCTTCCACACACAAACATATAAGTCTACCACACACAAACATCTGTAAGTCTACCACATGCAAGCATCTGTAAGTCTAATACACACAAACATCAGTGAGTCTACTACACACAAACATCTGTGAGTCTGCCAAACACAAACATCTGTGAGTCTACCACACATAAACATTCATGACTTGCAGCACACATTTGGGAAGAAATTTATGGACACACTGTGTTGGAAACTCATGGCGAGTCTAGGAATCTTCCCATTTGACAAAAATTGTTCAGTAGTCATAGAACTTCTGCCCATTTGAGTCAAATTATTCAATATCTAACCCTTACCCTATTAACCCTTTTATTCATGAATATTCATATAAGTAAATTATGACAACATGAATATTTTGTAATGACATAATTATGAACAAGAATTTCTGCCATAAGTAAACAAAGCAAATCCCCAATCAAACATTTCTAGTAGGAGAGGATTTTTTAATGACAAACAGTGGAGACCCTTATCAGAGCCCTCTGACCAGGGTTTACACTGTTTGTAAATGCAAATACACTGTTTCCTTCATACAAAGGGTTAATGGTCTGGATTGAATGTAAGCACCATTTGATGAAATTCCAATTTTTGGCAAAATACAAGTAGTTTAAGAGTATAGCAGTATTAAAAGCAAGATAAATGTAGAATTCTTATCATTACAAAAATTCTCAAGTGATGTTTGTATTGCACTAGTTTTTGTCCCTGGCCATAACTGCAGAGCTCCAGATAAGATCCGTAAATCAAAACATTTTCAAGAATAACTTCTTATAGTCTCCATCAAATCTTCGAGACGATTCTAAAGAGTGGTCATAACATAGGGTTTGGTGGAGAAATGACAATTTTAGTATTTGAGTATGCACTGTAATCTGTAGCTCTGTCACTACCAAAGTATGTTTTGTGTTATGCCATCTACAATAGCTTCCTAACACTTTACCTGAAGAATGTACATGCAAGAAATTACAACATCATGAGTATTAATTAGATAGATTTCAAACTGTTGATTCAGATCTACGTTTTTCCATAAGCAAACAAAGCAGACCCTAATCAGACAGTTTATGCAGGATCTGTCTGATATAGGTCTACTTCATTTGGAAAGGTTTGTAAAAAAAGACGTCTCTATCAGGTAAAGGGTTGAGAAACTTGTGTGCCATGTTAGTGCTTTGATTTTTTCTTGACCAAAGTCATCCACTGTTTAACCCTTTCCCTTTTTAACCCTTCGCTTGCTGAATTTTAAAATACATTTCTCCTTCTTTACCCATGCCCTGTTGTATAACTACACATATCTTCACTGTGTACAAGTATTTCGCTGCGAAATCACTGCTGTTGGGTGCACTGGTTGCACAATCAATTTGTAGATAGTGCAGACCCTGATGAGACAGCTCCTGCAGGAGCTGTCTCATCTGGGTCTTCACTATTTACAGGTAGGTATATTGACGCGAATAGCAAGCGAAGGGTTAATCATGAATATTTGCAGATGCGTGACAACACATTTATATGAAGGAAAGGATTAACATAAAACTACGAAAAGAAGTTTCTTACCAATCTGTCTTGACACGTTATCTGATGAATATTCATATAAGAAATAGATGATGTTATGAATATTAATTAGATTTATTATTACAATAGGATACAGACAAAGAATGTTTTGGTCATGGCAGAAACTGTAGAGTCATATTTATATTATATCTTATGCAAACAGAGCAGACCCTGATCAGACGGCTCATATAGGAGCTGTCTGATGTGGATCCACTCTGTTTGCAAAGGCATAGAAAGGTGTATTTATGGAGTAAAGGGTTAAATCTTTATCTGATGAATAATCATATAAGAAATAATGACTGAATATTAATTATCAGTCTTCATCAAGACATTATGCACAAGGGAATTGAGATAAAAGATCAGGGTCCATGCTTATAAAACTTTTAGTTGAGTCTGAGTACGTTCTCAAGCTTTTGATTGGTCAGATTTGAGCCTCTGGCTCAAATCTGACCAATCAAAAGCTTGAGAACTCAAATCTGACCAATCAAAAGCTTGAGAACGAAATTCAGACTCAATTAAAAGCTTTATAAGCATGGACCCAGATCTATAGTATAGGAGCTGTCTGTTCTGGGTCTACTCTGTTTGCAGATCATAGCTTCAGATAAGATGTGTAAATTTAAAGGAGCAATGCTTTATCACAATGGTTTCAAACTACAAAATTCTAAAAATTTTCCTTTAAAATTTTTGGGTAGATTTATAAAAAGAGGATGGGTCTAAAAATAGCTTATGAGGTAATGGGTTAATCTATCCTTTATCGATGGTGATCTGATTTGTTCTTTTCAGGCCATAACTTTATTTATCACAGACAGAATTCATTATAGTTATATTGATACACATCTTGATCATGAGTGGACAGTGTGTAGCATACAAGAACCATTACTCAATCATTGACTGTTTTTGAGTTATCCTCTTAGTTATAAAACAAATCTTGCAAAGACTTTCTCTGAGCTACAGTTTTCTTATGCAAGCACATGTTTTTAATTAGCACACCTTTTTAACCCTTTCCCTCATATATTCACTTTTCAGCCTTTGTAAACATATGAGACCCAGATCAGATGGCTTCTGTATGTCCTCTGGGTCTACTCTTTTTCAAAGGTGTAGACAGTTATATCTATGGAGTAAAAGGTTAACCCATATCATGCTAAGCATAACCTAACACTCCTATATGACCTCCTACAGGAGCTGTCTGATCTGGGACTACCCAGTTTGCAAATGCTTTGAAAAGGCATTTATATGAGGGAAAGGGTTAAAATTTTCACTGGTGACTATTCAATGTAGAATGGCCCATCACAGTTTAACAATATTGTCTATTCAGTTTGAGGGGATTAAATTTGCTAGAAGATTTTGAATGGCAATGCTGCTGACCCTGATAAGAGGACTCCTCTGGAAGCCCTTTGATCTACACTGTTTGCAAATGCCAGTGCCTTAGTTCCCTGCATTCAAACAGTTAACAGTTGTAATTGCATATATCAAGATTGTCACAAATTGATTGGTAAAGATGAACTTTTTACCTGATAGAGACAGCTTTTCATGCCTTATGCAAACAAAGAAGACCCAGATCAGACAACCCCTATAGGAGCCATCTGATCTGCGTCTACTTTGTTTCCAAAGACATAGAATATTTTATTCCGATTCTACATGTATACTATTTAATATTTATCATAGCAAAGTAATGTGACAGTATGAGACATATAGTTAATTGAGGTGAAGTCAGCCATGAATATTCATCAGCTAAAGGTTAAAACAAATTTCTTTGAAGGATCAGATATTATTTTTCTTTCTTTGATATGAATTTGTTCTGATATGATTTTTTAACCGGGTTTTCCATGGAAAATACGGTTATTGAAATGGTGATGTACGGCGGGCCGTCGGGCGGCTGCCAATCTTGTAAGCCCAACTCCTCTGAAACTGCAGAACAGATTTTCATAAAATCTTGCTTGCAGCAAGGACACAATATGCAAATGTGATTGGATTTTTCCTTCCTCAATTTTTCTGGGAGTAATGCCCCTTTGAACTTAGAAATCACTAGGTCTTTTGACCATATCCTTGTAAGCGCAACTCCTCTGAAACTGTTAAATTGAATTTCAAAAAACCTTGTATGTAGCAAGGGCACAATATGTAGATATGCATATTGTCAGGGAGTTTCCTTCTGCACTTTTTCAGGGAGTTATACCCCTTTTAACCCTTTCCCTCATGTAAACGTGTTTTCACACATCTGCAAACAGAGTAGACCCAGATCAGACGGCTCCTGTAGGAGCCATCTGATCAGGGTCTGCTCTGTTTGCTAATAAAATTTGATAGATCTATTTCTTTACTTTCTAAAATGTCTACAATGTTCCACCTTCCATATTTCTTTATAACTATTTTGTTAATGAATATTCAATAGGTATTGAAATTTGGTTTAAATATAGAACAGGGAAAGGGTTAAGGGGCTTTTGACCCTATCCTTGTAAACACAACTCCTGAAACTATTTAACAGAATTTCATAAAATCTTGAATGTAGCAAGGACATGCATATCGACGGGGCTTTGTCCTTCTGCAATTTTTCTTGCATATTGTATGGGATTTGTATACCCCCTCTAGGAAGCAGGGGGCATACTGGTTTAACTCTGTCCATCCATCCCTTAGTTAGTTAGTCCATCCATTCTTGTAAGCGCAATTCCTCCTACATGGGTGGTCAGATTTCTTTGAAACCATAACAGAACGTAGTACATCATAATGGCATATGAAGATATGCATGAAGAAAATCATTTTGGTTCGACAAATTTCAGGGGAGCTAATCAGATATTATGTATGGCTGAACTTGTAAGTGCAAATCCTCGTACATGGATAGGCGGATTTCAATGAATCACACAGTTTGTACACAGTAAATAGTGAAGGCAAGTCATGTCGACATCCTTTTCTTGTCATTTTCATAATTTAGTATTTCCTAAAACACTAGGAACTAGAATGGTAAAACTAACACTCTTTTGCAGGTTTATGCTAGACTGTTATTGTATTATTACCAATGTTTCTACCCTTGTAGGGTCTTGTCAGGGTTGGTGTTTCCTGTATACAGTAAAATTCATTTAAAGTGACCACACAATCTCTAAATTGTCTTTAAAAGCAGGTGATTGCTTGCAGGACAAAAGTAATGCAGAAAGCTCATATAGGAGCTTTGGTGGTCTCATTTGAGGGATTTTATTGTACATTGTAGTGACTGTTGCGAATCCAGTTAACCCTTTACTCCATAAACACACCTTTTTACACCTTTGCATACAGAGTAAACCCAACAGCAGATGGATCAGGGCCTGTTCTGTTTGCTTATGAGAATAAAACAGATTTGATTCTACAGATTCTGTCAGTATAAAAAAAAACTCCGATGTTCACTTATCTCATTCCCACTTCGGCTATTTTTAGACCTAACCTATTTGGTTAAATCTACCAAAAAGGAGCATTAACTAGAGAAAAGGAAATTTTCAGAATTGTGTAGTTTTGAAACCATTGTGATAAATAGAGCATTTGCTCCTGTGGAGCAAATGCTCTTTTTATCACAATGGTTTCATAATATGACTTTTACAGAAGCGTCAAAAGGTGTCAATATGCGGGAATGGGTTATACAAAGGTGTCAATATGCGGGAATGGGTTATACAAAAATTCTGTTAATGAATATTCACAATGTTATTATTGTTGCATGGATATTCATTGATTAAAAGGTTAACCATTTCCCTAATGAACATTTTTGCATGAATTGGTCATCTCATGAATATACATCAATTTAATTTTATGATGTAAATCTTTCACGGAATTTGTTTTCTTAGACAAAAACTGTATGGTCAGACGTATATTTCCACAAGCAATCAGAGCAGACCCTGAGGGAAATTGTTAATGAGAGAAAGGGTTAACCCTTTCCCTCATATAAACATGATTTTACGCATTTGCAAACAGAGTAGACCCAGATCAGACGACTCCTATAGACAGCTCCTATAGGAGCCGTCTGATCAGGGTCTGCTCTGTTTGCTAATAGAGTTTCATAGATCTGGTTCTTTAGTTTCTAAAATGGGTATCCAACCTTCCATATTTCATTATAAGTATTTTGTCTAAGAATATTCAGTAGGTATTGACATTTGAAATAAACATAGAACAGGGAAAGGGTTAATGCAGCTCTGAGCCTTCAGTGTAATTGTAATCTGCAGCATGTGTTATCTTTTTTAATTCGAAAACAACAATACTTTTGAAACAATAAGTCATCATTAACCCTTTCACTTATGTAAATGCATTTTCACGTATTTGCAAACAGAGTAGACCCAGATCAGTTGGGTCCTAGAGGTGCCGTCTGGTCAGGGTCTACTCTGTTTGTTAATGGAATTTGAAAGATCTGTTTATTTCATATTTCCTTATAACTATTTTGACCATGAATATTCGGTAGGTATTGAAATTTGGAATAAATATAGAACAGAGAAAGGGGGGTTAACCCTTTTGCCTGCTCTATGTTTATTCCAAATTTGGATGCCTAATGAATATTCATGGAGAAAATTCTTATAAGGAAATATGCAAGGTGGAACATTTTACCCAATTTTGAAAGTAAAGAAACCAAGCTTTCAAATTCTAATGGTAAACAGAGCAGACCGTGATCAGATGGCTCCTCTAGGAGCCGTCTGATCTGGGTCTTCTCTGTTTGCAAATGCGTGAAAACATGTTTATATAAGGGAAAGGGTTAAGGCAGTTCTGAGCATTCTGAGTAATGAAATATATATTATCTTTTTTAATTCTAAAACAGTGATGCTTATGAAACAAAAAATCCATTATTAATTGACACAAAATATGTGTGATGATTTTGATCCATGAGACTCCGAATTTTGAAAAATTCGTCACAAATTCACGGTAGTGTATTAAGAATTAATATCAAATTTTCCAGACGTTGATAGTAAACAATCCTGACAACCGAGAGTTACCAGTGCCGTCGACCCATGGGCATGGTACAGCAGCTAATATGGCCAAGCTGTTTGGCATTGTGGCTAATGGGGGAAGTCATCGTGGAATGCAGTTATTGTCACCAGGGGTCATCAAGAGGTTTACACAACCCATAGTGGGAGGAATTGATTGCAGCTTTGGCATGGACGCAGCATGGAGTCTGGGTACCCATCTGTTCACTCAAGTTTCCAAGGACCAGCCAGTATGTTACTTATGTATTTGAAAATAGCATTAAATCTTAGCATGTTAAGAATAATATCACTGTACTCCTTAACCGTTTCCCTGTTCTATATTTAGTCCAAATTTCCATACCTACTGAATATTCATGGACAAAATAGTTATAATTAAATATTGAAGGTGGAATATTGTAGCCATTTAAGAAAGTAAAGAAACAGATCTATCAAATTCCATTAGCAAACAGAGTAGACCCTGCCTCTAGGAGCCGTCTGATCTGGGTCTACTCTGTTTGCAAATGCGTGAAAACACGTTTATATGAGGGAAAGGGTTAAATGGACCTTTTAACACCTTTGTAAACAGAGTAGACCCAGATCAGATCCATCTGATCAGGGTTTCTCTGTTTGCTTATGGAATAAAATAGATCTGATTCTACAGTTTCTGCTTTTATATTCCAATAAATATGTATCCTCCAAGGTACACATACTTAAGATTCTGTCCACGCTTTTACATGTTAGTAGACAATTTCATTTATTTGCATCAGTAATAATATACAGTGTCTCCCAAAAATATTGATCAAACAAGACAAACACTTAGATTCCTTCAATACACACCAGAACCGAAGTTATCCATCTTGCTAGGCCTGTGACGGAGGCTTACCCTCTAGCCTGCTGTCGGCAAATCCATGAATACATTTGCAAACAGTTTGGATCCAGATGAGACACCGAGTAAATCGGTGTCTTATCAGGATCCAAACTGTTTGACAGTGTGATTGCATTTTGGTAGACAAACTGATTGTAGCTTGAATTTAGAAGAAAAATTGGATAAAAATAGTTTGCTCAGCAAGATAAAAATTATTAATCATTGATTGCATTTTCCAGCCTAACCACATCTTTGGACACGGAGGTTACGGTGGTCAGTATGCAGCTTCGGACATAAAACACCGCGTTGGCTTCGCCTATACAACATGCTTTCTGGATCCTTTCTCATCTTACAACCAAGAAGGGGACCAGCGTATGTTCACTCTTTATGAAGCCTTATATGACTGCATATTCGAGAAGGAGAATATAACAGTGCCACGGAAAACATTCAAGTTTTACACAGCATTCAAGAAGCATCAGGAAGAGATTGGACAATCAAGCAAGCTTTGATTACAATAACATTACATCTAGTTAACTCTTAGCCTGCTGATAAAATGATGTATGCTCAAACTCTGAACCCTTTACACCATAGATATGCCTCTACGCCTTTGCAAACAGAGTAGATCCAGATCAGAAGGCTCCTGTAGGAGCTGTCTGATCAGGGTCTGCTATGTGTACAGTACTTATGATTAACGGTATTATAGATATGATTCTAAAGTTTCTGCTATGGCCGAATATTTTGTGTCCATGTGATATTCTAATAATTAATCTATTTAATATTCATGATGTCCTTCTTTCTTACATGCATATTCATGGAGTAAGAGGTGAACTGCAGCAATGTTTGCTTTCCTTGGATTCATTCCAGCTTTTGAAAAACTATTGACAGAGTGCCAAACAGCTTCGATTCTGATGAGATGCCAACATACTTGGTGTCTCATCCTGATCCAGACTGTTTGCAATTGCCAGTCAGACTGACACCGTGAAGGCAAGAGTTAATGATTGGAGAGATGTTGATGCATAAAGTGAGTATTTATATTGAGAATACAGATTTACAAATATTTCAGGAATGCTGATATAAGTATTAGTATTAGTCAGTGTAGAAAACTGCTTTCAAACAGTGAAACCTTGATATTTTGAACTTCAAGAGACCATACAAACTAGATGGAGATAACAGCTTTGAGTCACCCGATTTCTAATCTGGACAATGTCTGTCCTGTAGGAGCTTTCAGCATTACTTTCGGCCTGCATTAGCTGTCACATGCTTCTAGATGTGTGTAGTGATACATTTGTGAACAATTCAGTATTTTAAATTTTGGAAGGACCAAATGTTTTCTTCGCGTTATATCAAAGTTCGAATTATCTGAGTTTCAAAATCATAATCAGAGTATCAAACAGTTTGGATCCTGATGAGACACTGAGTTACTAAACGTCTCATCTGGATCCAATCTGCAGAAGTAACCATGGACATGCCAATGGAAGCAAAAGAGTTACAATGTTTTACTCTGTTATCTACATTTAAAGACATATCTAACTTCAAGGTGAACTCCCAAAGAAGTCTTAATTTTTGCACTTTAAAATGTGATTTGATAGTCCATTGATTTTAAGCCTTTGTAGACAGAGTAGACCCAGATCAGACAGCTCCTGTAGGAGCTTTCTGATAAGGGTCTGCTCTTTTTCCTTATACATGTACATGTATATTACATGTATAGATTTGATTCCGTACTGTTTGCCATGGCAGTGCATTTTTATGCCCCCAAAGCTAGGCTTTGGCGGCATATAGTGATCGCACCGTGCGTGTGTGGGTGGGTGTGTGTGTGTGTGGGTGGGTGGGTGTGTGGGTGGGTGGGTGTGTGGGTGGGTGGGTGTGTGGGTGTGTGTACCTTTTGTCCGGAGTATATTTCCTTTGTCACATCAGCTACGGATACCAAATTTGGTGTGTGAGTTCATATTGGGATGGGGGAGTGTCGCGTATCATTTTCATGTCACTGTGACCTTGACCTTGACCTTTGACCTTGATTTTTACAAAAAGCTTGTCCGGAGCATATCTCCTTTACCTTACCAGCTACAGATTCCAAATTTGGTGTGTGAGTTCATCTTAGGATGGCGGAGTGTCGCGTACCATTTCCAGGGCACTGTGACCTTGACCTTGACCTTTGACCTCGATTTTAAAAAAAGCTTATGCCTTACCAGCTACAAAAAGCTTGTCCGGAGTATATCTCCTATACCTTACCAGCTAAGGATTCCAAATTTGGTGTGTTAGTTCATCTTGGGATGGAGGAGTGTCGCATACCATTTTCAGATCACTGTGGTCACCTTGACCTTTGACCTTGATTTTACAAAAAGCTTGTCTGGAGCATATCTCCTTTACCTTACCAGCTACAGATTCCAAATTTGGTGTGTGAGTTCATCTTAGGATGGCGGAGTGTCGCGTACCATTTCCAGGTCACTGTGACCTTGACCTTGACCTTTGACCTCGATTTTAAAAAAAGCTTATGCCTTACCAGCTACAAAAAGCTTGTCTGGAGTATATCTCCTATACCTTACCAGCTAAGGATTCCAAATTTGGTGTGTTAGTTCATCTTGGGATGGAGGAGTGTCGCGTACCATTTTCAGATCACTGTGACCTTGACCATGACCTTTAACCGATTTTACAAAAAGCTTGTCCGGAGCATATCTCCTTTACCTTACCAGCTACAGATTCCAAATTTGGTGTGTGAGTTCATCTTGGGATGGCGGAGTGTCGCGTACCATTTCCAGGTCACTGTGACCTTGACCTTGACCTTTGACCTCGATTTTAAAAACCTTGACCTTGACCTTTGACCTCGATTTTAAAAAAAGCTTATGCCTTACCAGCTACAAAAAGCTTGTCCGGAGTATATCTCCTATACCTTACCAGCTAAGGATTCCAAATTTGGTGTGTTAGTTCATCTTGGGATGGAGGAGTGTCGCATACCATTTTCAGATCACTGTGACCTTGACCATGACCTTTGACCGATTTTACAAAAAGCTTGTCCGGAGCATATCTCCTTTACCTTACCAGCTACAGATTCCAAATTTGGTGTGTGAGTTCATCTTGGGATGGCGGAGTGTCGCGTACCATTTCCAGGTCACTGTGACCTTGACCTTGACCTTTGACCTCGATTTTAAAAACCTTGACCTTGACCTTTGACCTCGATTTTAAAAAAAGCTTATGCCTTACCAGCTACAAAAAGCTTGTCCGGAGTATATCTCCTATACCTTACCAGCTAAGGATTCCAAATTTGGTGTGTTAGTTCATCTTGGGATGGAGGAGTGTCGCGTACCATTTTCAGATCACTGTGACCTTGACCATGACCTTTTACCGATTTTACAAAAAGCTTGTCCGGAGCATATCTCCTTTACCTTACCAGCTACAGATTCCAAATTTGGTGTGTGAGTTCATCTTGGGATGGCGGAGTGTCGCGTACCATTTCCAGGTCACTGTGACCTTGACCTTGACCTTTGACCTCGATTTTAAAAACCGCTTATACCTTACCAGCTACAAAAAGCTTGTCCGGAGTATATCTCCTATTCCTTACCAGCTAAGGATTCCAAATTTGGTGTGTGAGTTCATCTTTGGATGGAGGAGTGTCGCATACCATTTTCAGATCACTGTGACCTTGACCATGACCTTTGACCGATTTTACAAAAAGCTTGTCCGGAGCATATCTCCTTTACCTTACCAGCTACAGATTCCAAATTTGGTGTGTGAGTTCATCTTGGGATGGCGGAATGTCATGTACCATTTCCAGGTCACTATGACCTTAACCTTGACCTTGACCGATTTTACAAAAAGTTTGTCCAGAGCATATCTCCTATACCTTACCAGATACGGATTCCAAATTTGGTTTGTGAGATCACCTTCAGATGGCGGAGTGTCGCGTACCATTTTCAGGTCACTGTGACCTTGACCTTGACCTTCGACCTCGATTTTACAAAAAAGGTTGTCCAGAGAATATCTCTTATACCTTACCAGCTATGGATTCCAAATTTAATGTGTGAGTTTATCTTGGGATGGCGGAGTGTCGCGTACCATTTTCAGGTCACTGTGACCTTGACCTTTGACCTACATTTTACACAAAGCTTGTCTGGAGCATTTCTCCTATACCTTACCAGCTACGGAATCCAAATTTGGTTTGTGAGTTCATCTTGGGATGGGGGAGAGTCATGTACCATTTTCAGATCACTGACCTTGACCTTGACCTTTGACCTCAATTTTACAGTCCGGAGCATATCTCCTATATCTTACCAGATACAAAAAGCTTGTCCAGAGCATATCTCCTATACCTTAAACGTTGACAATCAACCCAGGGTCCTTTTTAACGTTGAGAATGACTTAGGGTCCTTTTTAACTAAGTTTTGACGCTTGGCTCTTTTCTTAGCTATCATAATCGTCAAAGGTTCTGTTTCTAATGTTAAGAACTGACTCCTGTGTCATTTTTAACAGCATCAAAATTTCATGTTACACCTGCATTACATTGTATTGTTTTTCCACCAAAATGCATTTCGGTGTCAAACACTTTGGGGGCATTTGTCACCCGTGACGACCCTCTTGTTATAATTATAAAACAAGGTATATAGTGATTAATATTCATAGAAAGTGGAGTCTTTACATGAATAAGAGGAAATGGGTCAAAGACAGGTAGTAACTTAACCCATTACCTCATAGGCTATTTTTAGATCCAACCCCTTGAATAAATCTACCGAAAAGGAGCATTTACTAGAGAAAAGGAAAATTTCAGAATTGTGTAGGTTTGAAACCAATGTGATAAAAAGAGCATTTGCTCCTATGGAGCAAATGCTTTATTTATCACAATGGTGTCAAAAAGGGACTTTTACAGAGGTGTCAAAAGGCATCAGTCTGAGGAAATAGGTCTGTTGACGCCTCTGTAAAAGTCACTTTTTGACACCATTGTGATAAATAAAGCATTTGGCCCATAGGAGCAAATGCTCTATTTATCATATGGGTTTCTAAACTACATAACTCTAAAATGTTCCTTTTCTGTAGAAAGTGCTCATTTCCAGTAGATTTATTTAAAGAGGTTGAATCTAAAAATAGCCTGAGGTAATGGGTTAATGCAGGATAAAAGTAATGCAAAAAGCTAATGAGGCACCTTCCACAATATATTTGTCTTGTATTGATCTGCTCCCTGTCTCAAAGACATCTTTCTAGAGGCTACCTAAGAGAAGTTTTACTGTAGACAATTAGGGTTCAGCATTGAAAATGCAGGAGCCCTATAAGAATCACATTTTCTGTCTGTCTGGCGAACATATGGGCACCTGTATGGAGAACAATAGATAGCGGTAAATTCTATCATTCCATCTGTATTGTTTGGCATTTTTGTGCCCTTGTTAGGTACTTTTAAACAGAGGAAATACCCAACAAGTGTCCATATGTAAGAACTTCCGTCTGTCTGTCAAAAATTTTGATGTGAAGCTATAACTAAAATAGTACTTCACATATTGGATTCATATTAAAGGCATATGCTTAGTATTATCAGAAGAAGACGCCCATGGTTTTGAGGTTGAATCAGATCACTATGTCTATAGTTATCTGCCCTTGATTACAGGGCCCTCTCTGACTGAGTCAGTTTTCTAGTTAACTTTTAAAACCGTGCGCTATACCGAGACATTTTATATCTAGAATATTTAAAAAAGAGTCTATCAAATGATTTTATTTTTATCAATAATGTGATTTCATTCATGAAGTGACATCAATATCTGTGTGTGTTAACCCTTTCCTTCATATAAATGTCTTTTCACGCATTTGCAAACAGAGTAGACCCAGATCAGATGGCTCCTATAGGAAACGTCTGATCAGGGTCTGCTATGTTTACTTTTGACAAGATATAGGTCTGATTCTACAGTTTTTGACATAGCAATAAAAAATCCTTAAAAAGTTTCCATTATAAAACTTGAGCTAATAAATATATTTATTGTCATTTAATGACCACAGTGGAAATAAGAGTATCTATATTATTCTTTTTTGTGTCATTCTTGGCATAAAATGTTGATTGACATGGCTTTTTTAAATCATATATTTTGTTGCTTGTTTATTATTTATGTTTTAATAACAGATTGCCATGTAATTGTACATTTTATGTTGAAATAAATCTATCTGTCTAACTATTATTTCTTACATGAATGCTGAACAGGGAAAGGGTTAAAGTTTAGTTTTGTGAAGACTTCCAGGAACTGGCAAATAGTTTGGATTCAGATCAGGTGACAATTTATATGGTGCTGATCTTGGTCAGGCTCAGATCAGATTATTACAAGGTGCCAATCTTGATCTGGATTCAGAACAGATGACAAATTATATGGTGCCTTATCTTCATCTAAACTTTTTACAGTGGCCAGTTTCATTGTTAGTAGCAACAAAAATGTTAAGATTTTGTTGTGCACAGACAGTTTCTGTTTTTGCTCTGAGTAAAGAAATTATTTCTTCACCAATCTGCATTCAAATAACAGGTATTCTAGTCATTATACACCAGAGTACAAACATACACAAGCATTTTTATACACATATATGTAACACTCTCCCAATTTGACCTGAGACTCAGTTAATCTTCGTCAAGTTTATCGGGATTGTTTGTAATACTCTGTGACAAAAATAGCAAAGCAAAAACCAGTAATAATCATGTTTCACGGGGATTGTATTCTATAGCGCATTTGTGGGGATGAATGTTTATTATCAAGTTTGTCATTGAATGACAATGAATACCTTCATAAATTTATCAGAAGAATACCATCGATAATAAACGGGATATGCTTGAGTCTCGTGTCAAATTTGGAGAGTAATACATGTAAGTATTAATTTTATACAGAAGGTCCAGTCTTAAGCAGCCATGAAATGGCGATCTAATTATGGACCTATAAGGCAGGTGGTAGATGAATGCAGGGCAAAAGTAATGCAGAAATGAGCTTTCTGCATTGTTTTTGCCCTGTATTAAGCAACCATCTGCTGTTTAAGATTCCTGTGTCGAATCAGTATAAGGTTGCTAAAGACAGGTGCTACCATAAGTGAAAATGTGCTTCAGTATATTGCAGAATAGGTATTCCCTTATCTTAGTACATGTAGTAAAACCACGCTAATGCGACCACTTAAAAGAGGTATAATTCTTGGTGCTAGATGCAGGTGGTAGCTTAATGTAGGACAAAAGTAATGCAGAAAGCTCCTCTAGGAGCTTTCTGCATTACTTTTGTTCTGCATTAAGCAACCACCTGCTTTAAACGATGCCAATGGCTGTTTATTAAGTGGTCGCATTAGCGGACTTTTACTGTATAGCCTTTCTGTTGCATACAGACATTACCTTAAATAGTCAACCTCCTCTCTTCACTGGTTGGTAACCCTTTCCCTAGTATAAACACATTTTCATGCATTTGCAAACAGAGTAGACCCAGATCAGACAACTCCTATAAGAGCCGTTTGATCAGAGTCTGCTCTGTTTGCTAATGGAAATTTAAAGATCTATTTCTTTACTTATTAAGATGGCTACAAATTTTAGCATTCCATATTTCATGTTAACTATTTTATTCATGAATCATTAGTAGATATTGGAATTTGGAATAAATATAGAACAGGAAAAGTGTTAAACTGAATAACCATTTTGATTGATTGTTATTAATCCTAAAGAAAATAGAGCTCCTATAGGAGCTATCTGATCTGTGTCTTCTCTGTTTGCAAATGCTTGAAGATGCATTTATAAATAGGAAAGGGTTAAGACAGATTAAGACAGGTGGCAGCTTAATGCATGGTGAAACTCATGAAGCTACAAGAGGAGCTTTATGTATGACTTTCATCCTGCATTAAGAAACCACCTGTCTAAAAAGACCTGAATTCTGCTTTATTAAAATTCTGGTTTAGAGGGGTGATTGTAGATTTTATATGTAACAATAATCATGTTGTATTATTTCATTTAATTGATTTTTATACGATTATATATATTTGCTAATGTTACAGAATGAGTAAAATTGTTAAACAGATTATTTACACGTTACGTTTCTAATAAAAAAGAACAATTACAGTTATTTGTTTTTCCTGGATTATGGGCATAACTACGGTAATATAGTGGGACTGGAAGTATTTGACTGGAAGTATATCCAACATTGCATTTTTTACAATGTTCATACTTTACAACTTTGTTTCTTCATCATGGATCCTAAACATAGTGTGTGGCTATAGGATCTCTGTCAGTTTAAATGTTTGGCTATATCAGACCAGTAGGTATGGATTTATGTGCCCTTGATTTATAACAATTGCGTTTGAAGGAACACTGTTGTTTCTTCATGTGTATCGATTAATTTTAGATATAATTAGTGCAGATTGGTAAAATCAAACCAATATGTTTAGAGTTTTGACCATTGATTAAGTTTTCCTTCATATAAATGTTTTTTCATGCCTTTGCAAACAGAGAAGACCTAGATTAGATGGATCCAACAGGAGGCGTTTGATCAAGGTATGCTTTTTTGCAAATAGAACTTGATATATCTGTTTCTTTATGTGTAATAATAATGATGAACACTCTTTTTTTACGAATTTTCGGTCACTTGACCTTTATCAAGAAACAATTCTGCTTTTAAACAACTAAGTGGCCTCCATTATGATTGGAAATGAAAGGTGTTGATGTCGTCCATCCAGGCACGACGTGACCCTATTTCCTGAATGACATTACATCGTTTCCCACCTCATCATCATCATCATTTTTATTATTAATAATATTATTTTATTATTATTGCTTTTTTATTATTATAATCATCACTATTATTTCATAATTATTATATACTTCAGACATACGGTATTTCATAAATTGAACTGTAAATGGTCCAAATGAGAGCATTCGTAGTTTACTTAAAGGAAATATTGCAGTAATTGTTTCCCTTAGACAACATGTAAATGGAATTGGAGAAAGTATTATTATAACCATTATTTTTACTACTATTATTATTATTATTTTATCTTATCATTATGTCTCCCCCATTAATGGGGATACATATTGTTTTTGCCAGTTGTCTGTCCATCTGCCTGTCACAAAATTATGTCTCGTGTATATCTCTGAAACCGCTAGTGCTAGAGTCTCCATACTTCACAGTTTTTGAATCGTCTTCTCTGATAATTGTGGAGTTATTGCCCCGGATACGAAAACTTAAAATTAGAGAAACTTTGTGTCGCTTGTATCTCTAAAACCAGTAGGGCTAGAGTCACCAAACTTCACAGGAATGTTCACTAGCACGAGTTGCTGTGCACCTGTGGGGTTTTAAAATTGCCTCCCCCTGATAACTTTGCAGTTATTTCCCCTAATTACTTAAATTTAGACAAACTTTGTGTTGCTTGTATCTGAAACCGCTATTGCTAGCGTCACCAAATTTCACAAGAATGTTCACCAGCATAAGTTGTGCACCGGGGGTTTCTAAATCATCTCCCCCTGATAATTGTTGAGTTATTGCCCCTGATACGATAACTTTATTAGAGAAACTTTGGAGTTCTTGCCCCTTATGACTTAAAATTAGACAAACTGGACTTTGTGTCGCATGTATCTCTGAAACCGCTAGGGCTAGAGTCTCCATACTTCACAGGAATGTTGACCAGCATGAGTTCTGTACCTGGGGTTTTTTAATCGTCTCACCCTGATAATTGTCCCCTGATTACTTAAATTTAGAAAACTTTGTGTTGCTTGTATCTGAAACCGCTAGGGCTAGCGTCACCAAACTTCTCAGGAATGTTGATCAACTATTGCCCCTGATATTGTAACTTAAAAATAGAGAAACTTTGTATCTCTGAATGGTAGATCCAAATTGTTTAACCCTTTACATCATACGCATTTTTACGCATTTGCAAACAGAGTAGACTCAGCTCAGACGGCTCCTAGAGCCGTCAGATCAGGGTCTACTCTGTTTGCTAATTAATTTGATAGATATGTTTCCTTAGTTTCTAAAATGGCCACAATGTTTCACCTTCCATATTTCATTATAATCATTTTATCCATGAATATGTAGTAGGTATTGAAATTTTGAATAAATATAGAACAGGGAAAAGGTAATCACTTTACCTGTTATGAAAGCCTTTGGAAGTATATATGCAAACTAAGTAAACCCAGATCAGACGGTTCCTATAGGAGACGTCTGATCAGGATCTGCACTGTTTGTCTACAAAATAATATAGATCTGATACTACTGCTTCTGCCATAGTCAAAATTTCACTGTTTTCACAATGCCGCTATATAAATTGATATGGATGGTGTCATTATTTCTTATACAGGTATAAGGTAAAGGTTTAAAAAATCACTTAACCCTTTCCCTCATATAAACGTGTTTTCACGCATTTACAAACAGAGTAGACCCAGATCAGACGGCTCCTAGAGGAGCCGTCTGATCAGGGTCTGCTCTGTTTGCTTATGGAATTTGAAAGATCTGTGTCTTTACTTTCTAAAATGGTCACAATATCCAACATTTCATATTCATTATAACTATTTTGTCCACGAATATTCAGCAGGTATTGAAATATGTAATAAACATAGAACAGGGAAAAGGTTAAGATGCTAACGCTATGCGTGTAAAGACTTAGATCAACTCAGTCGTTATATAAAAATCCAAACTGTTGACATAGTAAACTTCGTTGCATCCGTGGAATGAGTTAACCCTTCACTCCATGAATCTTCATGTAAGAAATGATGACGTTATGGATATTGATTAGATTAATTTTTATAATGGCACTTGAAAACAGGCGTTTTTGGCCATGACACTAGGCCTAATTGTAGAAACATACCTATATTATTTCATAAACAAACAGAGCAGACCCTGATCAGATGGCTACAGGAGTCGTCTGATCTGAGTCTTCTCTGTTTACAAAGGCATTGAAAGACGTATTTATGGAGTAATGTGTTAATGTGACAGTCCCTACCAGGCGCGGATTTAGAGGGCACAGTCCCGAACCCCCCCCCCCCCCCTCCCCCTCCCCCAACACACACACACACACACACACACACACGCGCGCGCTGTTTTTGGTAATTTTATTAGAATTAGATCAAATGAAAATAAAGCAATGATTTAATCTGAGTTTTATATTTCTTTCCCTGTTCGCTCTGTTTGAACTATTCGACTTAATTACTCTTCACAGGCATATATATGTAAAGCAAATTCAGTTTTGTTATTTAAAAAAGAAAAAAAAGTAACCTGTGCATAGCGTGGGATTCGAACCCACAACCCCCTGTTTACAAGACCAGGTACATATCCATTACACCACAGCCCAGTACAAAATACGTGGCGACTTACTAAACATGTTGTCTGGCCCGGTATTTGTGTGCTATTATGTAATACATGTATGAATCTAGTGAAAGGGAAACATCGGGAACAATTTCAGAGATTATTTTTTTCGTACATTAATATCAGTAACTTTTTTATCTGGCGTGATAGCTCAATTCCGACTTCAGATCTGCACTCAGCATACCGAATTACATAAAATATGTGAATTTGAACAAAATTTGAGATATTTTTTCCCCGGCCACTTATCACCAATAACTTTTTAATCTTATTTGATAACACAATTCTGACTTCAGATCTGCACTCAGCATTCCGAAATACATAACATATGTGAATTTGAACAGAATCGGAGACAAAAAGTTTTTTACCGAAAAAAAACGCAAAGGGGTTAGTTCGAGGTTTTTCTTCTGAAAAAAAACTTTTTGTCTCCGATTTTGTTCAAATTCGCATATGATATGTATTTTGGTATGCTGACTGCAGATCTGAAGTCAGAATTGAGTTATGACATCAGGCCAAAAAGTTATTGGTGATTAATGGACAAAAAAATATTTTTTTGTGAAAAAAAAAAAATTGTCTCTGATTCCGTTCAAATTCAGATAATTTATGTATTTCGGTAAGCTGGGTGCAGATCTGAAGTCAGAATTGAGTTATCACACCAAGTATAAGAGTAATTGATGATTAATGAACGATAAAATTACCTGGTATGTCCCTTTAACTGGATTCATGCATGTATTATGGGAGTAACGTACCTTTGAAATTGAGCAATAAAAAGCAAATAATGAACGAAAATGACTTCTTTTCATATAAATAGAAGATTTCTAAGCTCGTACGGACACAAGAACAGCCCGGAACCTTTGTGACACGTAGTGTAATGTGTGTGAAACGTGATTACATAAATAACAATAATCATCATTGAGTACTATTATTATTATTTATTTATTATTTTTGTAAATTATTATTATTATAAATTATTATCGTTATTATTATTATTATTATCATTATTATTGCCATCTCTTATAATTACCTGGAAACTCGACGTCTCATAACGATCCAAACTGGCTGATATTCAGATTGTTTTCATAACGGAAGATAAGGAAACTATAGCATTCGTGTCAAAAGATGAAACAGGCGTATTTTAGCGGATGATAGTCTATTCAGCAGGTTACAGTCCTATCGTATATGATCGAGTTAACCCTCCACTCCATAAATAGTCATATAAGAAACTGTATACATTGTAATCAAATATATATTATATAATAAGCAGACAGGGCAAACCTTGATCATACGAGTCCTACAGGGGCCGACTGGTCTGTGTCTACTCTGTTTGCAAAGGCATAGCAAGGGTTATCTTATCTCATTATCTCCTACTGACGCCTTATTGAGCATATGTAAACTTTATTTTGTGAAACCATTGTGATAAATAGAGCATTTGCTCCTATAGGAGCAAATAAAAAAAATATAATTACACTTTTCGGCTGTGACAGAAACTTCAGAATAACATCTACAATGTATATTATTAGCAAACAGAACATGCTCTTATCAAACAGCTCCTACAGGAGTTGTCTGGTCCGGGTCTACTCTGTTTGCAGGTGTACTAACAGTCGGCTGTATGAGGAAAACGCTGGGAGATCTTTAACCCTTCGCTTGCTGAATTTTAAAATACATTTCTTCTTCTTTACTCATGTCCTGTTGTATAATTACATATATCTTCACTGTCTACAAGTATTTCGCTGTGAAATCACTGCTGTGGAGTGCGCTGGTTGCACAATCAATTTGTAAATAGTACAGACCCTGATGAGACAGCTCCTGCAGGAGCTGTCTCATCTGGGTCTTCACTATTTTCAGGTAGGTATATTGACGCGAATAGCAAGCGAATGGTTAAACCCCAACAGGAATTCTTCTGTAGTTTGCCGAGCCTCTCCACAAATTCCTCACCGCTATGGTTCGAATCCCGGTCTATGCATTTAGATTTATCGTGTGAGGAAGCCTTCCGGTCCACTTGCGGTAGGTCGGTCGTTCTACTCGAGCGATCTCATGTTCATGAATCAAATGAATACATTTGTTTTGTGCACGGACAGAATATCTGGGATTTTCTTCCACCTGTAGTTCGCTGGACGTCGCGATATGACTGCAATACTGTTATTTTAAAGCGACATAAAACTCGATACAAACAAACACACTATTTCTGGACATATATTCAGAGGATCGAACAGCTATGATCCCGATGAGACACCGATTTATACATTGCGTCTTATCTGGATCCAAAGTATTTTAACCGGATAACGCATATGGGTGTGAAATATTTAACCCTTTTCGCGCAGTTTCAAACAGATTAGACCTAGATCAGACGGCTCAGGACTAGGCCTATATGAGCCGTCTGAGCAGGGTCTGCTTTGTTTGCTAACTGACTTTGGTAGATCTGTTTCTTTAGTTTCTAAAATGGCTATCTTTCATATTTCATTATAACTACATGTATTTTGTCCATGAGTAGTAGGTATTAAACTTTGTACTGAATATACAACAGGGAAATGGGTTTAATGCGTTCATAATAGTACGGCGACACGCGACAGACAACTCGAGATTTATGAAGTAACACCTTTTGTGAAACGGTATTGAGAAGTATTTAGGCAGGCGATTGCTTTATGCAGGGTGAATGTGATTAAATATTTTGAAATACATGCAGTCTGTGAACTGCTGAGCTCATCTATTATATATTTAATAAATTTAAAAGGAAAATAGGTATTTTTGCAATTCTCTTTTTTATATGAGTAAAATAATAATTATTAATTCAGTTTTATTAAAATTGATAAAAAATACTTTTTCAGGTATTTAAGTTAACGCAATAATTGATTTACAGAAAAATACAGCTGAAAAAAGTGAAATATTTATTAAAGGGAGGTAATCGCAGAGACATTGACCTGCTAAAATACATCCGTGATCAAAGCGATGCGGTATACTATGAGAACAAATACAGCACACTACGGGCCTAATTGCATTATAGTGACCAACCAGTGAGTGCGAAATAGATTTTTACTTTTCACGCCACCGACATTCACACACAAAGACCTCAGACTTCGCCATAAACTAACTATTTGGGGGCTGACTAATAGGTCACTATTATAGTGTATGCAATAATGCCCTCAGAATCATCATCATAATCATAATAATTCTATTATAATTAATATTATTGTTATTATCATATAATTAAGAGATACTTCAGAAGTTGATATGTAATGGTCAAAGGGAGAGCATCACTACTTTACTAATATAAAAGTGTGTAAGAGTTGTTTCCCTTAGACCACATGTAAACGGAATTGGTGAAAGTATCAAGTGTCGTCCCGTGATAAAATATCAGTATCTGTTTTGGCCTCCTCGTCTAATAACAAAGATAAAGAAACTGTAGATTTTTATACTTGGAATAATGTTTTTGTTTCAATGTGAGAATTACGAACTTAATAACATAGATGAAAAAATTCGATGGCAAAACTACAATTACAAAACATTACAAGTCTGCAACTTTTACTTTTCACGCCACCGACATTCACACACAAAATTATGATCTTCCAATCATAAATCACAATTAAAATAACCAATATAATTATAAAAGTTTAACGAAAGACACTCTCATTCTATATTATATATTTCAATAATTTAAAAGCAATACATGTTCATTATTTGCATTTTTGTGAGTAAAATAATTATTATTATTCAGCTTAATTAAGATTGATACAAGAAACGTTTTTTAAGAATTTTAGTAACCGCAATAATTGATAAGCAGAATAATATAACTAAACAAGCGAAATACTTATTAAAGGGAGGTAATCACCGAGCGACACTGAACTGCTCAAATACGTTAGTGATTAAAGATATACGGTATACTATAAGAAATAGTACAGCACACTACGGGCCTTATTGCATTATATAGTGACCTACCAGTTAGCCCGAAATAGTTTAAGGTTGAGGGTCTTCGGCTTCGGGCCTTAAACTATTTTTGGGCTGACTGGTAGGTCACCATTATACACTATATATTGTATTCAATACGGCCTTAATAATAATAATAATGATAATAATAATGATAATGATATTATTATTTATATTATTCATATGTATTTCATAACTTCATCATAACACTAATGGTCAAAGGGAGAGCATTAGTACTTTACTAAAAGGAAAGCTCGTAAGAGTTGTTTCCCTTACACCATAACACAAATAAATGGAATTTGTGAAAGTATTATTATTATTATTATAAATAATAATGCTAATAATTATTTTCATCATCATCATCATCACCACTATTATTATCATAATCATCATATACTTCAGATATATTTCATAAATTGATATGTATAGTCAAAGGGTGAGCATTCGTACTTTACTAAAATGAAATATCGTTAGGGACTATAAGTATTACTATAATTTTTGTTGTTATTATTTTTATAAGTATTCTTAATAATAAATACGCTCATTCTTTACTTATATAAAGTGTCCGCCTATATAGCCCGCTGTGCTCGGTAATATCTTGTAGTTTCCGCAGGTATAGAACACAAGTCTTTTCTCATTCTGAATTATAAATTTAATAAATTTAAAAGCAAAATAGGTAAGGTGTTTTTTTCATTTTTCTATGAGTTAAATAACAATTTTTATTTGCTTGATAAAAAAACGTTGTTAGGTATTTTAGTTAACGCAATAATTGATTTGCAGAAAATACAACTGAAAAAAGTGAAATATTTATTAAAGGGAGGTAATCGCAGGCATACATCCGTGATCTACTATAAGAACAAGTACAGGTGAATATTTACTATGACAAAAACTGTCGAATTAGATCTATATCATACGAAAAGCAAACAAGAAATACGCGGATCTGACAACTCCTATAGTAATTGTCTGATCTAGGTCTACACTGTTTGCAAATGCTTGATAACACGCTCTATAAGTATAAGGTAAAAGGTTAATTTGTATTGTGGTTACTAGTTAAGATATGCCTTAGCTTTTAGTTGATCTACTTGTGCCACCCTGTTAGTAAACTATTATAATGATGTGTCATGGCTTTGTTACATGTTTGTACTGTGTGGGTAACTGAAACCGCTGTGCTCGATGTAACTTGACAATTCGAAATAACATAAACAAATGAAACATACTGCAAACTCATTTGCAATTTTCCCGGTATGCCGTTCAGATCAATTCTTTACCTGTCCGTCCGTGAACTTAACTGTCGACTCGTTTTATTTTATTTGTCGCCTTTTTCTTCTCCCCTGTACATCTCTATCTATCTTCTTTCCTCTGTTATTACACCAGCATTTCTATTATTATCCTACCAACTTGACATGAGACTCATGCATATTCCGTGTATTATCGTCGGTAATCTTCGAATAAATTTCCGAAGGTATTATAAGAATGCGCTATAAGAATACAGTAAACCCTCTGTAATGCGACCAGCAAAAAGGGGCATAATTCACAGTGGCAAAGGCAGATGGTAGCTTAATACAGGACCAAAGTTATGCAGAAAGCTCCTGTAGGAGCTTTCTGTATAACTAAACTTTTGTCCTGCATTAAGCAACCACCTGCTTATAAAGAAAACCATGTTTATTCATTAAGTGGTCGCATTAGTGGGGTTTTACTGTACACTCCTCGAGGCACATGATTATTACCGGCTTTAGGTTTTCTATTTTATGTCATAGAGTATTACGAAAAATCCCGATAAGCACGCCGAAATTTAATCGAGTCTCAGGTCAAATTGGGAGGATAATAGCACTGTTTTAGCCATTGTAAACATATGGACATGTAAACTGTAGGGGAAGGGTCGGAAACTATTATTGAGAGAACTTGTGGTCCGACCCCATTTCTATATATAATTGGAAATAAAATATGTTTAAACTAACAAGTACAGCACACGATGGGCCTAATTGCATTATAGTGACCAACCAGTCAGCCCAAAATAGTGCATGACTCATTGTTGTACTTTTGAGACCCACAGCCTTCGCCTTAGGGCCTTAAACTAACTATTTTTGGGCTGACTGGTAGGTCACTATTATAGTAAATGTGCAGTAAAACCCCTCTAAACCGGACATTAAATTTGGTATAAATATCGGTCTTGGATCGAGACAGGTGGCAGCTTCATGCAGCCACCTGCCTAAAAGTATCTACATTCTTCTCTACTAGAAATCCGGTTTAGAGGGGTAATAAGGCCAATAATCATAATAAGGCCAATAATAAGGCCAATAATCATAATATTTTTACCATTATTAATATCATTATTATATAATTCAGAGATATTTTCAGAAATTGATAATGCAATGGTCAAAGGGACAGCATTTGTACTTTACTAAAATAAAGGTTTGAAAGAGTTGTTTCCCTTAGACCGCAATGTAAATGGCAATCTCCTTGCCGAGTTGTCGTTCGTTACTCTCACATACACCACTGCGATGGGCTCATACCAAGAATCTTGGCAAAACCAAAAGTTCGTGTTTTATGGTTATCTGAGTCGATAGTTTATATAAAAGTAGCCTGAATAAAAAATAAATAGCTTTTATTTTATCATAAAACTGGTAATACAGTTTAATTTCAGAGAATATTTGATTTGCCGCTGTACGCTTCGAGCATTGCCAAGTGAAAACAAACACAATACTTATAATTATTCTTAATAACACTTCTTATCCAAGTACGCTCATTCTTTACTAACATAAAGTATCCGCCTACATGGCCCGCTGTGCTCGGTATTATTTCCGCAGGTACAGAAACACAACAAGCTTTCATATTCTGAACTATACTTTTAATGAATTCAAAACCAAAATAGGTTGGGTTTTTTTTGCATTTTTCTATTTTCTTCTGAATAAAAGACTAATCATTATTCTGCTTGATTAAGATTGATACAGAAAACGTTTTTAGTAATTTTAGTAAACGCAATAATTGATTTGCAGAATAATACAACTAAAAAGTGAAATATTTATTAAAGGGAGGTAATCACGGAGCAAAACTGATAAAATACGTTAGTGATCAAAGAGATGCGGTATATTGTAAGAAACACACTACGGACCTAATTGCATTATAGTGACCTACAAGTCAGACCTATGCACACATATGTTATTATAGATATTTGGTCAGAACGATGTAGATCTAGCTTAATATTCAGGCTTCGGGCCTAAAACTATTTTTGGGCTGACTAGTAGGTAAGGTCACAGTATAACGCAATAAGGCCTTTAGTGGGCTGTACTTTTTCTTATTAATAATAATGATTATATTATTATTTTTGTTATTATTATTATATAATTCAGATATATTTCATAAATTAAGAGTATGGTCAAAGGGAGAGCATTAGTACTTACTAAAAGGAAAGCTTTGAAGAGTTGTTTCCCTTAGACCATAACATGTAAATGGAATTGGTGAAAGTATTATTATCATCATTTTCATTATTATCATCATTATTATACTTATAATAATTGTTAATATTCTTTATTATTATTATTATTATTGTTATTCGTAGTAATAAGAATAATAATTATGATGATGATGACAATAACTGTTTTAACAATAATAATATAATTCGGATCTATAGAACAATTTACGTCATAAAAAGTGAAAGGCAGTACATTTCACTTCCATTCGTTCCCATTTTAAACTTTATATTTTAGGCGTTCTGGAAACACATAATTACAGAAAATTCTCCGTCACCACAAAGTCATGTGTTGGATCCTTTCCAGGGATGTATGCTTCCTAATTATGTCAAGAAAAATCTTGGAAGTCCTAGGGCAGGGTCATTTTCGACCCTAGGATCACGGTGTGAATTATCTTGGCATATGACCAGTAGACAATGCTATATACCAAATATAGTAGGTTTACTCATCATGGTATTCCTACATAATTAATGTATATGTAAAACAAGGAAGCCTTGGAGCAGAGCCACTTTTGGCCCCGGGTCATGATGTGAATAATTATGGTAGAGGGTTACAATACATAAGTATGTCAAATATATAAGTATTTTAGAGAAGATGAAATTTTTTTTAAAAGTTTTCCCCACACAAAACCTCAGGATATACACCTCCTTTCCAAGATGCATCCACTCACACCATGTGGCACCTCTGGGCGAGGTATTAAGGAAACTATATCCCAGAGAAATAGTTTGTTTTTATATTTCGTTTTTAGTGTTACTTGATATACTGATAAATACTGATAATTCAATTCCATATCTATATGCTCTCCTTCAACTTCACAGAAACAGATTCGACAAACCCTCAGTCATTTACTAATCTGAATAGATTATTTTAAATTAATTAAGTGATAGTGATTAGAGCCAGGTGCTTTCGCTAACACCAGTATTAGATCTAACATATATACATTAATTTACCCGTGTGTCAACTGCAGTAATTAGACTCTGTACTCAGACAATACATCGAAAGGTAAAATTGACATCTTGTTCATATTAACTTTTCATGTTTTCACATTCCATTTCTATTCAGTATACTGTAATACGCACCCTTTGATGCTCTGCATCAATGCTTTTCTTGTTCTGAGCTACACAGTAACACCTCTCCATGACGGTCACTTAATTGTGTTAATTAGTTGGTATTTAGGGCAGGTGGTTGCTTAAAGAAAGGTGAAAGTAAAACAGAACGCTCCTATAGGAGCGTTCTGTTTTACTTTCACCTTGCTTTAAGTATAGCCACCTTCTTTTAACCCTTTCCCTCATATAAACGTGTTTTCACGCATTTGCAAACAGAGTAGACCCATATCAGACGGCTCCTAGAGGAGCCGTCTGATCAGGGTCTGCTCTGTTTGCTATTAGAATTCGATAGATCTGTTTCTTTAGTTTCTAAAATGGTTACATTTCATAGTTCATTATAACTGTTTTGACCATGGATGTTCAGTACGTATTGAAATTTGGTCTAAATATAGAACAGGGAAAGGGTTAACACAAAATACTTGTAATTTAATGGTCGTTATAGAGAGGTTTTACTATACTGTGCATACTTCTGACCATTAAGATTTGCTTTACTCCATGAATATTCATTTAACCCTTTACTCCATAAATACGCCTTTGCAAACAGAGCAGACCCAGATCAGAATGGCTCCTATAGAAGTCGTCTGATCAGGGTCTGCTCTGTTTATGAAACAAGAGCTATCACTAAAGGTGATTAATACCCCCACCCACCACCTTGTTACAAGATCCAATGACTTCAATACAAGAGGCAATAGCTCAATAATCCTTTCATCCACTTATGAAAAGGAGATTTTTAAAGTCCAATTAGGGAATCACTCACATGAAAATTATGTCACACACATCTACACATCATTATAAATGCGTATGTAAAATTTGAGGCTCATTGGTGTAGAAATGCAGACGTAGTACTTTGCGTCACAAGATTTTTAGGGTTCAATCAGTGGCAGTAACTCTAATTTATGGAATCATGACTCGTATGAAATTAATGTGATCAACATCTATACTTAATTATACAATTTACATGTAAATACATATGCAGACTTTTAGCCTCATTGGTGAAGAAATGTAGAAGTAGTTAATTGCTTATAAAAAAGTTTCACAGTTGTGCCTACAATACTTGAGAAGTTATGCTCCAGACAAAAAATTGCTTCTGAAAAGTAACTAAGGGGAATATCTCCCTCCAAAATGAATTTAGAGTTATAACCCTTGTTGACAACACATCCTCTCATCAACCTCTATCAATATATAAAGTTTCACAGTTGTGCCTACATTACTTGAGAAGTTATGCTCCGGATAAAAAAAAAATGCTTCTGAAAAGTAACTAAAGGGAATAACTCCCTCCAAAATGATTTTAGAGTTACAACCCTTGGTGACTGCACATCCTCTCATCACCTATCCATATATAAAGTTTCACAGTTGTACATATAATATTTCAGGAGTAATGCTCCAGACAAAAATCCAGACGGACGTACGGAAGGACACACGGACATGCGAGATTCCAATATAGCCCACAGTTACAGGAGAAATTCCTGGCAGTAAACAAACGTCTCTATAGGACGTTTGTGGACCTTGAGAATGTGTTTGATTGTGTTCTTCGAAAGGTTATCTGGTGGGCACTATGGAAACTTGGTGTGGAAGAATGGATTGTGCGCCTGGTGCAGGGAATGTATGCCAATGCTCGTAGCCATGTCCATGTTGGTAACAGCCACAGTGATGAGTTTGTTGCGAAGGTTGGGAGTCCATCCGGGATCAGTACTCGGCCCCCTGCTCTTCACTATCGTGCTTGAAGCTCCGTCACGCGATTTTTGCGCCGGTATCCCCTGGGAAGATCTCTATGCAGATGACCTGGTTATCATCGCCGACTCGCTGGATGAGTGCGTCAAGAGGCTCCTGATCTGGAAAGAAGCTATCGATGGGAAAGGGCTGAGAGTGAATGCAACCAAAACCAAGGTCATGATCTGCGGTACCGGCCCAGACCAACTTCAGGATTCAGGCAAATTCCATGTGCTGTCTGTCGCACAGATGTAGGCAGCAACAGTATCTTCTGCAATGGCTGCCAGCACTGGGCTCAAGCGCTTGATCGAGGACCCTGACTATAGGTGCTCTAGATGCCAGGAAAAGCTCGCCCACTTGATGGCAGACCACAGAGTGATGTCCAAGCTGGTCAGGACAAGTTGGAGGTAGTAGGTTCCTTTTGATACCTTGGAAACAGGCTTTCAGCAGGTGGGATGTGACCTTGCAACCACAACAGGTGTGAAGACTGCTTTGAAGAATTTCAAGGAGCTGCTACCAGTTCTTACATCGCGTCACCGGTCATACAGGACACGTGGTCAAGTATATAGCACTTGTGTGCGGAGCGCTACGCTCCATGCCAGTGAGACCTGGGCACTGACCAAGCCCCCCCCCCCCCCAATCGCCTTCAGCGCAATGACAGAGCCATGATCAGACAGATATGCAACATCAAGCCAGAAGATACTTCCACTGCGGACAAACGAGTTGCTGAGGTTACTTGTCATGTAGACCTCGACCCTATTCTGAGGGAGAGAAGACTCCGCTGGTATGGCCATGTAGACAGATCCAGCAGTGCAATCAAATGCAATCAAACCTACAAGCTTCTGATAAGCGAAGCGTAGGCCGGCCAAAGATGTCTTGGAAAGAGCTGACAGAGAGAGATCACAGAGAATGGAAGCTCTCTACAGCTGATCCTCAGGGTCAACAAAAATGGAGATCTGGGGTGAAGTCTGCCATGCGTGCAGCTAGCCAGCTGTCTGGAGGGGAGTCCACTAGTGTTGACAGTGCCCCTGACCCTGCACGTTAATAAAAAGGAACTGATGATGATAATGATGATGACTTCTTTAGTAGTAAGGGTAAAATAAATATTATAAAACTGATCCGTTTCTACACTTTCTACCCTGACCAACAGCTCTGGTGTTCATATGTCATTATAGAAAATAATCATTTGTGATCTCATTATTTCTTACATGAATATTCATGGAGTAAAGGGTTAAAAATAATGACATCATGAATATAAATTAAACTATTGTTTTGTAATGGCATATGAACATAGGCATGGGAAAAGTGAACCGAGCTCTCAGTCTTGAGAAGCAATTTCAGTCACTCAGGCTTAGCTTATTCAATACTGGGAAACTGTTACAGGGAAAAGACCCTGACATTAAACCAAATCTATTTTTAAGTTCCCGGCCTTCCCTAAAAAGAAATAATAAATAAATATAACATAAAATTTTAGTCAATATTTATTTCAAATGTTGAAAATTTCAACAAAAACTTTTGTTTAGAGACATTTATTACTGCTAGTATTACAGTTACTCATATACATTTGAACTCTTACACACAGTCAACACCGACCAACATTCTGAATTTAACCCTTTACTCCATATATAAACCTTTCTATGCCTTTGCAAACAGAGTAGACCCAGATCAGACGGCTCCTAGAGGAGCCGTCTGATCAGGGTCTGCTGTTTGCTTATGGTGTAATATATCTATAGATACATGTATGATTCTACACTTTCTGCAATGGCCAAAAACTTCTTATGTCCATGTACTATTATAACATTTAATCTAATTAATATTCATGACATAATTTATTTCTTACATAATAAATATTCATAGAGTAGCGGGTCAAACAATCAACCCTTCTCCAGCTGCAAAAGAAAAAGCCGGCTCAACCTTTTATTTCGCGAAATTTTCACCGACTTCAAATTCCTTCAATCTCTTGAGAGACTACTGAGCAAGTGTCAAACAGCTTGGATCCTGATCAGATGCCAAGTTACTTGGCATCTCATCTGGATCAAAGCTGTTTGCAAATGTCAGCCAAGACATAATTAGCATGAGAAGGGTTTATAAAAGGTCTTCCAAGTCTTTCATAGACAGCAAATCACACATTCACTAACTCATTCCCTTCTATTGGTGCATTTTGACACCTCTGTAGAAGTAATTTTGACACCTCTGTAGAAGTAATTTTGACACCTCTGTAGAAGTAATTCTGAAACCATTGTGATAAATAGAGCATTTGCTCCACAGGAGCAAATGCTCTATTTATCACAATGGTTTTAAATCTACATAATTCTAAAATGTACCTTTTCTCTAGTAAATACTCCTTTTCAGTAGATTTATTCAAAAAGATTGGGTCTGAAAATAGCCTAGGAGAGAATGAGTTAACTCTTCACACATTTTTCACAAGGCGTTCTGTGCATAGCATAAATCTGACAAGAAGTAAAGCTACCTTAATTATCATAACCTAAGTATTCCGACATACAAACTTTAATAGGAAAATAGTGTCGACACAGATCAAACTGCTCTTGAAAGAGGAGATTGATCAGGGTCTTTACTATTTGCTATTATGTCTAATTTAACCCTTTACTCCGTAAATATTCCTTTCAATGCCTTTTGTAAAAGTTCAGCTAATAAATATTCACAGTGGTAATCTTTCTTTCATGAATATTTATGGAGCAAAGGGTTAAAGCCATCAATATGGTGTCTACCTGTCTTAAACTAACAGAAAGAGAAGATTGGGTATCCAGTCAATTAGGGTACTCCGGTATTCACTTTACAAATTGTAAACAGGTTCAGACAAGAGTAGCTCCTTTATTTCTTCATCAAACCCTTTACTGTGACCACTCTTTAGAATCGTCATAAAGAGATGATTTTAAAGAGTGGTCACAGTATAGGGTTTGGTGGAGAGATGACGATTTTAGTACTCACTTTTATCTGTAGCTCTGTGTAAATTTTTTACGAGGCATTCCGTGCATAGCATTCTGACAAGATGAAGAAGTAAAGCTACTCAACATATATTTCCGTCATTTACACTGGCATACTGTTCTACAAATACCGGGTAATTCTGACCAAGACACAAAGGTTATGAATCACATTGAGGTTTGAAGAACACACAAGTGATAAAGAACACAGAAGTTATAAAGAATATACAAGTGACAACTGCTGGAATGTCTGCAGCCAGCTGATACATGGAGGATATTACACAAGTCTTCATTTGCTGTTGATATTTACTACCAAACTTTACTAAAACAATATGACATGAGGCAACAGTAAATAAACATGAATATTATATTCTTTTTATCACATGACACAAAAAAAACCCACCCAAGAAAAACAGGCGCTTTTTCCTACTTTTTTCAATTTGCTTACGTCAACTGCGTGTTATATTACATGTATGCAGTTAATGCTTTCCTTCACATAAACACCTTTTTATGCAATAGCAAACAGAGTAGACACAGATCAGACAGCTCCTATGATATAGATCTGATTCTACAGTTTTTGGTCAAAACAGCAAAAATGTTTCCATTATAAAAATTGTACCAACAAATATTCATGTTGTCATTATTTCTTACATGAATATTGAACAGGGAAAGGATTAAAAAACAGTACAACCTCGTGACATTAACTTGAATATAGACAGTGGCATGTGATAAAAAAAAAGTTTCTATACACCATTGCTGTTGATCAACAACAAATCACACAAAACGATAAATTGTAGGAACGATTTCATTTCTCTTATTACTTACTTAATCCATTCCCTCATATTGACGCCTTTATTGACGCCTCTGTAAGTCACTTGTTGAAACCATTGTGATTAAAAGAGCATCTGCTCCATAGGAGCAAATGCTCTATTTATCACATTGGTTTCAATACTACACAATTCTAAAAATTTCCTTTTACAAGTAAATGCTCCTTTTTGGTAGATTTATTCAAAGAGGTTGGGTCTAAAAATAGCATATGAGGTAATGGGTTAGGTAGTGCATGTATAAGGAATAGGAGATATGTTAATCCTCCATTCCGTATACTACTCCAATATCAAAATAAACAATTAAAGCAATTTATATGTAACTGTGAGAAAAGAAACAAAAGCACCGAACTATGAAAACAAAATGAAAAAGAGATATTATGCAGCCTTGTAAGCACTCAATTACAAACTTAAATTGCATGTACCAGTACAAAAGATTTGGTCAATTCTCTACTGTGTTTCTTAACCCTTTATTCCATGAATATTCATGTCAGAAATGACCACATCATGAATATTAATTAGATCAATTCTTTATATGGCATATAAAATTAGAAATTTTTGGCCATGGCAGAAACTGTAGAATCATATCTTAATTATTTCATATAACGCAAACAGAACAGACCCTGATCCGATGGCTCCTACAGGAGCCATCCAATCTTGGTCTACTTTGTTGGCAAAGGCGTGAAAAGGTGTTTATATGAAGTAAATGGTTTACCCTTTAGTCCATGTAACATGCCATACTCCATATAAGTGAGCATTTATCAATGAGCATTATTTTGACAAATACATCTGACATGGCGTGTGGTCGGAGTTGGCAATGTTTGACTCTTGTCCTAATTTGTACTAATTTGTTCTCAATCTTTCCATAGCTGTAAGTAAAATGCCTACTGAATCATCAAACTCTACTATTTCTCAATAAAAAGAGTGCCAGTGGGCACGATATACGCCCGTCGAGGTCTTGTTCAACATAAACTGAGGTTAATGTATTTGCTAAATGCAAATGCTAAACACAAATTCTAAGTCCAATTGTGCGACCAAGTTTCAAGGCTTTATCTCAAAGGGTTGTAAATTGGCGTACTTTAACAAAAAAAATGTAACCAAAAATTCTAAATTAGAAAGGGCCATAATTCTGTCTAAATGCTTGACAGATTTATATACTCTTGTCTACAGATGAAGCTTCTGATGGTGAACAAGTGTTCCAAGTTTAAAAGCTTTTATCTCAAAGGGTTATGTAAATAAATGGACTTTAACAAAAACCATAACCAAAACTTCTAAGTTAAAATTCTGTCAAAATGCTTGACAGAGTTGTGTACTTTTGCATACAGGTGAAGGTTGTGATGGTGAACAAGTGTTCCAAGTTTCAAAGCTTTGTCGCAAAGGGTTATGTAAATAAGTGGACTTACAAAAATGTTTTTCCACATAAATTGAGGTTAACATTTTTGTTTAACGCAAATACTAAATGCAAATTCGAAGTCCAAATGTGCGACCTTGACCTTAGATAAATGTACCGAGAAACACCCATGCTACTGTAGTATGTCCAGATAAACATTATGGTGAAATTTGAGAAGGATCCACCAAGCAGAACTTGAGTCAGAGATGTTACAGACAGACATACAGGTTAACATTTTTGCTAAACACAAGTTCTAAGTCCAATTAAGTGACCTTGACCTTGAATATATGTACCAGGACTGGGCATGCTACTGTAGCATGTCCAGATAAACATTGTGTTTAAATTTGGGAAGGATCCATCAAGGGGAACTTGAGTTAGAGATATTACAACAGATGGACAGACAGACAGACGGACAGACAGCGCCATTCCATAATACGTCCTGTTTTTTTCAAACGGCGTATAAAAAATAGCACCAGATATGATTCAGCTTATGAATTCTTCCATGTGTTCATCAACAACACTGCTGACTGATTCAGCAACCAATTAAAAGTCAATGTCCATGAAACACACATGAATCCTAAATGTAATTCCATCCAATTACAACATACATACATACATTGTATACATTTTTGACACTTAGTCATGTAACAGGACACTGGTAATTACTAATAGCCCTTTCCTTCATACAAACGTGTTTTCATGCATTTGCAAACAGAGTAGACCCAGATCAGACGGCTCCTACAGGATCTGTCTGATCCGGGTCTGCTGTTTGATAAAGGAATTTGAAAGATCTGTTTCTTTACTTTCTAAAATGGCTACAATGTTCCACCATACATATTTCATTATAACTATTTTGTCCATGAATATTCAGTAGGTATTAAAATTTGGAATATACATAGAACAGCTTAGGGAAAGGAATAATCAGGGGCATGGCTACTGAAACTATTGAGGGGAGGAAAATGCCCTAAACCCTCTTACATGATATTCCAAAACCATCAGATTTGAGCTGAACTTTTGTAATTTGGATCTAATGCTCAAAGGGAGGAAATCCTCTGAAAGGAGGAAAAATCACACCTCCGTTTTAATGCCTTTGCAAACAGAGTTGGCTGAGGTCAGACAGCTCTTGTATTAGCTATCTGACTGAGTTATGCTCTGATTGCTTATGAGCCAACGGCTCAAATCTGACCAATCAAAAACTTGAGAATGAACTCAGACTCAACTAAAAAGTTTTATAAGCATGGAACCTGGTTCTACAGTTTTACCAAATGTTTGTATGTCATAAATATAGAGCTAATTAATACATTATTTCTTACATGAATATTCATTGAGAAAGGTTTAAGGTCACCAACTTTCAAGTTTCCTTGGCTATAATCTCACTCAAAAGATGCCTACTTCTGAGTCTACGCGATAATTGGTAGCTAAACCCTTTACTTCAAGAATATTCGTGTAAGAAGTAATGACATCACGAATATCAATTAACTTTTATAATTATATATGAACTTTCGAAGTTTTGGCCATGGCAGTAGTGGTGGAACTAGATATGTAGAAACTTATAAGTAAACTGTGTAGACCCTGATCAGACAGCTACTACAGGAGCCATCTGATCAGGGTGTGCTCAGATTGAAAAGCAATTAAAAGATCTATATGTGGAGAAAAGTCTTAATGCAGGCAAAAAGAAATGCAGAAAGATTTCTCTGAAGCTTTCAGTATTACTTCCATTCTCACTGGTGCAGTTAACTACTTTTGCTTCATATGTACGCCTTTGCAAACAGAGTAGACCCCGATCAGATGGCTCCTATAGGAGTCTTTTGATCAGGGTCAGCTCTGTTTGCTTTAATATGAAATTATATAGATATGACTACAGTTTTCTGCCTTGGCCAAAACATACCTGTGTCATATGCCATGATAAAAAATAATCTAATTAATATCCATAATGTCATTATTTCTTACATGAATACTCATGATGTAACAGGTTAATGACACTCATGATAACACATTAACCCTTTACTCCATGAATATTCATTAAGAAATAATGATCTCATGAATACTAATTAGATTAATTGTTACAATAGCAAAAGGATGTAGGACTTTCTAGTCATGGCAGAAACTATAGAACTATATCAAGCAAACAGAGCAGACCCTGATCAGATGGCTCCCTGTAGGAGCCATCTGATCTGGATCTACTCTGTTTACAAATGCGTAGAAAGGGGTCTTTAAGGAGTAAAGGGTTAAGAACTTAAGTGGTCACTTACTAGAGGTTCCAATGAACAGATCAAATGATTTTCTCTAATATTCTATCACTCGTTCAAAACAAATCAGAAAAAACCACACACACATTGCAATACTATATATATATATATACAATCATTAGTAAAGCTTTCATGTTTTGGTTATTTCATCTCTGATAACCCTTTACTCCATGAATATTCATGAAAGAAATGAGTATTAATCAGATTAATTGTTACAATAGCATTTGGGCACAAGAAGTTTTGATATGTTCAGGAACTGATTCACTGTTTGTCGTGGCAACAAATTTCCTTATTTTATATTTTACCACTAATTAACACTTTACTCCATAAATACACTTTTCTACACCAAATGTTCCTGTGCCATCAAACATTAATCTGATTTATATTCATGATAATATTAGTTACACAGTGTTTCAGCAGGGTGTGTAGGTTTGTATGACGGTTTTGGTTTTGTAAGTCAACAAGATTTGGCGTAATTGGGAAAAAAAAAGAAGCAAGATACAAACATGTAATTGATTCATAAGTTGTTTTTATCCATGTGTGTAGATGCTAGACTCTAGTTTTTATGAATTAATTCTGTTTATTTCAGAGGAAATAACCTCCTAATAAACACAGAAATTGAGTTTGTTTTCACGAATCGATGATGAAACAAAACCGATCAGTCACGTGACAAACTTGATTCCCGTATACCTCGGATTAAACGGAGTGTACAGTTTCTTACACCCCGTTCATGTGGGGGGTCTCAGCCAATCACATTCCCAGAATTCATGATGACTGGAAATAACATTGTTTCTTACATAAATATTCACGGAGTAAAGGGTAAACATGCTTAACTAATATTCATAACAAGTCGAGGGCTTGGTGCAAAACTATTCTAACTCCTTCACTAAAGTGAAGGAGTTAGAATAGTTTTGCACCAAGCCCTCGAAGTGGATTTTAGCCTGTCAGAACAAGAAAGGTAAATGCAATGCTCAATCCAGATGTACATGTGTATATTTATTTTACATGTTTGAAGTAATTGCACATATCTACTCATTTTGAAACAAAAACAGAAAAAAAGACAAGAGGGCCATTGGCCCTATATCGCTCACCTGAGTTACAGTAATATATTGACATTTTTCAGTGGACAACATTTCTAGCAGATGAAAGAAGCTTAGTCCACTGCTTTCACCCTTTCACTGCTGAATAAACTTGAACTGGATTCAGATCTAATACCAAGTGACTGGTTGACCAAGATCTAAACTGTTTACAACTTGTGCCATTTTTGCCTTAGCTCAAAATGCCTAAAACTGGTCTTTGAGAAATTCAAATGACGTCAATAAAGCTATGCAATTATACCTTGATCCAGGTATATAGGCAAATAAAGTGCTAGGCAGTACATAATGCCAGTTTTTGTGTGAAATGACCAATAAAAATATCTTTAAAAATCTTCTAACCCTTTCCCTCATATAAAGCTGTTTTCACGCATTAGCAAACAGAGTAGACCCAGATCAAACGACACCTATGGAATATAGATCTGATTCTACAGTTTTTATCAAAGCAAAAACTTCTCTTCACAAAAATAATGTGTTTTACGCATTAAAAATAAGAGTAGACTAGATTAGACGGCTGCTATAGAAGCTGTCTGATCAGGGTCTGCTCTGTTTGCATTTGACAAGATATAGATTTGATTTTACAGGTTTTATCAAAGCTAAAACTTCTCTTTATGGAAATAATTTTTTACGCATTAGCAAACAGAGTAGTCCCAGATAATTTTTTGTCAAAGCAAACAGGTAAGGGGTTAATAGGTGTTTAGAAATAATTCTAGCTCTAGGTGTGAATATCTGATGATAAGTCAATTAAAAGGGTCATTAGTTTTTTTAACAATTGAAATAGAGAAGAGTTACTAATTTTTTGAGTAACATTAATTATTGATCGACAATAATTTTGATTAACTTAAAGACATTATTTTTTTTAAAAATCAAATTAAAACAAATACAATTAGTAGCAAGGAGAAAAGACATTATTAAACACCTAAATTTCAACTAAATGCAATTAAACAAGAGTTGCATAATAAAATTTGTTAGAATAAATGATCATAATGAAACTATTTTTTTCCAATCACATAAATTAACTGCAGAAACAAACATAACATTGTGCAAAGACCTGTGAAACTAAAATGTTAACGGTTTATTCCAATGTCTCCCACATTTTGGTTGACAAAATTCCAATAAGTCCCACAATCAAGCCAGACAGGTAATTCAATGGAGCATGCATTAGACTATAGTCAGTATCAATTGATTGCTTTATAGGTTGCTTGAACTGGCCTACCTATAGAAAGAGAACAAATATATGCAGAAAACTGATAATTACAGTTAATGACTCAAACAAGATGATGGAAAAAGTTGAGGGTTGAATGTAATTTAAGTATAACATGTAATTAAGTCAGATTGCTTAATTAATAGACACTTAGTATTGTTTGTAATTGTATAAATCACATAAATCACATAATCAAAGTCATATTAAAATATTGTCTTTGATGCAATCGAAAAAATAAATTCTATTAAAGTCTGTCTGATCTTGGTCTACTCTGGTAAACTTTGCAAATGCGTGAAAACCTGTTTATTGACTGTTTCCAGCAGTTTATATCTTAAAATCCGTCTATTCTTGATGAGATGTTGAGTAATGTTATGAAGGAAAAACATATCTATTAAATTCCGTTAAATTCCATCTGATCTTGGTCTACTGTTTGCAAATGCATGAAAACACGTTTATGTGAAGGAACTTGTTAAATTATGACTGTTTCAAGCAGTTTTGATCCCGATGAGATGCTTTGTGAAAGGTTTCAATACATATGTACACGAAATCCTGAACAGTTTGATGTATTTCACATTGCTAACAGTTTGGCTCCAGATCAGACACTGCATAAGGTGGTGTGTGATTTGGATTCAAACTGTTTGTTATGTATTTAAATTTAAGAAATACCTAATAGTTTCCTTAATATTTAATATTCTAAATATGGTAACTAGCATAATGCCTATTTTTTTCCTAAAATGACAATTTTTTAGTTAATTAAAAGTATTAAAATGAATCTATTGTTGGTATTATCTAATTTAAGAAATACCTATTATTTTCCTAAATATTTAACTCTTTGCACATAATGTGGCGTCTCATGATTCTCATCATAATCATCTTGATTACCTATGCAAACAGTGTGGATCCAGATGATAATGCAGTGTCTCATCAGGATGCAAACAGGGGGGGGGGGCATATGCATGATCATGTTTTCTTAGCTTAGGATTTCCAATATCTCCCACATCTAATTTGAGAGACATTGGTAACATCTAGCTGTATAGCACTCACACTATGGGGTTAATAGGTCAACATTCCTTTCCAAATCCCTTTAATGTTTCGTCTGCAACAAAAAGTTATTGTCATCTGCTTCAATTCTTAAAATAAACTTACTTTCATTTTTTTTCAAAAATATGGTTAAGATGACAAACAGTTTGGATCCTGATGAGACGCTGCATTATGCAGCCTCTCATCTGGATCCAAACTGTTTGCATAGGTAATCACAGTTTCACCACTAGCGTGCAAAGGGTTAAGAGTCATGCATTGACCTGGAGAGATTTTACTGCCCAGAGCTATAACCCTTTAACTGCAGAAAGGCCTGTTTAACCCTTAATTTCCATCATATAAACTTGTTTTCATGCATCTGCAAACAGAGTAGACCCAGATAAGGTGGCTCCTATAGGATCAGGGTCTGCTGTTTGCAAATGGAATTTGATATATCTGTTTCTATGCCTTCTAAAACAGCTACACTGTTCCACCTTCCACATTTTATTATAAGTAGTTACAAATAGAATCACTATTCTGGAAGTACTAGAATTCCAATGCAGTTATCTCCCTTTGTCCATTATAGCTATGCTGATGGGACAAGGGAAATAACTGTGAGGAATTTTTTTTAACTAGCTTCCTGATGTTAAAGTAATATAAAACCCCAGGGTGAGGCCATTTTTGGCCCAGGGGTCATTATTTGAACATACTTGGTAGTGATACATTAGGTGATGCTTCATACCAAATATCTTAGCTCTAGATTATGTGGTTTCAGAAAAAAATTTGTTAAAGGTTTCCCTATATAAGTCTATGTAAAAACTACAAGCCCCAGGGCAGGGCCATTTTTAGCCCGGGGGTCATCATTTGAACAAACTTGGTAAAGGACCATTAGATGATGCTATATCCCAAATATCAAAGCTCTAGAAATTGTGGTTTCAGAGAAGAAGATTTTTAAAGATTTAAAAAAAAAACCTTTAAAAGTAGTGGGGCGGGGCCATTTTTTGCCCGGGGGTCATGATTTTAACAAACTTGATAGAGGACACCCTAAGGTACATTTCTGTGAAATTTGGTTGAAATCCTCCCAGTGGTTTAGGAGAAGAAGTCATTTGAAATAAAAGTGAACGGACAGACGGACGGACAGACGGACAGACGGACAGACGGACGACAGGCGGTCACAATAGCTCACCTTGAGCCTTCGGCTCAGGTGAGCTAAAAAACACAGTGTAACAACACACTGTAACAATTATTTTACGGAAATAAAGCAAGTATGACATAACGTGTAACAAACAAGAGCACCGCACAGGAATGTAAACACTCGTCTGCAAAATCTGAGTTTTAAAAGGACCATAACTTAACAATTACATTTACTCTTGACAAAGTAACAGCTCCTTACTAGATTGTAGCCTTTGTGATGGTGATGAACTGAGTCAAGGTTGATTATGATGAAACTATGACAAAATATCCAAGTTATAACATAATACCTATCACGATAATCTCTACAATGACGACGACACATAGGCTCAGGCAATATCGTGACTTAGTTTTGAATTTTGTAGAAATCATCAATGTCTTTGCATGATTCACTAATGTGTACTTTTCATTAATACCAAAATAATGAATAATTTCCCAATCAATAAGATTGTCAAGTACCATCGCATACTTGCAACTATTTCCCTGAAAATGAAACAAACACTTTCTTTGTCTTGTGTTCATGATTTTTGCTGGATATGATTTTCACCTGTTTCAATATTCATCAGGTCAGGTGATGTTGAAATGGAGACTTATGATCAATGCACACACAATTCTATTGAAATATTCTAAATACTAGCTTCATCAAGATGGGCTGATTCGCTGGATGGGCGATCGACGACGATTGGGAGAGCTACCATCTAGTGGGGTGTAGCCTGTGGACCATAGCATTGGAGTCTTGGGAGACTGTGGTGGATACTGAGGCTGATATGGGCTGTATGGAGGTGGGGTGCCTCCTGAAAATATAATATCATGGTTTTGTATTATATTATGATGTATCGTAGAGAGCTTTACCTGCAATACAGTACAATTCAGGAGCCATCGGATTTGGGTCAACTCTGTTTGCAAAGGCATACAAAGGCTTATTTATGGAGTAAAGGGTTAAACAATCATAGAAGTGGAACACCCTTTACTCCATGAATGTTCATGTAACCAATAACCACTGTATGAGCGGTAATAAGATTATTGTTATAATGACACATGAACACAGGAATTTTGGGCTACAGTAAAACCTCTCTATAACGGTCACTAAATTACATCAAGTTTTTTGTGTTAAGGCAGGTGGTTGCAAAATTAACAAAATAACAAAATTTAGTGGCCGTTATAGAGAGGTTTTACTGTATTACAGAAAATGTAGAATCAGTATCCATGCTTATAAAACTTTTTAGTTGAGTCTGAGCTCGTTCTCAAGTTTTAGATTGGTCAGATTTGAACCAAAGCAAAAGCTTGAGAACAAACTCAGACTCAACTAAAAAGCTTTACAAGCATGGACCATGGATCTATATATTTTGAAGACTTCATAAGCAAACAGAGCAGATCCTGATTAGACGGCTCCTTCCGGTTCTACCCTGTTTGCAAATGTGCAGAAAGGTGTTTTTGTATTTATGGAGCAAAGGTTAAAAGATCAAAAGCTTATTGCAGAAAAACTGCTATATGACCATCTGTGATAATCTTCCAAGTTAGGATCCAAATATTGTAACTACATGTACATGTATATATATGCTATATATGACAGTCTGTGATATACTTTGATCTATATGTCATTCTGTACTAATCTGGATCCAAACTGCTTCACATACTGATCAACAGCTTTTTTAAATATTTACTTGACAGAAACAACATTTGATGTCTTTGCAAACAGGGTAGACCCAGATCGGACAGCTAACAAAGAAGCCATCTGATCAGGATTATCTTGCTAATGGAATTATATAGATCTGACTCTCCAGTTTCTGTCCCAGCTAAAACATTCTATGCTCACATACTATTATAATAAGAGGGCCATGAATGCCCTTAATCACTCACCTGGTTATAACAGATATTTGATTAAAATGAATTCATGAAATCAGGGGCGGGCCATATTTTTGCCAAGGTGTCATAATTTTAACAATCTTGGAAAAGAACCATTAAAGGATGCTACATATTGGCCAACTATATCGCTCATATCATAGTTATTGATATACTGACAATGTTAGTTTTTCAGCAGACAACATTTCTAACAGTTGACAGAAATCAGAGTTAACCCTATCACTGCTGAGCATGACTTGACTGAAATAAGCACACTGTTTGGATTCTGACCTTAAACCATATGTAACTTTTACAGAAAACTAAAACAACTTTCAAAAATAATTTACCACCTAGTTTTCTCAATCTAAAATGAATGTTTGTTACTTATTTCTCCAAACACAATTTCTACTGTACTGAGAGAGGGGTGATGACCTCTCCAATAATGATGTAACAGTTCACTGCAGCTGGAGTAAGTAAATGGCTAAGGGGAAGCCTTTAAACTGTCGTTTCTGATGTGAAGAAGTCTATTTCAAAGTATAACCCACAGGACAGAGCCAATTTTAATCTCAGAATTATGATATTAACAAACTTTATAAAGGTAAACCAATACATCAAATATCTAAGCTCTGGAACATGTGATTTTTGACAAGAAGATATTTAAAGATTTTCCTATGAAAGCCCAAGGGTGGGGCCATTTTTGGTCCGGGGGTCATAATTTGAACAACGTTTGTAGAGGACCATAAGATAATGCTACATACCAAATATCAAAGGTCTATGCCTTATAGTTTCAGAGAAGAAGATTTTTGAAGATTTTCCTATAAAAAACTGACATTTTTGGTCCGGGGGTCATAATTTGAACAATTTTTGTAGAGGACCATTAGATCTTGCTACATACCAAATTTCAAAGCTCTAGGCTTTGTGGTTTCAGAGAAGAAGATGTTTAAGTAAATCGTTGACGCCTGCACGATGAACATACGCACGATGATGGACACAGGACAATCCCAATATCGCACCTTGGCACTTTGTGCCAGGTGAGCTAAAAATTAATGTAACAAATCTTTCATGCTGTAAAGGATTAAAGAAATCAAAGGAAAATCAAGCAGCCACCTGTCTTAACCCTTCACACCATGAATATTCATGTAAGATATAATGATTAACATCATGAATATTAATTAGATTTTTTTTTATAAAGTCATTTAAACAGGATTTTTTAACATTGGCAGAAAATGTAAAATCATATCTATGTTTCATAAGCAAACAGTGTAGACCCTGATCAGATGGCTCCTACTGGAGTCATCTGATCTGTGTCTACTCTGTTTACCTGTTCAATATTTGTGTAAGAAATAATGACGCAATGAATATGTATCAGCTGAAATCTATAGGAGCCATCTGATCTGAGTCTACTCTGCAAATGCCTGAAAATACGTTATATGAAGGAAAGGGTTTAGAGAAGTTTGACTGTGGTAACATACCAGGTGGAAATCCAGGAGCCATGGCTGCAGCTCCTGCCGGGGACATGTAAGCACTGGTGTTGGCTGCTGCCTTGTACCTTGGACCATACGTAGCATGGTAACCTGCATGAGAGACACACAAAACAGGGGGAAAACATTAGCCATTCTCTTGCTGAATTTCAAAATACATTTCTCCTTCTTTACCCATGTCCTGTTGTACATGTATAATTAGTTCATTACATGTAAATATTCACTGTCTACAAATATTTCTCTGCAATCACTGCTGTGGAGTGCACTGGTTGCACATTCAACTGTAACCTACCTGTAAACAGTGTAGAACCTGATGAGACAGCTCTTGTAGATACAATTGTAACCTGCACCATCAGCAATCCCTGGCGGTCACCCATCCAGTCAGAAGCCACACAGACTGTTGCTTAACTTTGCAACATATCCAAGAACTTAAACCACGTCACCAAAGAGCAAGCTCACTGGCAAGGTGAGTGTATAGTGCTTATCCCTTTCACTGTTCTATATTTATTACAAATTCCAATACCTACTGAATATTTATCAACAAAATAGTTAAAATGAAATATGCAAGGTTGAACATTGTAGACATTTTAGAAAGCAAAGAAATTGATCTATCAAATTCTATTAGCAAACAGAGCAGACCCTGATCGGAAGGCTCCTCTAGGAGCCGTCTGACCTGGGTCTACTCTGTTTGCAAATGCGTGAATTGGCAAAGTCACATAAACTAGAAACACTGAATAGAAACTTGTTCAAAAGTAAACTGTCCAGTCCTACTGTAGTCTTTAGGCACTATGCATAAAAATAATACTAATTCAAATTCAAGCACCTTTCAAGCACCATCAAAATACAGTGCATTACACTGTATGTAATTGAATATAGCCTGTTGGTTTCGTCCATTTCTGGCGAATCGTGAACGAACTCAAATAAATTTGGTCAATAAAGTTTGGGTATGTTCAGACATTGGGGCGCTCCGATAACTAACCGCAAGAGCCAACAACTGGTAGTATTACACTTTACAAACAGTGTTTTTCCTTCTGATCCCGTCAGAAGCCCTAAATGATTCCAGACGGCGATTTTATAATTGGTTGGAGTCTGAAAATCTCTTTCTGCCCGACATTGTTATGAAACAACAGTTTGCGGATTAGTCCTATCAAAACAAACTTGTTTTCGGTAATTGTTTGGTGTACATGTATTTGAATCATTTGACTACTTTTCTGCAAAAAGTGAATGCAAGAGTTCAATTATTAAGCCTGTTGAACCCAGCAGGACCAACACCAGGTATCGTGATTTGTAAACATAAGAAGTCATCAGGAGTCATCTCCCTTGGTGTCACAACAAAAAGACGTTTTGCAGCTGGAATGTTTTGCTCAGATTTAAATTATTTCTGGCAAAATTATGTTGTTTTTCTTTCAATTTTTTAATTTCCTACATGTCTAATTGTATTCGTCAATATTAGGTTCTTTGGGTAGCGAATATGATACACTGATTACACTCACCGCCAGAAATGGCATCATGTATTCAGAAGTGTATCATGACAGCCCTAGTTTTAACATTTAAACAGAGCCAATCAGAGCTACCCACATACTAAAATTGTCATTTCTCCATTGTCAATTCATTTTTTTTAGAATTGTCTCGAAGAGAAAATTCTAAAGAGTGGTCACAGTATAGGATTTGGTGGAGAAATAAAGGAGTTACTCTTGAAAATGTTTAAATTTACACATTTTATCCAGGCCTCTGGCCAATAAACTGACAACTTACCAAACAGGACTGTGAGGGCAGTGACTATGATGATGATAAGGATGATGAACCAATACTGGTAGTTGTGCAGAATACTACTGAACAAGGATCCCCAGCCAGCCTGGCCACTGTACCTCAAAGCTGAAGGGGAACAAATCAAAATGATACAATGAAACTTGATTTAACCTTTTACTTCATATAAACCCATTTTCATGCATTTACAAACACAGTAGAAACAGATTAGACGGCTTCTATAGGAGCTTTCAGCATTACTTTAGCCCTGCATTAAGCTGTGAGCTTGAGATATCGATCAAATTATAAATCAGATGACGCGAGTCTCTGTTATCCGAACTAATTTGTATGGTCAATTGAAGTTCGAGATATAGAAGTATAACTGTATACTACAATATACAGTAAATTCTCTACATTGAACTTGTAGTAAAGAAAATTTGAGATCCTTTATGGCAGGTGGCTGCTACATTGGGAGCTTTCTGTGTGACTTTAACTCTACATTAACCCTTTCCTTCATATAAACATGGTTTCACCCTACTCTGTTTGCAAATGTGTGAAGAAGCACTTATATGAAGGAAAGGGTTAAAAAGTGATATACTTATTTGTGTGTATGAATGAACAAGGTTTTACTGTAATTCCACTGGTAACGTGACCTTGATCTGAAACACACAGAACTCCTTCCATATTATTATGTACAGTAAAACCCTTCTAAACTGGACGTTAAATCTAGTATAATATCGGTCTTGGACATAGGTGGCAGCTGTAGTTTTTTACTGTTGTTCTAAAAACCAAGCTTAGTTACTAGATTTTCAAATACTTACATGGTAAATCTGGTTTCTGACCAATCAGGCGAACAAAAACTGGAATCTTGACCATTTGACCCGTTTTCTGGCAAATCAGATTCACCCACACATCCAGCTGTTCTCTTTCCCACAGAGATACTGTATCCAGCAATCTGATTGGGTAGATTACTACAGACCTGGACTGTGAATCTTTCTCAGGCTTCAGTGCCTCTAAGATGGTTGAATCGCTGACTTCAGTCTATAAAATAATAAAATGCCCAATTATATTTATTGTAAAGTTTTCGGGGCACTTTTCTCCTATAAGATTCATTGTATACATTCTGAGTGTGATCCATTCCCTCATAGGCTATTTTTAGATCCTACCTCTTTGAATTAAGCCTACCAAAAAGGAGCATTTACTAGAGAAAAGGAAAATTTTAGAATTGTGTACTTTTGAAACCATTGTGATAAATAGAGCATTTGATCCATAGTTTTGAAACCATTGTGATAAATAGAGCATTTGCTCCTATGGATCAAATGCTCTATTTATCACAATGGTTTCAGTAAGTAACCTTTACAGAGGTGTCAAAAGGTGTCATTATGAGGGAATGGTTAATCTAGTAAAGGAATATAGATTTCATTTTGTTAGTACAAATCTTATTTCAGAGAGTATCTGATCTAGTTCTTTCTGTTTGAAAATGTAACTCCAACAAAAACGTAAAATTATTGCATTTAATACTGAAAATATTTCACTCACTATCTTAACCCTTTACCTGATAGAGATTTCTCGCTTCTAAGACGTGCTAGATAAGCTGAGTAGCCGTACTAGAAATCCTTATCTGGAACACCCCTTGTCTGGTGTATTCATACGGGGATTGGGTAAAATCAATACAAGGGAAGGAACTCTTACAGAATTATACCAACATTTCTATAGGCAACAACCTTATGAATTGAATTTAATATAAGTAATTAGCAGGAATATGAAATTCTATTTATCATATAAACACTTTAAAAGCCTATTTAATTGACCGAAGACATTGTTTTGTAGTCACTCAGTCATTTATATTTAACGCCAAAACGTAACGTTTGTGGTTGTCATAACAAATGACGTCATTTTGGTGTCACGTCTAAAGTTATGCTGCAGTTTGTTGCTATTAGATATGGGGGGGGGGGGGGGGGGGGGGGGGGGGGGGGGGGGTTCTATACCCTCGGTTAGTCTGTTCCTATCAGAAACTCACTAAAGCTCGTTTCCGACTGGAACAGACCAACCTCGGGTATAGAAACCCTCGTCTTTTACAAAACCCATGCTTGATTCTATTAATCTCTTGACGCCTTTGTGAACAGACTAGACCCAAATCAGACAGCTCCTACAGGAGCCGTCTGATCAGGGTCTGATCGGTTTGCTAATGGAACTAGAAAACCGACATAGAGAGGGCCCTGTAATCAAGGTCAGATAACTCCAGGCATAGTGATCTGATTCAACTCAAAAGCTATAGGCGTCTTCCTCTGACGATATTAAGCAAATGCCCTTAATATAAAACCAATATGTACTGTTTGAGTTAACGCATCACATCAAAAGTGTTGACAGATGGACAGACAGAAAATGTGATGCCTATAGGGCTCCTGCATTTTCAATACAGGGCCCTAATTATATAGATATGATTCTACAGTTTTTACCAGGGCAGAAACTTTTCTTCTTCATATGCCATTAAAAATGTTAAGCTAACTCTATTCATACATACATGTACGTTATTTCTAACATGAACATTCATAGAGTAAGGGGTTACAACTGTAATATTACTTAACGCTTTCCCTGTTGCATATTCATACAAGAAATAATGACATCACGAATATTTATTAGTTGAGTTTTTATAATGGCATATTCAAACAGTATTTTGATTTGTTTGCCATGGTGGAAACTGTAGAATCAGATCTATTACAATTTCATGTTACGCAAACAGCATACAACTTCTACAGGAGCTGTCTGATCTGGGTCTACTCTGTCTGAAAAGGTTATATGGAGTAAAGGGTTAAAATTCCTGTGAAAAGTTGTGTACTTACTACAATATAATCAGAAAGTCCTGCTATTCTTGAGACTCGAACACTGGAGAGTGGGTTCAAAGTAGACACATGGATATCAGCATTGTGGATGTAGAAAGGTGGCAGGAATGGGACAATTGTTGGACTAGACTTCAGCTCCATCTGGCCTTTGGTGCCCAGCACGGTTGCCTGGAGGCGGATGCTGGTTTCCATTGTACTGATCTGCTGACTTGCTGGGCCAAGCACTGGTACAACCTGGCAGGCATACTTTCCTGCGAAATACATAATATACTGGTATTTTGTTGTAAAATATCATTATAATTAAACTTTTGCATACTCAGTAATTGTTGTCTGCAACAACTGTTTGCTACTTTTTCAAAAATCTTTTTTTTCTTCACATTTCTCTTAAACCATTACTGATGAGAAATAATGACATCATGCATAATAATTAAGTTAATTTCTATAATTGTACATGAACACAGGAATTTTTAATCCTGAAACTGTAGGTCTATATAATTCCACTAGCAAACATATGCAGACCTTGATCAGACGGCTTCTATGGAAGCCATCTTATGTGGTTCTGTTTGCAAAGGTGCTATAAGACATATTTACGGAGCAAAGGATTAAGTTCTCTTGCTGAATTTTAAAATACATGTCTCCTTCTTTACCCATGCCCTGTTGTATAATTACATATATCTTCACTGTGTACAAGTATTTCGCCTTGCAATCACTGCTGTGGAGTGCACTGGTTGCACAATCAACTTGTAAACAGTGCAGACCCTGATGAGACAGCTCCTGCAGGAGCTGTCTCATCTGGGTCTTCACTATTTACAGGTAGGTATATTGACATGAATAGCAAGTGAAGGTTAAGTCATCTAGTACTGTGTTAAAGTTTTGATATTTCTTTTTTCAATATACATGCATTATACCTGATCAAGCAAGTACTATACTCACAAAAATGCAAAAAGACTAAAATATATTCTCATTTATGAGGTTGCCAATATCTACCACCTCATAACAAAAATATTGAGTCTCTGAATGAGTCTCCAAATGTGTGGGTAAATGAAAGTCGATGAGTTTCTCACCTGCTTTAGGTACGAACACAGCTGACACAGTGAACAGATCTGACACACCCAGTTCCTGACTGCCTGTCTCCAGTTCAAGGTCACAGGTGAAGGGCACTCTGTCTGGCTTGTAGCTTTTTTCAATCACTGCAGAGTTACAGTTGCTGCCTGTAGGACAATCAAATCATTAAGTTTAGAATGCTGGAAACAAGTTATTAACCCTTTCCTTCATATAAATGTCTTTTCACGCATTTGCAAACAGAATAGACCCAGATCAGACAGCTCCTATAGAAGCCTGATCAGGGTCTGCTCTGATTGCTAATTGAATTGATTAGATGTATTTCTTTACTTTCGAAACTGGCAATCATGTTCCACCTTCCATATTTCATATATAACTATTTTGTCCATGAATATTCAGTAGCCACTGTAGGTATTGAAATTAGGAGTAAACATAAAACAGGTGAAGGGTTAAGCCATTGTAAACACTGTAGATCCAGATCAGAGAACTCCAGAAGGACTCTTTATTACCATGAGCCCTTTGATAAAGGTCTGTATTAAATTTCATTGAAAATCAACTTGTAAATTTAACATGATATATTACACTACATGGACTTAAATGCCAACCCTTTCCCTGTTTAATATTCATATAAGGAATAACGACATCATGAATATTTATTCGCTCAATATTTATGATGGCATATGTACACAGGATGTTTTGGCTCAGGCAGAAACTGTACAATCATTCCTATATTATCTACTCCGATTGCAAATGCATGAAAAGGTGTTTATATGAAGGAAAGGGTTAACCCTTTACAACATGAATATTCATTATTTAAAGACATATTAATGAATAAATGAATATCAACCATAGCAGAATCTGTAGAATCAGCCCTATATAATTCAATAAGCAAACAGAGCAGTCCCTGATCAGACGGCTCCTACAAGCACCCCCTCCTCTGGGTCTGCTATGTTTGCAGAGACTCTGTTTGCTTATGGAATAATAAAGATCTGATTCTGAAGTTTCTGCCACAGTCAACAATTTTCTTGTTAATGAGTAATTATGAAACTCCAGTCCATGAATATTCATGCAGCAATAAATTATTAACCCGTTACTCCATATATACGCCTTTCTACACCTTTGCAAACAGAGTAGACCCAGATCAGATGTCAGGGTTTACTCTGTTTACTTATGATATAATACAGACATGATTCTACAGTTTCTGCCATGGTCAAATATTCACGTGTCCATGTGGTATTAAAATAATTAATTAAATTCATATTCATGATGTCATTATTTCTTACATAAATATTCATGGAGTACTGTAAAGGGTTATATCAACAGTTTATTACATATACAGTACTCACCATGTAGAACTGGACTGTCACCAAAGGAAACATACACATTGTAGGCTTTTGACTTCTCTGCCACAGTGGTGATGAAATCAAATGACATTTCTAGGCTGACAGCACTCAGAGGACTGATAAATATCTGAAGGAAAAACACTGCATTAGTAACAAAATATTTGATATGACAAAATGTACTTCAAACATCTGACAAAAAGATGACACTGGTCAAAGAAACTTGTTGAATATCCTACAGGACTATCCTTTCTGATAACATACAGTCAAGCTCCTCTATGGGATATCATATAGATCTGTTTCTACAGTTTCTGTTAACCCTTTCCCTGTTCTATGTTTATTACAAATTTCAATACCTACTGAATGTTCATTAACAAAATAGTTAAAAAGAAATATGGAACGTGGAACATTGTAGACGTTTTAGAAAGCAAAGAAACATATCAATCAAATTCTATTAGCAAACAGAGCAGACCCTGATCAGACGGCTCCTCTAGGAGCCGTCTGTACTGGGTCTACTCTGTTTGCAAATGCGTGAAAACACGTTTATATGAGGGAATGGGTTAAGAAACCGAAATTCCTGTTTTCATACACCGTTATAAAAATTGATCTAATTCATATTAACCCTTTACTCCATAAATACGCTTTTCAACACCTTTGCAAACAGAGTAGTCCAAGATCAGATGGCTCCTATAGGAGCCATCTGATCAGGGTCTGCTCTATTTGCTTATGATATAATTTAGATATTCTAAAGTTTCTGCCATGGCCAAAACTTTCTGTGTCATTGTATTTTTATACAATTAAATGGCGATAATCAGAAGACTGTCAGGAATTGAGAAATGCTCGGTTTACCGCTACCCTCGGATTATCCATGAACTCATACTTTGTGGATTCAAACGTGTCAAATATATCGCATAGTATATGCACATACATGTGCTTTTTGCCTACAGAATGCTAAACAATTAATTGACATTTTTGCATATTTTTAGACAAGTCTTGTTCAACCAGACGCTTGCTACGAGAGATAAACAATCTTTATAGAGTATTTCAGAGGACCAAAGCCGAGTGTTCCAATTATTAATTAATTCAACTTGCCCTGATTTTCCTTATCTGATATCACTTAACAGCATGGGAGCGAATGGTTGTTGTTTGTTAACATCCACAACTAAATGAAATGTCGATGAATGGAAAATTAGGCAAACTAAAATCCATAAATATAAGATTATAAACTACGACTGTTCTATGTCTAATAGTTTGAAACAAATTTTGGGTTTATTGTGAAGGGTCCGTTGAACGGACACACGCTAACTACAGTGAAACTTCAGTAGCAGCACTTAAATTCAGTAAAGAATTGATGCATTATAATTATATAGTTATGCGTTGTACAGGTTGAACTCACATTTACTGCCTAAATACGTGTATATTAATAGTTAGACCCCATGTTATTCACACGCAGTTGCAAAACTAACACAGCAGCACCTCTAATTGCTGGGGGAACACAGAGTCACGAGACATCAACAATGGAGGTGTTATAAATTGACTTCGAGGTGTCCGCGATGCATGCTCGGATTAGGCAGGTAATTTTATGAAGCAACTGATTGAAGGGACTGAGAAGCATGCTCGAAAAATCAGATTATCGAAACTCGGATTACACTGTACATTGTTGTATTGAAGTTTTCAGAGGATTACCTGTACTCAGAAAATCGCTCCTCATATTAATCTACTTAATAGTCATTACGTTTTATTTCTTACATGAATATTAATGGAGGAAAGGGTTAATGACCTCATATATTTCTTATATGAATATTCTTGAAATAAACACTTGAATGACATCAAATTCATTACAGGTAGATTAAGACCAAGGATGCTCGTCCACATATGAAAAACACCAGAGCAAAAGATAAAGGTGCGTATTCAAATACTAAAACTGTCATTTCTCCACCAAACCCAATGTTGTGACCACTCTTTAGAGACGATTCTAAAGAGTAGTCACAACATAGGTTTTGGAGGAGAAATAAAGGAGTTATTCTTGAAAATGTTTTAATTTACATATCTTATCTGGACCTCAGTAACACTTAGAAATGCTTCAGGGGACACAAACATCCAGGAATACCTCCAACATACTAGTTGAAAGGCTTCCTCACTCTGGGATTGGAAACCTCATCTATAAGGAACTGATTTTAAATTAATGACTCAGTATAATTAATCCATTCCCTCACAGGCAAATTTAAGATCCAACCTCTTTGGTTGTTTGTGTTGATTAACGTCCGTTTTGAAAGCAATGTGATAAATAGAGCATTTACTCCTATGGAGCAAATGCACTATTTATAACAAGCATACATGTGATAACTACCGACGGTAGGTGAATTCTACCGTTTTCAGAGGTGGTTTACCGTTCTACTTTCACGATCTACCGTTTTTGAAATGCCAAGGCAATTTTTTTAGTGACATGTATTTTCCTCCCTGACAGAGTTTATCTGTTAGTTCTCTACATACACAGACCGCCTTTAGCTTGCTATCATGCTGTGATCCATGCTTGGTCTGTTTTGGTAGGTACCAATCAAGGGAACCCCCTGTGGAGACCATGGAGAGTTCCCGAATTACATAATCACGAGTTGGTTCCGTTTTTCACTCTACTACTTTACCAAATAAATTGTTCGGGAACCAGTCATTTCAAAATGCAAACGTCTACCACAAATATCACATGCAGCAGGTTTATTACTCAAGCGAGGCGACATGGGAGTGTCATGACCCTATAATAGGAATTATATTCTCATAATTAAGTTACAAGACATAGAAATGCTTTTCTGCTTCCTTGTCAAAGACAACTGTGCTTGGCCTCGTTGTTGCAATGGGCCGAAACACTTCGAAAACAAGACTGCTTGGACTGATAATCATGAATTTGATTTGTACACTAAATTACTTTTTCATTAGTATAATAAGTGGTAATAACACTAAAGAAGTAATTGAAAACACCATGAATTATTATCTACCATTGCAAACTCTTCAAAAAATAATAACTATATCAGTTGAAATGTCATCAGTTTTCGCGACGATTGTAGATACGGGCTAAAACACGGACTCTGGACCTGATGGGATTTCGACATTTCTGTGTCTGCTCAATGTTTGCAGTAACTAACTTGGAACTGAGTAAAGTTTTAACTAACTTGAACTGAGTAAAGGTTGTCATTGGGAGTATAGCTAAATAAGGGCTATAAAATAAGCCCAAAAAACCCTCTAAAAATGTTATTATAAAATAAGATAAAATGGAATGTTTTTTTCATTATATGATAAAACTAATAAATCTTGATTTTTTCATGACATTATTTAATAAGGATCCCAGTGTTTTGGGCTTGAGACCTATTGATTTCAATGAGTCCTTTTGACAAATAAAAAAATCTAGAATTATTACTGCATGTCAATTACTAGTATTTGTTTGTAACCCTTTCCCTGTTCCATTTTTATTCCAAATTCCAGTCCCTACTGGATATTCTTAAACAAAGCAGAATACTGTTTATCAGTATTCCATGTTATTTTAGTGACCATAAATCAGTGCAAGGGAAGTAAGTCTTGTCAATCAGTACAAGGGAAGTAAGTCTTGTCAATAGTAGAAGTCTAAAAATAGATTTAATCTGCATCAGCAGTTGTGACGTCATGCAGTCATGTGACCATAAGTACATGTTTTGAATTGTATACAGAGTGATAGAAACAACTATGGGAAAGAACTAATCTAGACTCCTGATTGGTCCATAGAATAATCTCAAAATGTCATTGGTCAGTTGGTGAGTATATATAGAAGCACATGCTAGCACATGTTCAGTTTGCCCTTGAAGCTTCTAAAGAGACTTAGAGATTTTTAAGCATATTAATTAAATTTTAAAGTTTAGATAAGAAAGCAGACAGTGCAAATAGATTTTAAAGCATTGTTTGGAAGAAACAATATGCCAGGAAGGGGCAAAGTAAAAGAAAGAGATGAGGAGAGGAGAGGAAGCTGAAGGAAGTGAACAGAGCTTAAATGAAAGGAGAAATACAGCAGGGAAGAAAATGCAGTGGAAACAAATTCTCTTTGTGGGTCAGCCTCTGAGAGCCAGAATGCAGGTACTAGTGATGCAGATCTATATTATTGCAGTTGACTCTATTTTTAAGCAAATAAATTGTGAAGATGCCAGAGAAACAAGGCAATTGGACATTGATCCAGTTAGGTGTGGTGGGAATGCCCCTGCTTTGAATGTGCTGTATCATAACAAATTAAAGCTAAAATCTGGAGAAGTGAATACACAAATCTGCTCCTCCTTTTAAAAGGCTGTATAGAATTGAATATCTGTTCATGTGGTCCGACGCACATATGAATGACTCTGCATGGGGCTCTAGAAACTAAGCCTAAAACTTGCAAACAGTTGATTATATCATTAGATGAATGGACTATATTCTAATGCATTTATTGGCTGAAATATCTGGAAGCTGCACAAGGTATGCTGAAATACATGTCTGTTATAAGGGAATCTGCAAAAAGGTTCTGTACATAAGCTTGGCGGACAGATGACCAACAAGGTATTCTACAGGTAATTTAGACGTGGGCAGAGAATTACAAGGCAGTCTATGGGCTTCTTTAAATAGTAAGCTGTGGATCAGACTTATGTTACAGTCGGTGCAAAATACATGTTATCAATCAGCCTCTAAGCCTTATGCAGTGAGAGATTTTACTTGCAATGTCTTCAACTTCAGTTTTTTTTGTACCAGAGTACAATGTAGACTCAAGCATGTTTGTGCCATCTGCAATTCTTTCAAGCATGGAAAGGCCCGATGTCCCAATTTTAAACAAGGATTCAGTCACAGCCAGCAATACTTGAAAAGTAGTAATTAGGGCCCAACACCTTGGTGTGGGTGCCCTATAGTAATCTCCCTGTCCGTCGGTCCGTCCATCCTGCGTTGTCCGCTCTCTAACTCAAGCAGTTTTTCATCTGATCTTCACCAAACTTCCAGAGAAAGTTCATAAGTGTAAAATTTTGTCCAAGTTTGATTACCACCTAAATTGCATTAGACACTTGGTTATGGCTTTTGATTCAGTCAAAATTGGCCGTTTTAGCCTTGTCCGTTCTCTAACTCAAACAGTTTGCATCTGATCTTCACCAAACTTCCAGAGAATGTTTATATGTGCAAAATCTTTACCAACTTCGATAACCAGTCAGATCGCCTCAGACACTTGACTCAGTCAAAATTTGTCGTTTAGTCTTATCCGTTCTCGTATTCAAATAGTTTTCATCTGATCTTCACCAAATTTGCAGAGACTGTTTATAGGTGCAAAATCTTGACCAAATTTAACTACAAGTAAATCCGCATGAAACACCTGAGTTATAGCCCTTGATTCAGTCAAAAAAATTATTGATTTAGCCTTGTCTGCTCTCTAATTCAAACAGTTTTTCATCAGATCTTCACCAAATCTTTAGAGTGTTCATACCTGTAAACTCTTGGATAAGTTCGATTAACAGATGAATTGCATGACACCTCTGAGTTATAGCCTTTGAATTAGTAAAAATCTGCTGTTTTAGCCTTGTCGGCTCTTTAACTCGAAACATTTCTCATCTACATCCAATATATATATACACCAGAATGTTTATAGGTAAACAGTTTTGGCCAAGTTTTATACCATGTGGGGGCTGACTTGGTCAGCATTCACTTCTAGTTCCTTTCTAGTTTGGCTGCCTCCTCTACAGTGACAGGTTTGTTCCAGTCAGGACAAGTCAATTGTACCAAGACTGGTTTGACAGAACAATGAAATTTTGAATATCAAAATGAATTAAATAATGAATTGTGCCAAAAGGGATGGGCGATATCTTGTATACATCAGGACCAACAAATAGCCCCAATATTCCGCGGTTTATCCCAGAGTGGTTCTATGTTGACCACATCAATTTGTCTGAATTTGGTAATATAGTACAATGTATTACATACAAACTTTCCTCAACCCACAGCCACTAGAATTTGGGGAAAAATATTTCATATTTTCTGTGGCGGAAATTCTAGTGAAGCTTTGGCCTGCTGAAGGGAGGTAACCCATTATAATAAAGTTCCATAACAATTTCATGCTAATAATAATTTGCCTTTCCTTGATAGAGGGAATAACAAACCATCTCAAGGAGCTGCACGGCAAATTGGTGATAGCAAAATTTCATGGCTGCATAGTCTGCCTTCCTAGATGGAGGGAATTGCATAACGGTTGCTACGTATAATGGTTGCATACAATATATACGTTTGGTTGCATGGTTGCAGGTTGCAATTAGGAGGCAGGGTGTTCTTGTCCTTACTTTTAGTGTGCATGCACCCGCGTACCCTCCTAATGTTGGTTGCTGAATATGATGCTTGCATACAGTAGATACGTTTGTTTGCAAAATGAAAATCGAGGTAACGGTTGCTAAGTCTGATGGTTGCATACAGTATTTACGTTTGGTTGCATGGTTGCAATTAGGAGGCAGGGTGTTCTTGTCCTTACTTTTAGTGTGCAGGCACCTGCGTACCCTCCTAATGTTGGTTGCTGAATATGATGGTTGCAAGCAGTTTAAACGTTTGCAAAATGAAAATCAAGGTAACCGTTGCCTAGTCTGATGGTTGCATACAGTATATATACGTTGGTTGCATGGTTGCAATTAGGAGGCAGGGTGTTTGTGTGCAGGCACCTGCGTACCCTCCTAATGTGTGTAAAGTTTACGCATGACTGGTGGTGAAAGACAAACGTGCTTGCAGCAGTTAATAGTATACCAGTAATACTGTACTGAATAATTGTCTCTTCAGGTAACCTCCTTTCCGTGGCCAAAGCTTTGCTAAATATAGTCTGACTTGGACTTAACCAGGCAGACTCTTTCCGTCACGGCCAAAACTTCCCATCCAATATGTTGGTATAATAAGAAGTGTAAAATAAAGAAATAATCAATACCTAGTATATAGATGTTTGTGTTTGTATAATGGTCATCTTAAAATAAAGCAGAATACTGTTTATCAGTATTCCATGTTATTTTAGTGACCATAAATCAGTGCAAGGGAAGTAAGTCTTGTCAATCAGTACAAGGGAAGTAAGTCTTGTCAATAGTAGAAGTCTAAAAATAGATTTAATCTGCATCAGCAGTTGTGACGTCATGCAGTCATGTGACCATAAGTACATGTTTTGAATTGTATACAGAGTGATAGAAACAACTATGGGAAAGAACTAATCTAGACTCCTGATTGGTCCATAGAATAATCTCAAAATGTCATTGGTCAGTTGGTGAGTATATATAGAAGCACATGCTAGCACATGTTCAGTTTGCCCTTGAAGCTTCTAAAGAGACTTAGAGATTTTTAAGCATCCCACCCACCACACCCTCCTTTATCACATTCATAGTCATAATTGGTTCTTTCAGAGTGAATGTAGATATCAATTAATAACACTCTTGTTCACACACAAGATAAACAAGAGCACTGTGTGCTGGAGCTGGTACATGTACTCGTCTGTCGAGATATCTTAAAATTTTATTTATTACGTCCATTAAGGGGCATAATTTTGATAACAAATTCTGAGCTTAGGAGATATAGTAAGTTTACAGAGTCACTTAGAAAGTTTATAAGAGTTGTGGCCCTTTGTCAGTTTGTAGCCTTTGTGATGGTAAGCAGGTGTGAGATTTCATAAGATTTGCTTAAATGTTTTTAAAACAATAGCAAATGTAAGTATTTTTGTTCATCTTTTTTAAAATTCGGTTAAAAGTTCATAGGTCAAGTTCAAACGTTCAAAAATCTAACATTGATGGAAAGGCCTGGCAACAAAGGATTCAAAGTTGAAAAATGAGAGCCTAGTTGGTTACAGTTTCAAAATGACAAACATCAAAAATATAAAAAAGAAAAAAGTTTCCCCAAGTCCGTAAAGGGGCATAGTTAAAAAAAGAGTTGACACGGGACAGCGCATCCAACTATTCTCAGTATTGTTAGAGAAAAAATGCGTGATGGTGGACTGGAATGGTGTCCAAAAATACTAGAAAGAAGTAATCAAAGCCTTAGCAAAAAATGTCTTTGATGTTATTCAAGATGTAGGACCTCTTTACAATCTTCAGAGAAAAGAAAAACCCAAGTTAAAAAGGCCAATAATTCTGTTAAAAAATTCTGTTATGGGTTATTTTCCCAGTTTCAGGGCTTTATGTCCAGGGGTTATATAAATAAGTGGACCTTGTGAGGGGCTTTAACCAACATTTCTAAGTTAAAAAGGGCCATAAAACCTTAACCAAAAATTTTAATTTAAGAAGGGCCATACTTCTGTCAAAATGCTTGACAGAACTATGTACTCTTGCATACAGAGTACAGATGAAGCCTGTGATGCTGAATAGGTGTTCCAAGGCTCTAAGCTTTATCTCAAAGGGTTATGTAAATAAGTGGACTTTAACAAAAACTTTAACAAGGGATTCTGAGTTGAATTGGGCTATGGTTCTGTCGGAGTGCTTGACAGAGCTATGTGCTATTGCCTACAGATGAAGCTTGTGATGCTGAACAGCTGTTCCAAGTTTCAAAGCTTTATCTCAAAAGGTTATGTAAAAAGTTGGACCTTACTCTTTGCTTAAGAAGTTCTTACATTTTGTAAACAGATTTAACATTGAGGAACTAAAGATTCTGCCAGGATTTTATATATAATTTCAGAATGTACAGATGGAGGTCTGATGGACAGTATTTCTACCAAACTCGGGCATCACTTCCTTTCCAAGGCCAGCGCTGACAATGCAATTCCATGGATTAGGACCATACAGAAAACAGAATTATTCTAACATTGACTGATCTGAGCTTTTTAAGTATTTGTTTGTGGAAAGCAGAGAAATAGTTTAATTAGCTGCCTAAGACATAAAGAACTTATAAACATTAATACTTGGCTGAAGTTTTCAAGAACAAGAAGTGACTTAATACTATAGATGCATTACCTACAAGGCTGAACTCGAATAAATAGTCTAATATTTAATTTTTCATATTGTCGTGTCGGAAATTCTAGTGAAGCTTTGGCCTGCTGAAGGGAGGTAACCCATTATAATAAAGTTCCATAACAATTTCATGCTAATAATAATTTGCCTTTCCTTGATAGAGGGAATAACAAACCATCTCAAGGAGCTGCACGGCAAATTGGTGATAGCAAAATTTCATGGCTGCATAGTCTGCCTTCCTAGATGGAGGGAATTGCATAACGGTTGCTACGTATAATGGTTGCATACAATATATACGTTTGGTTGCATGGTTGCAGGTTGCAATTAGGAGGCAGGGTGTTCTTGTCCTTACTTTTAGTGTGCATGCACCCGCGTACCCTCCTAATGTTGGTTGCTGAATATGATGCTTGCATACAGTAGATACGTTTGTTTGCAAAATGAAAATCGAGGTAACGGTTGCTAAGTCTGATGGTTGCATACAGTATTTACGTTTGGTTGCATGGTTGCAATTAGGAGGCAGGGTGTTCTTGTCCTTACTTTTAGTGTGCAGGCACCTGCGTACCCTCCTAATGTTGGTTGCTGAATATGATGGTTGCAAGCAGTTTAAACGTTTGCAAAATGAAAATCAAGGTAACCGTTGCCTAGTCTGATGGTTGCATACAGTATATATACGTTGGTTGCATGGTTGCAATTAGGAGGCAGGGTGTTTGTGTGCAGGCACCTGCGTACCCTCCTAATGTGTGTAAAGTTTACGCATGACTGGTGGTGAAAGACAAACGTGCTTGCAGCAGTTAATAGTATACCAGTAATACTGTACTGAATAATTGTCTCTTCAGGTAACCTCCTTTCCGTGGCCAAAGCTTTGCTAAATATAGTCTGACTTGGACTTAACCAGGCAGACTCTTTCCGTCACGGCCAAAACTTCCCATCCAATATGTTGGTATAATAAGAAGTGTAAAATAAAAGAAATAATCAATACCTAGTATATAGATGTTTGTGTTTGTATAATGGTCATCTTAAAATAAAGTAGTTATAAAGCAATTTGGAGATTGGAACTTTATAGTCATTTTAGAAAGTACAGAAACATTTTTAAAATTTCAAAAGCAAACAGAGCAGACCCTGATCAGATGGCTCCTATAGGAGCTGTCTGATCTGGGTCTACTGTGTTTGCAAATGCACGAAACCTTGGTTTATATGAAGGAAAGGCTTAATGGAGGTTTTAACTCCACATTGGAAATTATTTTTGCCAAACCAGAAAGTGTAGAATCATTCCTATATATCATAAGCAAACAGAGCAGACCCTGACCAGACTGCAGTTCCTGTAGGAGCCGCCTGATCTGAGTGGTTGTCAGACGTTTCGCTACCCATACCATTTCGCTACAGTCATTTCGCTACCCACCGAGAAGTCATTTCGCTACCCTGATCATTTCGCTACCTGTACGTTTCGCTACCTATCGAAATTAATAGGAAAACCAATATTGTTGCGGGGGTGGTTAGTGATTTGAGACTCGAATTTATTAACATATAATAAATATCTATATTCAGATACCAAAAACGAATTATAGGAATATTGGAAAATAAAATATTATGTTAGAGGATGAATGATGTGTCTTGATTTTAGAAATACAGACCCTGTATAAATGTATTATAAATAATGACTTAAAATTATTATAATTAACTACATCGATTCACGAAGTAAATACTTACTTCGTGATCGGTTATACCGATGTATAATTGTTTGTCAAATAAACAATCATTAATTACAAACACGTACTTAAGACACCGTTGTTTGGCCATTGTTTAGCAGGTTTCACGTGACAATATTGTCCACTCCGAGATCACAGGTACCGCCAATAAGCCGATTAGATATGTGTATCGGTATGTGACACTGATTAAATTACCATGGACAAGTGCTACATTCATTTTTTGCTTATTGAAGTTTTGCTCTTGTTCCATTGATATATAATATGACACTTGCATTACGATCAAATGAAAATACAATTTACTTTTTAACCCTTTCCCACATACAAACAGGTTTTAACTCATTTACCAACAGAGAAGATCCAGATCAGACGGTTCCTATATAGGATCAGCGTCTGCTCTGTTTGCTGATAGGATAAGTTCTGATTCTTTTCTATTTGAAATGGCTACAATGTTTCGTCCATTTCATTATATCGATTTTGTCAAAATGTGAATGTTTCATTCGGATCCAAACTGTTTGCCTTTGCTGCTACGCTCGGTATTTCAAATTGGTAAAGGTATCTTTTTCATCTGTTAAACTGTTATCGTCCAAACCAATTCAATCTGTGAATAAATCTGTGAATGCTTATAATTAATTGGGTGACAGAGTAGCGAAATGACCTCCCGTAAGGGTGCGAAATGACTGTAGCGAAATGGTCAGGGTAGCGAAATGGTCAAGGTAGCGAAACGCTGTGTAGCGAAACGTCCGTAAACCATCTGAGTCTATTCTCTGTGCAAATGTATGCGTGAAAAAGATGTTTATATGAGGGAAAGGGTTAAGTGTGTAAATGTTATGTGTGTAATGTAAGGTTTAATAATGGAATGGTATGCATTTATGGTAAAGTATGAATGATAATGTATAACAAACATAGGTTACATCAAGCAAATTTCTTTTTTCTCCTCCATATATTTAATATTAATTTTTTCGCGTCAGTAAAATCTACCTGACAAAAGTCAAATCTACCTGACAAATTTCCTAAATCTACCTGACATGCCTCAGGAGGTTATCACATGTATGAACAAGGTTTCAAAAAGTGACTATTACATCAAAATGCATCAATATGAGAGAATGGGTAATCAGTATTCTATTACACTGACCTCTGTCTCCGTGGTGACGTCTTCAGAGAGGATATAAGCCACAGTACCAGTGCCTACAGCTGTAGCTACACCTATACCCAGCTGTTGGTCCAAGGATATCACACTGCTCCATGGCGACTCCCAGCTGCCCGGTAAACCTGAAAATAAGACCAGCGCCAAAGTTAGATATATATGTTTTTATTTATAAGCATTTGATGTGTTAGATTATTGATTTTGAGAATAAACTCAGACTCAACCCTTAGAGGATGCATAATTATGTTGGTTGGTTTACACAACAGATAGTTTATACAAAAGATGGGCAGATCATACATTTTAACCCTTTACTCATTAAATATTCTACTATATACTATGCTATATTCTACTCTGTTTGCAAAGACATAGTAAGGCATATATATTGAGTAAAGGGTTAAATTTAAAATATAAAACAATACAAACTCCATCTACCATACTAATGATAGAATGTTTCTATTATATATTCAAGAGTACCCTGACTTTCACTCCCGACAAATATATATCAACATATACATTCATCCCATCATCATCAATCTCAATACCTAACATGATATAACACAAGCCAGTACAAGGCGAAAGACACTAATTAACCCTTTACTCCAGAGATACAGGGGCAAGTTTTAAACACTTAAATCATTTCTCCACTAAGCCCCGTTTCTTGACTACTCTTTGGATTGTCTCTAAGAGACAATTCTAAAGAGTGGTCACAACCAAGGGTTTGGTGGAGAGGCACAAATACAAGGGCAAAATTCAAATGCTAAAATCATCTCCACTAAACCCTTTCTTATGACCACTTTTTAGAATTGTCCTGAAGAGACAATTTCAAAGAGTGGTCACAACACAGGCTTCTGTGGAGAAATAAAGAAGTTATTCTTTGAAAAACAGTATCATTTACACATAAAGTCAAATTTCACTAGGTCGAGGTCGCACAATTTCAAGCCTGACCTCGACCTAGTGAGGGTGCTCAAGCATGTGAATTTCATCTGAAATTGTCAATATTCGATTACCTAGAAAGTCAAAATACGATACTACAACATGAAATAACGATTTTGTTCAATACTCGTTCAATCCTTTTAAATTTTTCAATTGCTTGTGTTTTGATGTTGGTTATCAATTACACGATCTGTTTCTATACCATTACTTACTTTAAGTCCTTTTGCTTTATAGTAAATTTGAGCTTGTAAACCCAAATTTCATGTGTTTTACGTCTTTCCCTTTACTTACATCACTGAGGCATGTTTGTGTATGTGACTGTATTGTTTCACATTCTCGGTAGGGTCAAGTTTCAGAATTCTTAAATTAAACAAATTTTTGTATGCAAGTTCACATTCAAAAATATTTTCTAATTATAGGCAAACTCTAATGAAACACAAATAATATTTACTCATAAGCAAAGACCATTTAACGTGTTCGTGATCGGAAGGCTTTGATCTGTACCCTGCAATTATTCCATTTAAAGGTGTGATCAGCTAAATTGATAAGTGTTTGATTACTCGTGAAAACAAAGACTGACAGGTGAGAAGTGATAATCAACAGGTAATTTGTTCACATAGTTGTGTCCTCGAGTCAATAGTGCTACAAACAACAGATTAACAGATGAAGGGGCATAATTATACCTCGAACAAGCCCAGGTCCTTGAGCAAGCTATATTTGACCCAGCAGTTGTTTATTACATTGAATTAAGAACAGCTTTTTCCAGGACTTTGACCAGACCTCGAGCAAGGCACTGTCCTCGACTCAGTGATGCTCGAGCTATTAAAGTTTGACTGTAGTACTTTATGCCTCTGTCCCTGTCCTTACCATTTTCTGCTATAACAGGCGTTTCAAAGCAGACGATGTCTCCCAGCTGTACCTGGGGTTGGGCAGGCTCTATGGCATAGCCTACTGGTATACTGATGTAGTCGACAAGCCATGGCTTACTACTGTCCCACACCTAAAACAAAAGTACTCTTAGTAGATGCCAATATTCAAGGTTATAAAATCTCTATGATGCTTTCCCGTCGAAACATGACCCTTGAAATAATTGCTATCAACCCTTTTCAATTGTACTTTTAAGCCATTCCCGCATATTGATGCCTTTTGACGTTTCTGTTTAAGTCACTTTATGAAACCATTGTGATTGGAGCAAATGCTCTATTTATCACAATGGTTTCAAACTACAGCATTTTAAAAGTGCCCTTTTCTCTAGTTAATGCTCCTTTTCGGTAGATTTATTGAAAGTGGTTGGATCTAAAAATAGTCTATGAGGTAATGGGTTAAACTTGCAATGGATGACAAGATTGGCAGAAAAAAAATTACTTTGTGTTGAAGGGAGTTAAGAAGTAGAAGCAGCTTAGAATGTTTTAAAAAGTTAAAAGAGTATCGAATAGTGGTTGAAATTCAGTTTCCTATAGCAAAAGCCACATCTAAATCCAAAACTGGTGATGGTATAAGGTTACCCACCTTGAGTATGGTATGACCAACAGCTGCAGTCTTCATCACCAGTGTATTATTCTCCAGACCATGGGACACCTGAACCAAGTCATACCTAAAAGTACATGAACAAATAATTCTTGTAACGATACTTCTGAGAATGAAGGTTAGATTCATTCACAATACTAGTACATATTTGACAAATCCACTATGAAACAGAGATTAACTAACCCTTTTCTAGTTGATTATTCATGTAAGAAATAATGACATCATGAATATTGATTAGCTGAAATTTTACAATGGTATATATACACAGGATATTTTGATATTGTAGAAACTGCTCTATTAAAACTGTAGAGTCAGATCTATTAAAACTGTATAAGGACACAGAACAGACTCGGACCAGACAGCTCCTATAGGAGCCATCTGATCTGGATCTACTCTGATTGCAAAGGCATGAAAAAGCATTTATACGAGTCAAAGGGCTAAATTGGGTTAATGATCAACTGCAATGTACAGTAAAAGCTTGATACTATGAAATTTTGATACTATGAAATTTTAGTAATGAAGAATTTATGTCTACTCACCAACAGACTCAATAAAACCGAGTCTGCAGTTTTCTCTTTTTGCATTTCTACTTTTGCTTTCGAGGGATCACCCATTTTCAGAATATTTGTATGTAGGTAGCTGCTTAATGCAGGGGGAAAGTCATGCAGAAAGCTCCTAGAGGAGCTTTCTGCTTGACTTTCACCCTGCATTAAGCTGCCACCTGTTTTAAAGATCTATAATGGTATGTATTTGAGTGTTCGTAGAATCAGGTTTTTACTGTAAATACTTATGTCCTAAGATTTAAAGATGCATTCATTTACATTGAGCATTTTCTACAGACTAGCTACCACTCACCTGCTACATCTATATTTCATGTCCACATTTGTGGCATAGAACTTGTCACCCACATCATCATGGTAGGTAACTGTGAACTGCAGAGTTGTTCCTCTTGGCACGGTGCTGAGCTGTCCACTAGAGGTCCTCAGTGCAGTGTCTGAGCTGATCATCAGGTAGGAAACTGGCTTCACCTATGACGAAATATACTCTTTGAAATATATTGCTTATGAGTGACAGTTGGTCTCTAATGATTGTAACACCCCTTCCCAATCCCCATTCTTTATTTGTATACTGTGACAAATGTTGATATAGGGTAAAAGCAATCGGTTCCAAATGAAAACTACAGGTGCACAAGTTCAATGACAGTAAGAATATTGACATAGAACTGTAGAAGCTCAAACAAATTGCATCTATGGATGGAAACACATCTGCATCCTTGAATGGTACATCTATTATGTGAAAGCTGTTTAAAAATATTACCACTTTACAAAATAATTAATTGGTAATAAAATGAGTACAATATAATTATATATTATGCATTAGGCCACATCCCAAAGGCAACCCAAAGATTACTAAGTGTTCAGAGGGTTAACCCATTCCCTCATATTGACGCCTCTACAAAAGTCACATGTTGAAACCATTGTGATAAATAGAGCATTTGCTCCTATAGGAGCAAATGCTCTATTTATCACAATGGTTTCAAACTACAAAATTCTAAAATTTTCCTTTTCTCTAGTTAGTGCTCCTTTTTTGTAGATTTATTCAAAGAGGTTGGATCTAAAAATAGCCTATGAGGTAATGGGTTAGCCAACCTTCACCAGGAGAACCAGTCTCTGGCTGATCCCAAACTCTTCTTGGGCAATGACATTCAGTGCCACCTGTCCTGGTATCGACCCAGCTATCAGAACTCCATCCTCTATCTTGATAATGGCCGAGTCACGGTCCTCAGTCATCACAACGTACTTCATCACTGCCTCACCATCCCTTGAAAGACAGCAATATATACTTTATATATAATTCTTTGTACGCTATTTGTAAGTTATTTTTCCTCTGCAACACTTCTTGTCTGTTTCAATTCTCAAAAAATAAATTCTCTCATTTCTTGTCATACCAATATGGTCAACGTGTTAAACAGTTTTAATCCTGATGAGACTACACATTATTCATCTGAATAAAAACTGTTTGCATTGGTAATCACGGTTTGGCCACAGGACTGCAGAGTTATAAGAATTACTATGCTAGTAGTTTTGAAGTTCAGCTGTATTTTGGCGAGCCTTGGCGAGCATTTAACTACTTTTACAAGCCAAAATACAGCTTAACTTCAAAACTACTAGCGTAGTAATTCTTTTATCATGCAACACCAATAAAGAACGGAGAAAATGAAGAAAAAGAAAGTTTGCTCAAGCAGTTCTGTCCCCTGAATAAAAATACATGCCAGTACAATATATGAGACGTCATATTGGAGTGCAGTGACGTTGTCGATTTTTACAACATAAACAAACTTTATTTAATACTCTTGTATGGATAAAAAGTTGAGAAATTATGCCTTTTCTTCCTTCTGTTTTCCTCCTATTGGCTGAATTAAACTTGCATCCCAATGGGGTCAGTACACATGCACTGTACCTCACAAAATACAGCGTCGACGTGGAAAATATTATGCTAGTAGGAAGTGACTGTATTTGAGGACGTTGCATGATAAAACCCTTTACTCAATAACATCATGACTATTAGTTAATAGATGAATTGTTATAATAGCATATGGACATAGGAAGTTTTGTCCATGACAGAAGCTGCAGAATCTTATTTTATACAGACATGATTCTACAGTTTCTGCCATTTACAAAATTTCCCGTGTCATTGTGCTATTATAAATTAATCTAATAAAGTTCATGGCGTCATTATTACTTACATGAATATTCATGAAGGGAAGGGTTAAACATCTCTATAACACCCACATAATAACTACACATGGGCTTTTGAAGAGCAACTGGTTGCTTAACTCTTTCCTTCATATGAATATGTTTTCACTCATTTGCAAACAGAGTAGACCCAGATAGGAGTCGTCTGATCAGGTTCTGCTCTTTTTGCCAATGAAATTTGATAGATCTGTTTCTTTACTTTCTAAAATGGCTACAATATTCTACCTTCCATATTTCATTATAACTATTTTGTCCATGAATATTCAGTAGGTATTGAAATTTGGAATAAACACAGAACAGGGAAATGGTTAATTCAGAACAATATTCATGCAAACATCTCCTAAAGGAGCTTTTTGTATAACTTTCAACTTGGAAATAACCCTTTCTGATGAATTCAATTTAAGAAACTAGAAAACTGACTTGTGCAGAGAGGACCTTTCAGATGGTCTTTTGTTGAACTTTTTGATAAATCAAAGGCAGATAACTCTGGACATAGTGATCTCATTTAACCCAAAAACTGTAGGTGTCTTCCTCTCATAATACTAAGCATATGCCCATAATATAAACCAGAGTTCTGTTTTGAGTTATCACATAAGATCAAGTGTTGACAAAAGATTATGACATTAAGAATAAATCAAGGGCAGATAACTCTAGACATATTGATCTGATTTAACCCAAGAACTATAGGCGTATTCCTCTGGTGATACTAAGCATATGCCCTTAATATGAAACCAATATGTGAAGCACTGTTTGAGTTATTGCTTCACATCGAAAGTGTTGAAGAAATTTGATGAATCAAGGGCAGATAACTCTAGATATAGTGATCTGATTCAACCCAAAAACTATAGGCATCTTCCTTTGATGATACTAAGAATATGTCCTTAATATGAAACTAATATGTAAAGTACTGTTTGAGTTATTGCGTCACATCAAAAGTGTTAACAGACAGACAGACGGACGGACATAAAATGTGATTCCTATAGGGCTCCATTCCAAATATCAGCTTCCAAGGGTAAATATTTCACATAGTATTAGTGCATTTCAATATTAACCCCAAAAATTTAACCAAAACCCAACACCGATGTTGACGCTGACACCGACAGGATTCCATAAGCCCCCCTATTCTTCGAATGGGCGAGCTAAAAATATCAAGAACTCATTATGTGCAGAACATGGCCTAAAATTCCTGGTAAGTTTTCATCAATAATTAAGTACATTTAATTTACTCACCGGTTAGTTTTGAGAAGTGCTTCTGTGTTTGGGGTCATCAGCAATTGCCCATCACAAATACGAGGATGAACCATTGCCAGCTCTTGGAACACCTGTTATCATGTGAAACAGAAAAGTTTGAACAGCTAAGCAGTAAAATTGCTTTTAACCCTTCCCTAATATTACTCCATGCATATTCATGTAAGAAAAAATAATGCCATCATGAATGTTAATTAGATTATTTTTCATAATTTCAAATGGACATGGTAAGAAAACTGTAGAATCATAAACAAACAGAACAGACTCTGATCAGACAGGTCCAACAGAAGTCTCTGATCTTTGTCAACTGTTTGCAAAGGTGTAAAAACATATATACAAGAGTGACAAAATGTCACAAAATACGTCCTTCAAATGCCTGGAAGTTGAATGGCCATTACTCCATATCTTGCTGGTTATCTAACTTGACGAAGACATCATGGTAATATGCATGCTGACCAAATTTGAAAAGGATTGGATTATATTTGTTTGAATTCTGGAGTGTCAGGGGCAATATGTCCCGTCTGAGGACGGGCGTATAATAAAAGTGGAAGTGTTATGTAATTGTCTTCTATGTTGAAAGGACCCGTTTCCAATGCAAAATGCAGTTGAACTTCGATATCTCGAACAAAATGTACTCTAAAATGTATTACTACGCATATCTGGAAACATGTGTGACAGCTTAATGCAGATCTAAAGTAATTAGATTATTTTAGATTTATAGATTACTTTAGACTTGCAGTAAGCTGTGAACTTAACCCTTTCCCTGATGAATATTCATGTAGGAAATAATGACATCATGAATATTAACTAGAGGTTTGTTTTTGTCACAAAAACAGATGTCTCCCCCTCCCATCCTCTTTCCAATTCACAAGTGTAATGTCTGTAACTTATCAGGGTCTAATTTTTAAGTCATCAGGGGCAATAACTCCAACATTGTCTGGGGGAGACAATTCAAAAGCCCCGGGTACACATAAACACATGCTAGTCAACATTCTTGTGAAGTTTGGTGACTCTAGTACTAGTGGTTTCAGAGATACGCGCGACACAAAGTTTTTCTAATTTTAAGTCATCAGGGGCAATAACCCCGAACTTTTAGTTGTGTCTTAAGTTTGTTCTCCAGTTTTTGTTGGTCAGCTTTGAGCCTTTGATTCAAATCTGACCAATCAAAAGCTTGAGAACTCAAATATGACCAATCAAAAGCTTGAGAACGAACTCAGACTCAACTAAAAAGCTATATAAGCATGGAGCCAGGATTCAAACTTTTGTACACTCTGATAGTACTTTTGAAGAAACATTAACTGAGAGTTGCAGCAGAGGAACATTGTTGCACATGACAAATTCAGTAGAAATTTTCTTTAGTGACAATTAAACAGATGTCTAAATATGGGTCTTTAAGACAGGGGCTAGCTTAATGCAGGTCTAAAGTAATGCAGAGAGCTCCTATTTCTGCATTACTTTTGCCCTGCATTATGCAACCACCTGCCATTTAAAACTCCTATGTTCAATAAATGAATGGTTGCTAAAGACAGGTTCTACTTTACTTAGCATGGAAAGAATTATCCCGACTCACTGATATGGCAAAGTTACTTACCTGCACCTGGAGCTCATCAGCAAGCTGCTGGTCATTTAAAATCTGCTGGTATCCTTTCTTTGCTGTCACTTGTAACCTCACTGACACATGTCCGGTCTCCATAGCCACCATTTGGGTTGCAAAGTTCCCCTCTGGCTGGGGTTGTATGCCACTCTGCAGAATACAATTACAAAACTGTCATTCTGGCACTTAGAAGTAGGCATAATATATCAACTGATTCAATTCATAATGAAATTATGAAAACATAGTTGCATATGTATGTCCTGTTCATTCATACACTAGATAATATCTGATTGAATGTACTATTATTAAAGTCATTGTGTGCTTTTTAATTAACCCTTTACCTTATGTAAGAAATATGGACCCTTAGAATATTAATTAGATACATTTTTATAATGGCATTAATAATGGCATATAAACAAAGGAATTTTAGGTCTACCCCGTTTGCAAAAACGAGAAAATGTGTTTACAAGAGGGAAGGGCTTAGGTATCATACTGACAACAGAGTAATAGTTTAAGTAGGAAGTCCCTACAATGAATGCATATTTTCAATAATATCACAAAACTTGGTATTTGTTATGCTCAATCATTATTATGAAGATTGTCAATTTGAGCTTATGTCGAAAAATTGCCCCTGTGATATAAAATAAACCAATTTCATCAATACTTATATATTTTTTTCTACAACAAAGTATTATCAACCTTTTCCGTTAAAATTTTCCGCGTTTTGCCGATGATCCCCCCCCCCCCCCCCCCCCCCATTATTTACGTAACAGCTATTCTCGGAAGTAGTCTGAGAGACGCAAAAGCGCAAACAGATACGAAACTATAACCCAACCCGAATAAAACTGAAACATCGGGAATAAAATTGGGATCGTCGATATCAAACACATGGCTGTTTTGTCATTTTCAACATTTATTGGAAAGGGTTTCTTGCGAGATACTTCTTTTCAGCATATAAACAAATGTGTTTTGTATAGTTTAGGTATTTTTAAAACGCGTCGAATGTAGGGACTTCCCCTTTAAATAGGTTAAATCTCATCATCTAAGATAAGCATTTGCTGCAGATTTTCAGATTATAATCAGAGAGCAAACAGATTGGACCCTGATGAGATGTTCAGCATCTCATCTGCATCCAACTTGGCTCCGAGGTTGTAAAGCTTTTTGCTTGAGTCTGAGATCATTCTCATGCATCTGATTGGTCAGATTCTGAGCTTGCTCAGAATCTGACCAATCAGATACTTGAGAATGATCTCAGGACTCAGACTCAGAAGCTTTATAACCTTGGACCCTGTTGGCAAACAGTATCCCAAACTGTCTGTGACAGGCAAGAGTTATATATAGTAAATACTTACCTTGTGGAACACTGACTGCAGTTTTGCCACATCTTTTTTGTTGACTGACCATTTAAAAGATAGACGCGGCTCAGCACTGCCGAATGTGAATGGTGTCTCGTGTTCTGTTAACCCCACAGCATACAAGGGCATCTGTAATAACAAAAGTAAGGACTGAAGACACACAAAGAGCACATGAAACATACACTACAAACTGCTTTTTTTAAGAACAAAGGCCACAATATTTCAACTTTAACCCATTCCTCCATAGGCTATTTTAAGACCAAACCTCGTTTAATGAATCTACCCAAAAGGAGCATTTACAAGAGAAAAGTAAAATTTTAGAATTTTGTAGTTTGAAACCATTGTGATAAATAGAGCATTTGCTCCTATAGGAGCAAATGCTCTATTTATCACAATGGTTTCAAGAAGTGGTTATTACAGAAGTGTAGAAAGGCGTAGTTATGGAAGAAAGGATTAATACCCATATACATGGTCACTGGCATGTTATCTGCTTTCAATGATTGGATCTAAATTTATTAATCTAACTTAAAGAAAACCTTTACATCATAGACAAACTTTACAGACTTTTAGGACTCATGTAGGAGCTATCTCATCAAGGTCTTAGGATCTGGCGCTTGTCCACTGCATACACTTCTCCTCAAAGAGACCTATCAACCTATGAAGTTTCGTGTTGATACCTCTTATACTTTTTGATAAATCACCCTACATTAAAGCTTTTGCACGCTGACAACGATGCCAACGCCTACAACTACGCTACGAATACGACCCAGTGATCACAATATCTCGAAGTTTCTTTGAAACAGACATGAAATATACATGAGTCATCTGATCTGGGTCTTACTGTTTGCAAAGATGTCAAAAGGTGTATCTATAAAGTGAAGGGTTAAGGTCATACTTACAGATGTGCCAGTTTGGAGTCTTGTGAGTGGTGCATGTATCCTGATGCCAACCAGCTTGACGACATTCACTGTAACCTCATCCTGGAGTTAAAAAACACATGGTCCTTAATAAGTGATCAGTCTAGCTAGATTCTACTGCATTTGCAAAGCCTCAAACATACATTTTCTCCAACATCAACTTTTAAAATGAGAGGCCCAGATAAGATGCGTAAAATAAAACATTTTCAAGAATAGATTTTTTTTAATTCCTCCATCAAGTCCAATCTTGTGACCTCTATTTAGAATTGTCTCAAAGAGGGTTTGGTGGAGAAATGACAATTTTAGTATTGAATTTGCACCTTTATCTATTGCTCTGAAAACCTAAAATATTTTTCATAAGCTTTAACTCTTCGCTTGCTGAATTTTAAAATACATTTCTCCTTCTTTACCCATGCCCTGTTGTATAATTACATATATCTTCACTGTGTACAAGTATTTCGCTGTGCAATCACTCCTGTAGAGTGCACTGGTAGCACAATCAACTTGTAAATAGTGCAGACCCTGATGAGACAGCTCCTGCAGGAGCTGTCTCATCTGGGTCTTCACTATTTACAGGTAGGTATATTGACGTGAATAGCAAGCGAAGGGTTAAATTTCTTTTATGCAAATAGGAATGTAAACCGTGTACACCAAGATCAGTCATCTAATGAAGATTTTCCATGAGGAGTGGTCCGCCATTGTCTATACAGCACGAAAGGTTAAAATATGCCAGAAAATTTTAATGACAAACAGTGGAGTCCCTGATCAGAGTGTCACCTAAGACAATTCTCAAAGTTAATACTTCCTCCATTTCTATTTTGAAAACAAACGTCAAACAGCTACTCAGTATCTCATCTCGGTCCAAACAGCTTGCATAGACTAACCAAATGTTTGCCACTGGTGTGCAAGAGGGAAAACACATATTAAAAGCATATCAGCTGATCAGGCTATGAAAATTGCTGTCGGCTATAGTTTTTCAACAGCTTCAATTTTAAACATTATAAACATATGATGTATCAGGAACTATAAGCTCAGTGAAAAACAGCTTGGGTCCTGACCAGATGCTGAACAAGTTGATATCAGGGTCCAAGGTTATAAAGCTTCTGAGTCTGAGATCATTCTCAAGTATCTGATTGGTCAGATTCTGAGCAAGCTCAGAATCTGACCAATCAGATGCTTGAGAATGATCTCAGACTCAAGCAAAATGTTTTATAACCTTGTAGCCAGATCAGAATTGAGTCTGTTTGCAAATGTCTGTCATGTTGTGATTAGAAGAAGAAAGGTTAACGTTACCTGAGAGTACACAACAGTTTTGCCAGTTTCTGGGTCCTGACCAACAGCTTGACCTACCACCCGTGTTGTCCCTAGTGACTGAGCATCAAGGAGCCCACTGCTGGATACTGTGGCTATCTTACTGTCCTTGATGTTAAACACCACTGTAGACTGGGGCCTGGGACCACCTTTACTGAGCACCTATTATACAATCAATGAACAACTAAATTTATTTTTGTAGAAATGAGATTTACAAGTACATAAATTTGTTTATTACATAAAAACAGAATATGCTCAAGATCAATGTAAATTATAACTTTATGTGAGATCCAGATAAACCAACAGTGGTTATATATTTTATATCTTACTCTCTACTCCATGAATATTCATGTAAGAAATTATGATTATTTTTTATAACTACACATGAACACATGAATCATTGGCCTTAGCAGAAACTAGGGTCAGATCTAAATTATATCATCAGCAAACAGAGCAGACCCTGATTAGATGGTTCCTATAGGAGCCATATGAGCTGGGTCTACTCTGCAAAGGCGTAGAAAGACGTATTTATGGAGTAATGGGTTAACACTTTGAACATGGGAAACAAGTCGCTAGGTCGCTCATCAAGATCCATACTATTAGACACACTGATCAGATCATAATCATTCTAATTACCATAAGTATATGGGTGCCACATCTCCCCTCTCTACAGTTTTTTTTTTTGTTGTAAAGCCGAATAAGCCAGTTTTGCACAATTTGATAACTTTAAATTAAACTGACACAGTAGCGAACTGCACAGGTCAAGATCTGAAGGCTACTGGAGAATCACTTTTAACCCATTACCTCAGGCTATTTTTAGATACCTCTTTGAATAAATCTACCGAAAAGGAGCATTAACTAGAGAAAAGGATTTTTTTTTAGAATTTTGTACGTTGAAACCATTGTGATAAATAAAGCATTTGCTCCTGTAGGAGCAAATGCTTTATTTATCATAATGGTTTCACAAAGTGACTTTTACAAAGTCGTCAATATGAGGGAATGGGTTAACAGGGTCTTCAGTGTCACTCAAAATTTGGTCATTTTATACCAAATGGATAACCCGATTCTACCATTATGGACTATTCCACCTTGATAAATTAGCATTCAAAAGGTTAACCAATATGTACAGTAAAACAAACTACAATAAAATCTTGATTATTCGAACACTAAAATACGTACCATTATCGATCTTTAAGACAGGTGGCAGCTTAATGCATGGTGAAAGTCATAAAGAAAGCTTCTCTAGGAGCTTTCTGCATGACTTTCACCATGCATTAAGCAGCCACCTGCCTAAAAGGGTCTAAACTCTTCTATACTAAAATTTCAAAATAATGGGAGATTTTACTGTAGTATCAATACCGGTCTTGACCATTTATTCCATGAATACTCCATGAATATCCATGTAAGAAATAATGACTACATGAATATTAATTAGATCAATTGTTATAATAGCACATGCACTCAGGAGTTTTTGGCCCTGGCAGAAACTGTAGAATGATATCTATACCATAAGCAAACAGAGCAGATCCTGATCAGATGCTCCTACAGGAGCCATCAGTATCCATGCTTATAAAACTTTTTAGTTGAGTCTGCATTTGTTCTCAAGTTTTTGATTGGTCAGATTTGAGCCTTTGGCTCAAATCTGACAAATCAAAAGCTTGAGAACAAACTCAGACTCAACTAAAAAGCTTTATAAGCATGGACCCTGATCTGGGTCTACTTGTTTGCAAAGGTGTCAAAAGGCATATTTATGAAGTAAAGGCTTACAGGCAGGTGGCAGCTCAATGAAGACTGAAAGTCATGCAGAAAGCTCATTTAGGAGCATTCTGCATGACTTTCACCCTGTATTAAGCAACCACCTGCTATAAAGACCAATATTCTATTACAATTATGGTCTAGAAAGATTTAATTGCATTGTACATACCTGGAACAGAGCACCGATGGTCAAGGTGATGTTTCTGGGTATCAGTTGTAGGGGTGGAAACACCTCTACTGGCTTTGGGTGGCTTGCCACAATACTGCTATCAGGTAGATAGGCAACAGCCTTGAGGGAAGTGTGACCCACCACCGCACCATGGACAGTGTACAGCGCCGTGTAGTCATCCTGAGCATTGATCACGTCAGGCCTAAAGGTAAAAAATATTCCAAGATTCAGAAGTACATGTACCGTAATCCTTTTCTAACCCTTTCCTTAAAATAAACACCTTTAGACGGCTTATGCAAACAGAGTAGACCAAGATATTATGGCTCCTGTAAGACCTGAGAAAATGAGTCAAGATCAGAATTCAAACATATTGCCACTCTGTGTATGGTATGTTCTTTCACCATTCCCTTATGTTGAGCCCTTTTGACCACTCTGTAAAAGTCACTTTTTGAAACAAATGTGATAAATAAGAGCCCAATTAAATGCTCTATTCATCACAATGGTTCCCAAACTGCACAATTCTAAAATTTTCTTTTTTTCCCGGTAAATGCTCCTTTTCAGTACATTTATTCAAAGAAGTTGGGTCTAAAAATGCCTATGAGGGAATGGGTGAACCCTATCAGGGCAGAAATTGGGTTAACTGGCTAAATATTTAACCCCTTACTCCATGAATACTCATGTTAAGAAATAATTATACCATGAATATTAAGATTAATAAATTGTTATAATAGCACTTGGACATGGCAACATGTACAAAGGTATATTTATGGATTAAAAGGTTAAACACTGTGTAGACCTAAATAAATGTGTTTGGGGAGAAGCCTCCAAATCACAATATTTTTCATATAACACTTTATCTTATTTATAATAAACTTTATTTTTGTACATGAATTCATGAGTTAGAGTATTAAATTAACCCTTTCCCTGTTCTATTTTTATTCCAAATTTCAATACCTACTGAATATTGATGGACAAAGTAGGTATAATGAAATATGAAAAATGCAACACTGTAAAGATTTTAGAATGTAAAGAATCAGACCAATCAAATTCCATTAAGCAAACAGAGCAGACCCTGATCAGATGGCTCCTATAGGGTCTACTCTGTTTGCAGATTTGTGAAAACGTTTATATGAAGGAAAAGGGTTAACTGAATTTTTATAACATGAGAACTTTGCTAGGTCATTTCAGAAACTAGAATCAGATTGTTATTTTTCTACAAGTAAACAGAGTAGACCTTGATCAGACAGCTCAGGTTTGCAAATACATTAAAACAAATTGAAACTTATACCTCATGAACATATAGTACAGTAAAACCTCTCTATAACAACCACTAAATTACATAAAGTATTTTGTGTTAAACGCAAGTGGCTGATTCAAGCAAGGCGAAAGTAAAACATAATGCTCCTATAGGAGCATTCTGATTTACTTTCAACTTGCTTTAAGCAGCCACCTGCCCTAAAAACCAACTAATTAACAGAATTTAGTGGCCGTTATAGAGAGGTTTTACTGTAAGAAGTAATGGGTGTATGATTAATATCTATATAATTTCATAAGCAAACAGAGGCTGAGCAGACCATGATCAGACAGCTCCTAGAAAAGCTCCTAGAGGAGCTGTCTGATCTGGGTCTTCTCTGGTTTCAAAGATGTGAAAAGGCATTTCTATGAAGTAAAGGACCATTAGACTATGAAGGATGATTCTACTTTGAAAATGGGTACAGTACAGTTGAGTGCTGTAAACTACACATTGGAACTGGTCAAGCTTTCAAGAAAGGACAACACCCACAATTATTTGCAAGTTTACAACTACTCCTATAGGAGCTTTCTGCATTACTGTTGCCCTGCATTAAGTGACCACATGCCTTTTAAGACTCCTATGTATAAATGATTGGCCACATAAGACAGGCTCTACTGTATATATCTATATGTATAAGATTATGTTATGTTCTAAGCCATAGTAGCCTACAGAATGTTGCACAAGTTGTGTCTTCACTAAGCACACAGCTGGTCATGCTATCAATGCTGTCTCAGAAGAACCATCATGACCATGTGCTGCATGCTTTTCACTCAGGTCTTTCTAAAACTGCAGGTGCAGATCTACAACCCATGTATTGAGGTTGGTCCAGTCTGAGCACTGACAGCCAACTGTCAGTGAATTTCTTTCATTCTTTGCCTTGGCAGTTTGAATCATTATGAGATACTGATAAACAGTATGTCTCATCGGGATCCAATCTATTAAACCCTTTATTCCATAGTTAACCTTTTAGCCTTTCATTCCGTAAGTTTCTACACCTTTGCAAACAGAGTAGACCCAGATCAGATGACTCCTGTAGGAGCCGTTTGATCAGGCTCTGCTCTGTTAGACAGTTTGCTTAACCCTTTCCTCCATAAATACCCCTTTCTACGCCTCTGTAATAACCACTTCTTGAAACCATTGTGATAAATAGAGCATTTACTCCTATAGGAGCAAATGCTCTATTTATTACAATGGTTTCAAACTACCAAATTCTAAAATTTTACTTTTCTCTAGTAAATGCTCCTTTTCATTTTTGGGATAGATTCATTCAAAGAGGTTTAATCTAAAAATGGCCTATGAAGGAATGGGTTAAGACATAATATAGATGATTGTACAGTTTCTGTCATGGCCAAAACTTACTAAGTCCCTGTGCTATTATAACAATTAATCTAAATAATATTCATGATGTCATTCTGTCTTACCTGAATATTCATGGCGTAAAGGGATAACCCTTTCCCTCATATAAATGTGTTTTCACGCATTTGCAAAACAGAGTAGACCAAGATCAGATGGCTCCTATAGGAGCCGTCTGATCAGGGTCTGCTCTATTTGTTTATGGAATCTGATAGATCTGGTTCTTTAGTTTCTGAAACGGCTACAATGTTCCATCTTCCATATTTCATTTTAACTACTTTGTCTATGAATATAGGTACTGACATTTGGAACAAATATAGAACAGGAAAAGGGTTAATGCTTTTCCAAACAGAGATGACTCAGATCAGACTGCTATCAGTCTGATCAGTTTGCCTACGAAAAAAAATAAAATCTTGTTCATGATATTCATAAAAGTTCAACTAATTAATATTCGTATCATTATTTTTTACATGAATAGTCATGGTGTAGAATATTAAGTTTCGACTGACTTCTGAGATGCTTGCAAAAGTTTCATTTCAAGGCTTTAGACACAGTAAAACTAGAAATACAAAAACTTACTGGGATTTCTCCTTACAAATATATTCAAATGCATGCAAATAAGTTAAAAGTTTTGGTGTTCCCAGCCCTGCTGCCCAACCCACAGATCCACACATGCATTGAAGTAGGTAAATGGGTTTGACTTGTGTAGCTTTGTTACAACTCCAGTTTGTCAGTTGAAATTGTCTGTTGAAGTCATTGTGTGTAGACAACGACTTACTGCTTGCATTATACACACTGAACAGCATGGCTATGACTCTAAAGCCAGAAACTGATACACTAATGGAATTCAATGTAAAGAAAGAAAGCTTAAAAATACCTAAAATTAGGCATGCAGGTGGAATATCACTTTCAGACATTATAGCTGCTACCATTGGTGAGGATGCACGGTCGGGTGATTCAGGTTACGAGGACTTTCAAATGGATTACGGGCTAGGAGCCCTTATCTCAGATGACTGTGGTGCTTTCAAGGACGCTACCAGCAGAAACACTGACATGAATCACGAACCAGACTTGTACTTGGAGAATTCAAACAATGCTGTTGATATACATGATAAAGAACTATGTTCAACCCAAGGCCATACAGAGTGTGAAGACGAGGAACATTCAAACAAACCTGAAGAGAGTACAAACCAGAGTACAAACTTGCATGTAGTACCAGAATTTGCCACAGAACAGAATTCAAACACCATAGAAGCTTGTTTCACGGAGAACTCCTCAAACTCTACAACTACAAACCAACAACTAGACTTTGGAAATCTCAGCTTTGATATAGATGTGAGCATTGGCTTCCATACAGACTACAACATGGCAGACTTTATAACCAATTTGTGTGAATCCAAAGAGACAGACATTCCTGGGTCTATGAATCTTCAGGTTGTACCAGAACAGGATTTGGAATCCTCCAAAACAAGTCAAATTGATGCAGGTAAGAATGTCAATGAGATGCTATATTCTTCATTTCTTTGAGCTTACCATCATCATAATAATGCAGAAATTATTCTACATTATCCATTATGCTACTACCAGATCAATATATTAAATTCCATAAGCAAACCATGCAGGCCCATATCGGACAGCTCCTACAGGATTCTTCTGATCTGAGCCTACTCTGTTTGCAAAAGCCTTAAAAGGCATCATTATGAAGGGCAAACAACTTCACTGAAACCTTAAAATCCATCTCAATATGTATATGTACAGTAGAACCTGTCTTAAGCAGCCATAAATCAATGCATGTCAAAAATAATGCAGAAAGCTCCTATTAGCCTATGTAGGAGCTTCCTGTATTTCTTATGCCCTGTATTAAGTAACCACCTGCTTTTTAAGATGCCTATGTTCAGTAAATGAAAGGCAGCTTAAGACAGATTCTACTGTATGTCCATTGTAACTCCTAGTCCATTACAACAATTTCATTAGAAATAAGCCCTTATCCTGCCAAGCATGACCCGACTTGCTCTTTGCAAACAGCTTGGATCTAGATGAGATGCCAAGTAACTTGTAGTTACTAGTAGTTTCTCAAAATCTTTACCCCTTTACTCTATAAATACACCTTTCAACGCCTTTGCAAACAGAGCAGACCCAGATCAGATCATGCTCCTATAGGAGCGGTCTGATCAGTCTGCTGTTTGCTTATGAAATTATATAGATATGACTACAGTTTCTTGTGTTCATCATTATTTTTTTTCTTGAGTATTCATGGAGTAAAGGGTTAACCCATTCCCTCATATTGACGTCTTTTGACGACTGTAAAACTCACTTTGTGAAACTATTGTGATAAATAGAGCATTTGCTCCTACAGGAGCAAATGCTCTATTTATCACAATGGTTTCAAACTACAAAATGCTAAAATTTGCCTTTTCTCTAGTTTATGCTCCTTTTCGGTAGATCTATTTAAAGAGGTTGTATCTAAAAAAAAAACCTATGAGGGAATGGGTTAAAGAATCAGAAGTAAGAGTTGCAACCAACCAGAGTTAGAGCCAGCATCAATTTAACCCTTCCAGCGCCAAATTTCTAATTGTCGTCTGCAATCCAAGTTTGTTAAATCATTCAGTAAAATAAGAAAATGAGGTAAATAAATGCAAATTTCAAAGGAATAAAGCACATGTATAGAAATAGAGATTGAGACAAATAGTGGAGAAAAGGCGGCGTCTGATCTGGGACTGCACTATTTGTCTGGTGCATTTATTCGACTGCGGCGGTGAAAGGGTTAAAAGCACAGTACCGACTGTCATTATTTTGCATATAGACTAAAAAAAAGTATCATATGACCCCCCCCCCCCTTTCAAAATATACTCTATATAAATTTTAATAGTAATACTGATTACATAATGAGTGAACAGTATTTACTCTAGACTATATATTCAGACTCTCCCCTCCACAGATTTGTACAGATGAGTAAGTCAGACACCATTTTGATAAATTGAAATTAGATTGATAGAGTAGACCCTGTTCAATGTATTCTTTCAGGAGCACTACAACCTTTAAAATGCAGCTTTGCAAACAGTGTAGACCCAGATCAATGGGATCCCAAGGTAGCCCTTTGATCTGGGTCTGCACTGTTGGTCCTAAAAATAATTTTTATCAGGGGTAAACTTTGATAGTTTTCATTTATTATGATATTCAGAAATGCAAATTATAATTATTCAGCAGGTTACGGGTCAACCTGGGTCTGAACTATGTACTAAAATCCAGAGGTCCAGATAAGACGCATAAATTAAAACATTTTCATGAATAACTCCATTATTGCTCCACCAAACCATATGTTGTGATAACTTTTTAGAATCGTCTCTTCTAAAGAGTGGTCACAAAATACTGTTTCATGGAGAAATGGCGAGTATCTGAGTATGCACAGTTATCTGTTGATCTGAAAGTCTGCCTGTTAGAACATGTAGGACAACTAAGACACTAATGTTTATTCTTCATTTCAGACAAAAAGACAGATGGTAATGTCTCTTATGACTCTGATCTGGAGGACTCTGTCCACTTTGTGTTACCAGAAGCACCAACAATTCAACCTGAAATGCCTGAAATGGATGATTCTCTGCAACCCAGAAAGCGTAGACGAAGTGAATGCATTGTAAGTTCTACTGATAAACTACATTATGTAAGCAACTACAGCCATTTAAAATCTGAACTTGCTTCACAGCAGAACTATACTGAAAATCAAACACCAAAATATCATCCAAGAGGAATACAGCGTGCAAGGTCATTTTCCGGCAATATCAGTCACAGGGCAGTCTCTAATAACTCTTTATTGAATACAAACAGTAGAACATCAGGTTTTAAAACTCCTACTCTCAATCGTACCAGATCATTTTCAGGAGCACCAAAGTATGATGGCTGCAGTCCATTGGATGAAGAGAGGTTCAATACATCCCTTAATTCCCTTCTTGGATCCCCATCAGAAAGTAACTCCCTGTCAGAAAACCCTTTCTTTGACGACCTAAAAAACACCTTGTTTACAGACTGTACCTCGAATGATTGTCCTACAACATTGTTTGAGGCTCTTTCAGATGGTCCAAAATTAGATGTTTATGCAAGGGAGAGAAATCTGCAGTCAAAGTTCAGCTCACTGCAATCCAAGTACCCAGAAGAAGTCCGTGACCTATCCAGTTTTTACAAATGTCAATCTGCCGAAGTTGAAACACAGAGATTTTGTGAGCTCCACGAAGATAACTTGCCTCTTTCATTCAGAAATCATCTAAATCGTTACTATGATGACCAGTTACATATGATCATGGAAAGGGTTGAGAAAAGTTTACAACTTCTAACAGTTGCAAAACGTGACATTGTGACAATAAACAGATCGTTCAGACCTCGGCCATTGCTGTCGCGTAAAGCTGTAAGCATGATGGAAGAGTGGTACACCCGAAACTACGAGCACCCATATCCAAGTCAGACTGCTGTTGAGGCACTTGCTAAAGCGGGTGAGATCAACCCAGATCAGGTGAAGAAGTGGTTTGCCAACAAACGCAACCGATCCAAAAACATTCTTCCCATGACCGAAGTAGTGAATAAGAAGCGAAAAAGACAATTCTCTTCAAGGTGGTAGAAAGCATTACACAATAGAGCCACATTATATCTGCCATTTAACCCTATACTCCACAGACATGCCTTTTGATGCCTTTGCAACCAGAATAGACCACGATCAGAAGGCTCCTTTAGGAGCCATCTGACCTGGGACTTCTCTGTTTGCAAAGGGGCGAAGAGGTGTCTCTATGAATAAAAGTGCTAAATTCGGTGTTTCATTTTATGTGTAAATATGCAAATGAATTTCACTTCTGCTGGCTCACATTTCCTTTTATCAATGCAGGGTGTTACTACATTTTGCTATGACCATTATGTTCTATATTTTACAATGTTTGTATTTGTTTTATCCGTTTTTAGTTTTAGCAATTTTTTATCAGTCATGTCTTATCATCACAAAAATATAAAGTTATTAAATGCATTATCTGAAAAGCGCTTCCTTTTACTCTTTGTCAAGAAAGTAATTGCCCGAAAATTGTTGTCTGTTTCAATCCAGATGTGTCATTCTTTATTATACCCCCCTTTTGAAAAAATGGGGGTATATTGCTTTGCACATGTCGGTCGGTCGGTCTGTCGGTCGGTAGGTCGGTCGGTCGGTCGGTCGGTAGATCGATGGTTTCCGAATGATAACTAATAAACGACTTGGCATAGAATCTTCAAACTTGCTGTGGTGGTTGGTCATGACAAGTAGATGACCCCTATTGTTTTTGAGGTCACTAGGTCAAAGGTCAAGGTCACCATGACCTAAAATGGTGAAATCGTTTCCGATCAATAACTGCTCAAGGGTTTGACTTAGGATCTTCAAACTTGCTGTGGTGATTGGTCATGACCACTAGATGACCCCTATTGTTTTTGAGGTCACTAGGTCAAAGGTCAAGGTCACCATGACCTTAACTGTTTAAATGGTTTCCGATCAATATCTGCTCAAGGGTTTGGCTTAGAATCTTCAAATTTGCTGTGGTAGTTGGTCATGACCACTGGATGACCCCTATTGTTTTTTAGGTCACTAGGTCAAAGGTCAAGGTCACCATGACCTTAACTGATAAAATGGTTTCTGATCAATAACTGCTCAAGGGTTTGGCTTAGGATCTTTAAATTTGCTTAGGTGGTTGGACATGACAACTAGATGAACCCTATTGTTTTTTAGGTCACTAGGTCAAAGGTCAAGGCCACCATGACCTTAACTGGTGAAATCGTTTCCGATCAATAACTGCTTAAGGGTTTGGCTTAGGATCTTCAAACTTGCTGTGTTGGTTGGTCATGACCACTAGGTGATCCCTATTGTTTTTGAGGTCAAGGTCAAGGTCACCATGACCTTAACTGGTGAAATCGTTTCCGATCAATAACTGCTCAAGGGTTTGGCTTAGAATCTTCAAACTTGCTGTGGTAGTTGGTCATGACCACTGGATGACCCCTATTGTTTTTGAGGTCACTAGGTCAAAGGTCAAGGTCACCATGACCTTAACTGATAAAATGGTTTCTGATCAATAACTGCTCAAGGGTTTGGCTTAGGATCTTTAATTTTGCTTAGGTGGTTGGACATGACAACTAGATGAACCCTGTAGTTTTTGAGGTCACTAGGTCAAAGGTCAAGGTCACCATGACCTTAACTGGTGAAATCGTTTCCGATCAATAACTGCTCAAGGGTTTGGCTTAGTATCTTCAAACTTGCTGTGGTAGTTGGTCATGACCACTGGATGACCCCTATTGTTTTTAAGGTCACTAGGTCAAAGGTCAAGGTCACCATGACCTTAACTGATAAAATGGTTTCTGATCAATAACTGTTCAAGGGTTTGGCTTAGGATTTTCAAATTTGCTTAGGTGGTTGGTCATGACAACTAGATGAGCCCTGTTGTTTTTTAGGTCACTAGGTCAAAGGTCAAGGTCACCATGACCTTAACTGGTGAAATCGTTTACGATCAATAACTGCTCAAGGGTTTGGCTTAGGATCTTCAAACTTGCTGTGGTGGTTGGTCATGACCACTAGATGACCCCAATTGTTTTTGAGGTCACTAGGTCAAAGGTCAAGGTCACCATGACCTTAACTGGTTTAATGGTTTCCGATCAATAACTACTGAAGGGTTTGGCTTGGAATCTTTAAACTTGCTGCAAGAGTTGGTCATGACCACAGGGTGAGCCCTATTGTTTTTGAGGTCACTAGGTCAAAGGTCAAGGTCATCATGACTATCAGGGGGTCTGGGGGGTATACATGTTTTACAAACATCTCTTGTTCTTTAACCCTTTACTCCATGAATATTTATGCAAGAAATAATGACGTCTTGAATATTAATTAAATGATTATTTATACTGGAACTATGATATGAAAAAGGGAATTTTTATCCAGACAGAATCGGTAGATATATATCTGTATTTTCTCATAAGCAAACAGAGCAGATACTGATCAGATGGCTCCAATAGAAGCTGTCTGATCTAGGTCTACTCTGTTCGCAAAGGTGTATAATATTTATGGAGTAAAGAGTTAAAAAATTGAATCAGAGTGTCAAACACTTTGGGTGCAGATTAGATCCTGAATTATCCTTTTCCTTCATATAAACGTCTCTTCACACACCTGCAAACAGAGTAGACCAAGATCAGACAGCTCCTATAGGAGTCATCTAATCCGGGTCTGCTCTGTTTGCTATAAATGGACTTTGATAGATCTGTTTCTTTACTTTCTATAATGGCTACAATGCTCCACCTTCCATATTTCATCATAACTATTTTGTCCATGAATATTCAGTAGGTATCACAATTTGGAGTAAACATAGAACAGGGAAAGGGTTATTCTGTATCTCATTTCAATACCAACTGTTTGCAAAAGTTGGTCACAATGTCACCAGAAGTGTGCAAAGGGTTAGACGATTAGTCAAACATGTTTGTTGCCCAATTTCATATTAATTTCATATTTATATTTATAGTAAATTGTTTATTTGTTTTTATATTTTGTAAGTAACAAGTGCTCCATTTTACTGTTATAATACAACACATTGGATATATACATTCTATACTGGTTTGTAATTTTTGTTCTCCCTCATACAGAAACAGAAAAAAACACATTTTAAACCCTTTACTTCATGTATATTCTAATTCCATGCAATAATAATGACGTCATAAATATTAATTAACTGCAAAGGTGTTAATTTTTTTAAAAACAGGAGACGCCTCTATGATGAAAAGGGTTAATAAACAGTGACATATGGTATCATCGAAATAAAATAGTGTGGATCTTATGTTACCGGACATCTCATCTATACAGAGCTACAGATAACGGTGTGTACCCAAATGCTAAAATCGTCATTTCTCCACCAAACTCCAGATAAGATGTGAAAATGATAACATTATCAAGAATAACTTTCTCCACCAAACTCTATATTGTTACCACTCCCTTTGACACCATTTTAAAGAGTGGTCACAACATAGGGTTTGGTGGAGAAAGTTATTCTTGAAAATGTTATAATTTTCACATCTTATCTGGACCTCTGATCTATAGATCTACTGTGTAAATGAAATGCAGCAGGCATTTTTCACAGTGGAATCAGGGTTAGTCAACCGTACCCAGCGTTTCTTCCAGTTCTGATATTTTTGGGGTCATGTTTCACACCGTGTAAAAATCTGGGGGTCATATAAAATTTTGGCGGGTCATACTGTAAAATTTAGCATGTGCATATATCATATATAAGAAGAGTTGAGTGGCTAAAGTAGGTGCAGCCAATTGTAAAGGGATTGTCTTTCCCGTCATAGATGCATATCTTACTAGTCATTTTATTACATTCATAAGAAAGCTATGAGTTTTCTTTCCGTCATTCTGGATGCAATTCCTGTTTTAATAGACAAATTAGGGCCAGTGGTGAATTTTTCCGAGACAGTGACAGACTTTTCACTCAGCAAACTGTCAATTGAATTAGATGCAGTCGGGGAACTAGCCCCGTTTTCAGCAGGTAAATCATCACTATTACCACCAATCTCTTTGTTACTAGCTGATTCCTTCTGAAAGAATGCTGTCAATTTGCACTGCTTTGGTTTGGTTTAGTTTTTATCAGGTTTTACATCATTTCAACAGTATTTCAGTCAAATCTCGACATCAAGCTAATTACAGGTGGAGGAAAACCCCAGAGGCCCCTCTGTGCAAGGAACAAATTACATTGTTTTGTATACAGACGAACATCCAAGTAGAATCACCGACCAACCGCAAACCAGCTGGAAGTCTTCCTCACATGAAAATTCCAAAAAGCCCAGACCGGTATTCTAACCATAGCGATGAGGGGTTAAGCGATTGTCAGTCCATTACAACTAGGCCACTGAGGCCCCGCACTGCTTTGGAGCAGACATAGTATTCACTTTCGCGGAATATGATGAAATATAAAAACACTCATCTACATGTAGGCGCTTACACATTTGCTATAATGAATGCAAATAAGTGTCTACTAATTGGAAATGGGTAGGGTACAACTAAAAGCCAATATCGGGGACATGGATTATGGAAAATGCATGGCTGTGAATAATTCGGCAATGGATAATTTCCTGCATCAGGGAAGCGCACAGTCCAAATTTCATTGCGTCACGGCTGAAAAAAGTGTGCTAAAAACACGCTCTGGAAGAAACACTGCCATACCTGCCACTTATGCCCAGTGGATATATTTGTTAGGGTTGTCATCAGTTTACAATGTAACATTTAACCCATTCCTTCACTTCCCAACGCCTTTTGATGCCTCTGTAAAAGTTGCTATTTGAAACCATTGTGATAGAGCATTTGCTCCAAAGAAGCAAATGTTCTATTCATCACAACGGTTTCAAAATTACACATTTCTAAAAGTTTTCCTTTTTTGTAGTAAATATATATTTTCAGTAGATTTATTCAAACAGGTTCAGTCTGAAAATAGCCCATCAGGGAATGGGTTAAGTCAACAATGGTATAAATGCTTGAGTGTCCCAGTTCAACCTTGCACCAACAATATTATGCAAGCTAGTACTTATATGATCAATCCACTATTACACTATTCACTGTACTGTATCAAAGAATTACTTTTTCAAATTAATTAGTAACCTGATATTGTAAACATTTAATTTTGTCATCTGCTCAAATTGTCATCTGCAATATTTTAAAAAACATTCATTTTCTATCTGAGTTTTTGCTGGCAGAAGCTGAGCCTAAGTGACAAACAGTTTGGATCTCAGATCAGGCCCCACATTTTGTGCGGTCTGATCTGGATCCAAATTGTTTGCATAGGTCATTAATGGCAGGAGAATCTATCACTAGCATGCAAAGAGTTAAGCATGACAAAGGTGGGAATTTTAAAGCATGGAGCAAGTTCTTACTTGACTGTAATGAAATCTGATGCTGGTTCCAGCTGCAGCCCCATCAAAGGAAAGAAGCTGGCATACAGGTTGGCTCCTGTAACATCAAGGACCTGGACCCTGGCTTTTATGTCCTTGCCTACTTCTACCTGTAACAGTCAGCACTAAGTGTTAATTATTTTGATCTATAAAGCAAAACATTTATGTACAGTAAACCCCCTCTAATGCGACCACCAAAAAGAGGAATAATTCTGGATTGTACAGATAGATGATGTCTTAATGCAGGACGGAAGTTATGCAGAAAGCTCCTGTAGTCTGCATTTGTAAGTGAACACCTACTTTTAAAAACATGCTTGTTCATTTATTAACCTTTTCTCTCATAGAAACGTGTTTTCACACATCTGCAAATAGAGTAGACCCAGATCAGACGGCTCCTATAGGAGCCGTCTGATCAGGGTTTGCTCCGTTTGCTAATGGAATTTGAAATCTCGTTTCTTTACCTTCTAAAATGGCTACAGTGGTCCACCTTCCATATTATATTATATTAATTTTGTCCATGAATATTCGATAGATATTTAAATTTTGAGTAAATATAGAACTGGGAAAGGTTTAAGTGGTTATTTTATATAAATAAACCGACATATTTCGAGACTTCAGTGCAAACAGTTGTAGTGCAGTCGTGATTACCATGGCAACCAGTATGAATCTTAATGAGACGCCAAGTAACTTTGTGTCTCATCAGGATCCAAACACTGATATTTGACACTGATGGTGTCTTTCATATCAATTGACAATTTTCAGACAGTTTTATAATACAGCAAAACCTCTCTAAAACTTGCTGGTTCCTTCTCTCCCAACAAAATACGTATACAGTAGAACCTGTCTTAAGCAACCATCAAAAAGATCAAATTATGGATCTGTAAGGTAGGTGGTAGCTTAAAGCAGGTCTAAAGTCATGCAGAAAGCTCCTGTAGGAGCTTTCTGCATTACTTTTGCCCTGCATTAAGCAACCACTTGCATTTTAACACTCCTGCGTTCAATAAATGAATGGCCACTTAGAATAGGTTCTACTGTATTTCTATGTACCCTGTGGTCAAATGATGTTATCAAAGAAGACAAAATATTCACATCAGGAATCGCATAATTACAGTAATAGACACATGATCAACTGCAACTGATATTGAAAGTTTATTGCACTAATTACCTATGCAAACATTTTGGATCAAGAGGAGATGCAAAATAACTGTTTATCATTCTGACTGTATCTCTGAAATAATAAATTTGAGAACTAAATTTACGCATCTAATCTGGACCTCTGGTAAAAGGTTGCTTCAATTGTTTCATTAAATTACACAAAACTACAGGATTGGACAATTTAATAAGCAGATGCTTACATACATAGCAAAACAGTTAAACAAGCAAATTCGCTCAATTAATTTCTCCAGCCAAACAAGCACAGAGGGACACAAAGACAGATGAACAGATACACATATGCAGCCCAAACTATGTCCCTCCACCTACAGTGGGGGATAATAACATATGACTTCAAATTAGCTGATTATAAAGTTGAACTTCAATATCTCAAACTCGGATAACTCAAACTTCAGGATAACTCGTTCTGAAAGATTGGTCCTTCAAAACATACAAAATGTATCGCTACAGATATCTAGAAACATATATGTGACATATATTTCTAAATTACTTTAGACCTATATTAAGCTGTGAACTTGAGGAAATTGTTTAGATTTGAAAGTGGATAACTCCTGTTAACTTATGTTATCTCAAACAAATTTGTATAGTCCCTTGAAGTTCTAGATATAGAAGTTCAACTGTATTGAATATTCCACCCACCTTGTCCATGACATACAACTGGACACTACCCACTCCAGAGACAGACACAGTGACCGTAGCTGGCTGCCGACTGGAGATACACAAGTCATGTACAGTCACTGTCAGTTGACCATCTCCCACAGGAACAACCTGTAATTGTAGAAAACATAAGGTCAGTTTATAATTACCTTAAGTATTGAGACACGCAAATCATCCCTCTTGATAAATTTAATCCTTCCCTCATATAAACACTTTTTTACGCCTGTAGGAGCCGTCTGATCAGGGTCTGCTCTATTTGCTTATGAAATTATATAGATCTGATCCTATAGTTTTTGTCTAAGTCCAAAATTCCCTTGACTAAGACTGATAATGTAGACTCTGATCAAACTGCTCTTTTAGGATCTGCACCATTTGCCTGAGTTAATGTGTCCAAATACTAGTGGGCAATAAGAGTATGTGAAATCATGTAGAATGCTACACCCACCTGCAGTTGTTTCTTCCTCTCAATGTATGTCATAGTAACCACGCCCATCTTCCCCTCCGTCACGTGGAAGTAACCAGAGCCCTTCTCGATGTCCACAATTACCTTGTTGGATGGGTGGTTAAATACTGACAATGTGGCAGGGGAGATAACTGCCTCCTCTACAAGATGCAGCTCAATGGATTTACTGATCTTGGGATGAATCTTCTGAAAGCGTCAAAAAGATTTCAAATCAGCTTTATATTGGAACAAGAGCCGCGTGTAGCGCCAATGCTCCTCTGATTTGGTGCAATCAAGCTAAATTAAGAAAAATTGAAAAAAAATAAAGGGTCATAACTCAAATTTTTAAATCAAGAGTTATGTTTCTTATGCAGGGGCCCTCTCCCTGAGATCTACCCACCTATGAAGTTTCATGTTGATAGCTCTTATACTTTTTGAGTAATGAGCTACATTAAAGTTTTTGCACGCCGACAACCCAGTTATCACAATAGCCCGACTTTTCTTCAAAACAGACGATCTAAAAATGAGAATGCTATTTAAAAATAATATAATATAATTGAAACACCATTCAACATTTTTGCGAACAGATCAGAACCAGATCAGAAATGTTTTATGTGGGAGCTGTTTGATCTGGGTCTACCCTGCTTGCTAATGAAAAAACAGATCTGATTCTACAGTTTCTTAATTCTAACAAATTTGTCACTATAAATATAGAGACACTACTTAAACCTTCTACCTCATGAATATTCATTAACCCCTTCCCTCATATGAACCCCTTTTAATGCATTTGCAAACAAAGTAGCCCCAGATCAGATGGTTCCTATAGGAGTCATCTGATCAGGGTCTGCTCTGTTTGCTTTTGACATGATACAGATCTCTTTCTACAGTTTTTGCAAAGTCAAAAATTCCCTTGAAAAGTTTACATTATAAAAATTGAGCTTGTATATATTCATGATATCAGTATTTCTTAAATGTATATTGAACAGGAAAAGGGTTAAGCAATACGCAATGTATGAATATTAATCAGTTTAATTTTACACTAGCATTATGAAAGAGGGAATCTTTGACCATGGTAGAAACTGTAGAATCAGCTCAGGTGTATCTACGAGATAAAGGATAAACATATATACAGTATAACGGCGTTATTTCGACTCTCGTTTTTCCGAGATACCCTCTTATTCCGAGGGAATGTTGAGGTCCCGGCTCAAATTCTATCAAATCTAATTGAAAATACCTGCATTAATCCGAATAGCGATAATCCGAAAATTCGAGCATGTGTGCTGGTCCCGCGGATCATTCTGGTTCCTTTTATTGATTGTTTAATTCGAGCACGGTGTTTTCCCACCTCCGAGGTAATTATTCACACCTTGTCGATACGTTGTCGTGGCCTTTTGAAAGATCCGTCTATGGGACATTAGATCTTCCAAATGTGTGAATAACACATTCATTGAATGCAGACTTTACTTTGGTGTAAATAATGATGAGAATTTAGTAGACTGAAGTCTTAAATTATTTTTTTTCTGTTCTGTTCTTAATAAACAAAGAGTCACAATCATAATTTGCATACGATCGCATACGTGTTGTGATTTTTCGGTACCGCTGAAAGGGTGCCATATATAATGTCTCTCTGCTTTAAATTTAGAAATAGTGCAGTGCTTTTCGTGTAGTGCTTTGAAATTCGCAATAGTTTTGTTAATTTTAGACAGTCTCGTTCATGCAGACTCTTGCTACGAGAGATGAAAGAGAATAACTGTCAGACGAAAAAAGCCGAATGTTCCGATTATTAATTAATTTGGTCACTCGCCCTGATTTTCCTTACTACGAAACAGCACGGGAGCGAAACGAAAATGTTTGTTTGTGCACCAACTCAGCACCAACAACTAAATTAATGTCAACAAATGGAAAATATGCAAAATAAACGACATAACGCTATATGCCACGACTGTTCAAGGGATATGTCTAAATGGTTTGAAACAAGTTTTGAGTTTATTGTGAAGGGTCCGTTGAACGGACCCATACAAATTATACTGTTCAAAACTAGGGGTCGCCGATGAAAATGGTGATTTCTGTTTTCACTTATATAAGGAATGAATCGATGAATTATATACGCATTGAAGTTTATGATCATGTTAAAAAGTTTACTGTGAAGAAATATGCTTCCTCTTGTCGTCAAACATTGCTCTTGGAAATGACACAAAATGCTAGAGATCGGTTATTTCGAGCATTGCGATAATCCGAGGTTTTTGCTGATTCCCGACGGTGCTCGAAATATCGCCAATATACTGTAGGTATATTTTGTTCTAAATTCGCAATTTACTAATAAGCACTTCATCAGTACGTAATACAGTAAAATGGTGATAATCTGAGGACTGTCGGGAACTGACAAAATGCTCGGATTACCACTACCCTCGGATTATCCATGAATTCATATTTTGTGGATTCAACGTGCCAAATCTATCGTATAGTGTATGCACGTACATGTGCTTTTTGCCAACAGAATGCTCAACATTTAATTGATAGTTTGCTTATTTCTAGACAAGTCTCGTTCAACTGGACACTTGCTACGAGATATAAACAATCTTTATAGAGTATTTCAGACAAACAAAGCCGAGTGTTCTGATTATTAATTAATTTCACAACTGGATCAACTCGCCCTGATTTTCCTTATCACGAAACAGCACGGGAGCGAAGTGATGCTGTTTGTTAACATCCACAACTAAATGAAATGTTGACAAATGGAAAATTAGGCAAACTAATATTCATAAGTACAAGGATATAAGCTACAACTGTTCCATGTCTAATAGTTTGAAATATATTTTGGGTTTATTGTGAAGGGTCCGTTGAACGGACCCGTACAAACTACAGCGAAACTTCGGTTGCAGCTGTGAATGATGTTTACTGTTATCGCTTATATAAATAAAGTATTGATACATTATTATATATAATTATGTGTTGTACAGGTTGAAGTTGAACTCTCAATTACTGCCTACATAGGTGTATACTGATGGACCTGGTGTTATTCACACGTAGTTGCAAAACAAACACAGTGGCACCTCTAATTGCTGTGGGCACACGGAGCTGCGAGACATCAACTAAGGAGGTGTGATGAATTGACTTCGAAGCGTCCGCCATGCAAATTCAGATTAGGCAGGTAACTTAATGAAGCAATTGATTCAAGTGACTGGGATGTGTGCTCGAAAAATCGGATTATCGAGACTCAGATTACACTGTACATTGTTCTATTAAAGAAATAGATTTCATGTTCGGACCATACAAATTCCCTCTGATTAGACCATATTCTCGGAAAATCGCTCCTCGGATTATCACCATTTTACTGTAATAAAAACGCATTAAACACTTTACCTCATAGACACACCTCTGAAACCTTTTCAAACTGAGTAGACCCAGATCAGACAGCTCCTGTAGAAGCTGTCTGATCAGGGTCTGCTCTTTTTTCTTATCCCTTTCCCTCATATAAATGTGTTTTCATGCATCTGCAAACAGAGTAGACCCATCTGCTCTGTTTGCTAATGATATTTGATGGATCTGTTTTCTATACTTTGCCACAGTGTTCCACCTTCCATATTTCGTTATAACTGTTTTGTCCATGAATATTCTAACTAATATCCACTATGTCATTATCTCTTCATTATGTATGAGGCAAAGGGTTAAGCAATTAGATTTTTCTAAACTTTTTGCACCCAGGAAAATGTATCTCTCTTATATATTACTCCTAATATATCTTACCGGTATCGTTGACTGAGCTAGTTGTAGGTAATTTGCCTTGTATTTGCTTGCACTCACACGAACAATCACAGTGTCTGGTATACCTTTAGGGCTAAAAGTCACATAATCTGAAAAATATTATAAACAGTACTTCTAAAAATATCTTTCAATACTAAGCAAAAATAGAAACATAAATGACATAGCTCTGTCTGTGTGTATAGAACATGTTCAATGCATTTTTTCCCTGCTGATACAAAGAATATGACCATGTAAAGTTTTTCCCATGTAAACCATGGTTAGTATGTGGAACATCAATATAATTTCCTTCTTTTTAGATCCGGATGATTTGCCCATTTAGATTCTATACTAGAATTCTGGATCCAAACTATTTGCAAAATTTAACATGGAATTGGCTGTTACTAATGTACATTAATAACCACTGTCATGCCACAGGTTAACTAGAACAATGACAGAGTCAGAAAGGGCCCCACATGCTGATCAAACTTGGCCAAGACTGTTTACCTGTAAACATTCTCAGCACGTATGGTGTATAGCTAGGGCTGACTATTGGGGCCCGTTTTGACTATTGCAATACTATTGCTGAAAGTACTATTGCGATACTAATTGCAATTGCTGGAAACTATTGCAATACTATTGCAATAGTTATTGCCAAGATTTGAAAACTTGTAAATGCAAATTTGCACAGTTTAAGATATAACTTTGCTGTAAATACTTACTAAAAATGTTTGTGGAAATGATTTAAAATGAATTTGGCTTTGCCACTTGTGTTTTACAGCTTTTGTTTTTAACAAACTCGACCTCCGAGATGGTCGACGCCATCTTGAAAACACAATGCCAATTATATGAAAGAACTATCGAAACTATCGATAGTCAGAGCAACTATCGCAATAGTCTATCGTCAATTGGAACTAGAGGTTTGTTTTTGTCACAAAAACAGATGTCTCCCCCTCCCAACCTCTTTCCAATACACAAGTGTAATGTCTGTAACTTCAAACTTATCAGGGTCTAATGTTTAAGTCATCAGGGGCAATAACTCCAACATTGTCAGAGGGAGACAATTCAAAAGCCCCAGATACACAATAACACATGCTAGTCAACATTCCTGTGAAGTTTGGTGACTCTAGTACTAGTGGTTTCAGATACATGTGACACAAAGTAAAGTTTCTCTTATTTAAGTCATAAGGGGCAGTAACTCTAAAGTTATCAGGGGAGACAATTAAAAAACCCCAGATGCACAACAACTCATGCTTGTGAACATTCCTGTGAAGTTTGGTGACTCTAGCCCTACTGGTTTCAGAGATACGTGCAGCACAAAGTTTCTCTAATTTTAAGTTAACATATCAGGGGCAGTAACTCAAGAATTATAAGGGGGAGACAATGAAAAAACCCAGGTGCACAACAACTCATGCTGGTGAACATTCCTGTGAAGTTTGGTGACTCTAGCCCTAGTGGTTTTAAAGATATGCATGACAAAAAATTTCTCTAATTTAATGTAATCATATCAGGGGCAATAACTCCAAAGTTATCAAGGGAAGACAATTCAAAAACCCAAGTTGTACAACAACTCATGCTGGTCGACATTCCTGTGAAGTTTGGTGACTCTAGCCCTAGTGGTTTCAGAGATATGCACGACACTAAGTAAAGTTTGTCTAATTTTAAGTCATCAGGGGCAGTAACTCCAAAGTTAACAGGGGAGATAATTCAAAAAACCGAAGAGCAAAACAACTCATGCTTGTGAACAATCCTGTGAAGTTTGGTGACTCTAGCCCTACTGGTTTCAGAGATACGCGCGACACAAAGTTTGTATAAATTTAAGTATTCATATCAGGGGCAATAACTCAAGAATTATCAGGGGGAGACAATTAAAAAACCATAGGTGCACAACAACTCATGCTGGTGAACATTCCTGTGAAGTTTGGTGACTCTAGTACCAGCGGTTTCAGAGATACGCGCGACACAAAGTTTTTCTAATTTTAAGTCATCAGGGGCAATAACTCCAAAATTATCAAGGGGAGACAATTCAAAAACCATAGGTGCACAACAACTCATGCTGGTGAACATTCCTGTGAAGTTTGGTGACTCTAGCCCAACTGGTTTCAGAGATACGCGCGACACAAGTTTGTGACGGACAGACGGACATACTAACGGATGGGTAGTTGTGTGACTTTTTCCTTTGATCTTTTCTTGTGTGACTAGTCCCACAAGAAAAACTATTTTTGGCTCTAACTTTGGAAAAGAATGATCTGGAAGCTAACCTTTACCCTAACCCTATGTCCCACAACTGGCCAGGTTAATGTCACAAGAAATGGCCAGGTTAATGTCACAAGAGATGGCCAGGTTAATGATTTTACTTGTGGGACTAGTTAGAAAAAGTCACACAACTACCCTTTCGTGAGTGCGGACGGACGGACCTACTGGCGGGTAGTTGTGTGACTGCGATGCCTGTGTGACAACAAAATTTACTTATGTGACAACTAAAAAAGTGTACGCACTGCACCACACTTATGCAACAGTCACAGAAGTATTTTTAGACATCAGTCACAGAAGCAAGTTTGATTACCAAAGTCCATATGAATTACCTCAGTATTTTAGTATATCTTTTTTTTAACCTCAGTATTTTAGTATATCTTTTTTTAATAAGGATCAATCAGTATCCTGGTAATCCTATTAAAATAGGTGACCCAACACAAGAATTCTGCAGAATTAAATGTCTTGCATACCCATGATTCTACATACATCTGTAGCCAAAGTATGTCTGGTGTGTGTAGCACTTGTACCTTTTGGGTAACAGAGCTACCAAAAAAGCTAATGCCTAAGGTAAATGTAGGTCACAGAGGTCAAGGTCAGAGGTCACCAAACTGTGATGCAACATGCTATACTCAATGAGGCACATCAGCACATGAAGTTGAAGCTGCAGTACTTTTGTCTATAACTTTAGCCAAGGTCACAGGTCACTAAACTCCAATGCAACATGCTGTACTTGTCAAGATGCATGAGCATGTGAAGCTGAGCAACTGTAGCTGCAGTACTTTTTTTTAGCAAAAATGGATAAGGAGCCCTCTGATCAGTGTCTACACTGTTTGCATAGGAAAGCTGCCACAGAAATATAAGAATATGATTTGGGAGTCACACAAAAGACAAACATGGACAACACTGTCACAGAAGTAAAGAATATGACTTGGGTGTCACACAAGACATGGACAACACTGTCACAGAAGTAAAAGAATATGACTTGGGAGTCACACAAGTGACAAGACATGGACAACACTGTCACAGAAGTAAAGGAATATAACTTGGGAGTCACACAAGACATGGACAACACTGTCACAGAAGTAAAGGAATATAACTTGGGAGTCACACAAGACATGGACAACTGTCACAGAAGTAAAGGAATATAACTTGGGAGTCACACAAGACATGGACAACACTGTCACATAAGTAAAAGAATGACTTGGGAGTCACACAAGACATAGACAGCAGAAGAGGGCAATATGGTGAACATTTATATTAAGTTATTTTGAAATCTGATCAGCGGTTGAGAGGAAATGCCATTTAAAGCAATTGTGTAGTTTTGATGCAATCTCGCATAAGCTCGCCTTCCTAAAGAAAAAAACACACCTTTCATTGATTCAAGCAGACAAAAAAATTAAGAATGACAAAAGGTTGTTTTAGATATCTACTTTAGAATCTCCAAACTGGTATTGAGAGATATTTATACTGTTAACTTTTAATTTAAATCACACTTGTGTAAATAAAATCCATGTACATATGGAAATCTTAATTTCTAATAGGCAATTTAAGGTAAAATTTCTCGGCAGTAAATAACACTTCGAATGGTGCAATTTTGAGGCATCGGACGTTAAATTTTGTTTAAATCTTTGATTAAAAAAGAATAAAATCTGTACTTGATAAATCACACCCTTTTGAACAAACAAAACGGGTCAAAATTGAAAAATTGGGCAGGGGTTCCCCCTAGGCAGTGCCACAATGTATACACCCCTTGTAAAAGACCCTCCCAAGATGGTAGGACAAGACAGAGATTTTATAAAGACAAGTAGGCTGGGGCAGATTCCATTTATACATCTTAATATGGAATCATACCTACTCGCAGAATAACAAGGATAGAGAATGGCAAAATTTCACTCACCTTGTTAAAGAAAGTTTTATCCTTTGTATAAAGCTGTTTAAAAAGCCTCTAACCTTGAAATTCATCTTTCATTTTTAGCATGTGCTTATTTTGGCACTGGCAATCAGAAAGATCAACTGGCATTTAGCGAGTTAGCCATGTCGCATCTGTTATTAGTTACTAATGTCAGAAATGCACTGAAAAAATGCCATGACGTGAAAAACCATGTATGACATATGAGTAATATTTTCTCCAATTATACAGATTGTAAATTCAATTGCATGGTATTATGTATTTAAAAACAATCCAAATACTCGTTAAATAGGATTTCTGTAATAGAAAATCAGTTTGAAAGATTGGATACTCACGTAATCGAAGTATCAGTGACCATAGATGCGTAATTTTGAAGTGGGTGGGGTACATCATTTATCATCCGTTTTCATGGGAGTTTCATCGTTGCAAGACAATTAATCCTGTACCAGGAGTTTTCTGTTTGATCAGCTAATGATATTTTAGCTATTCTCTCCTGTACTATAAATTGTTGAGACATACTTTAACCCAAGTTTAAATTGGCCTTTCAAAATTACCAACAGGGTACACTATTTGACTGTTTTCCTAGACTGGTCCAAGTGTGATCTCTATTACTCAGGCGCATACAACAAAACACATAGAAAAATGGAATGCGTCTCAACCACCCTGATCAAATGAAATAAGACACCAGTCAACTTAATGAAAACTGTGGTCTTGTCCAATCCCCATGGAACCCAACTCTGTCCAACGTTGATCAATGTGTCCAACGGTCTTGTGCTGCAGTTTGTATGGACACCAAGGATTTGTCACAGAAGTAAATTTAAGCCAGTTTGGACACATTTTCTTGTGTGACTGTCACAGAAGACAAAATTGCAGCACAAGTACCCATTTTTTCAAGGAATTCGCAGCACAAGTAGACCCTCGTCAACACGGACGGACAGACGGACGGACGGACGGACAGACAGACAACTCTGGCAAAAACAATATATCTCCCCATAAATGGGGGAGACATAATAACTATCGATAGTGTAACTGGGATAGAGAACTATCACGATAGTTCGATAGTTTGATGTATTGTTACACCACTATGTATAGCAGATGAGAAATGTTTGAGTTAAAGAGCAGACATGGCTGAAATGACTAATTCAAGGGCCATGACTCAGGTGTCATATGCAACTTAGCTGGCAATTGAACTTGGCCAAGATGTTATAGCTATGAACATTCTCTGCAGGTTTGGTGAAGATCAGATGAAAACTATTTGAGTTACAGAGCAGACAAGGCTAAAATAGCAAATTTTGACTGAATATGACTCAGAGGTGTGTTATGTGATTTGACTGGAAATCAAACTTCGTCAAGAATTTGTAACTATAAACATCCTCTGCAAGTTTGGTGAAGATCAGATGTAAACTATTTGAGTTAGAGAGCGGACAAGGCTAAAACAGACAATTTTGACTGAATTAAGGGCCATAACTCAAAGGTGGCTAATGCCATTTAGGTGGTAATCGAACTTGGTTAAGATTTTCCACCTATAAACATTCTCCACAAGTTTGGTGAAGATCAGATGAAAACTATTTGAGTTAAAGAGCGGACAAAAAAAAACGTGACAGACTGACAGATGGACAGGGCCATTACTATAGGGCACCCACACCAAGGCCCTAATAAGTGTTTTTCTCATTACGATAAGTATTGGACAACCAATCTGCCCTTTCCACTGGTTTGTAAAAATGAATAATTACATTTGGTACCATTCAGATAACTTTAATTTAGATTAACATAGTAGCAAACAGTGTAGACCCAGATCAAACGGCACCTTTAGGAACCATTTGATGTGAGTCTGCACACTCAATGCTTAACCCATTCCCTCATATTGACGCCTCTGTTAAAGTCACTTTTTGAAACAAATTTTTTAAGTAAAATTCATTTTAATTATAAAATACTTACCTGCTATGTTTAGCTACTATACCAGTATGCTTTTAACACCTTCAGGAATTTTTTGGTGCCACCACCTGCCTATGCCCTGATTTTGTCATGACCCGGACACATGCGGTCCGCGATTTAGACCTAATCACAATAATCCTCATTCTAGTTCCGCAATAATATAACAGAACGCAGAGCGGGGTGGGAGGTGGGTGTTACCTATAGCAGGTAAGTATTTTATAATTAAAATGAATTTTACTTAAAAAATTTGTTTTATTATCAAAAATACCTTACCTGCTATGTTTAGCTGAGTTTGCAGCTGAGGCGGGAAGGTTAGCGTGTTGCTCCCCATCACAGCAAAACCCATTAACCAAGGTTCTCAGCTAGTCTTCGTTAGTTATGGTATGAACTTTCACGGAATAGTGTACTAGTCAGTATGTTCCGTCGCAGTCACCACAGTTTGTGCCACCACTAAAGGGCCTAACATGTATAGATTATCATGTTGACTTTCGAACGAACGCAGATAGAACGTTGAAAAGGTGGTGGAATTCCTCCAAAAAGCCGCTTGTAACACATCCGCTAGGGGTGTGTGATTTACAAAAGCCCAGGATGTCGACAAAGCTCTGACTTCATGCGCTCTAATCTTGAATAGAGATAGATCTCTAGAAGAGAGTGATGAGTAAGCTTTCTTAATTGTCGAAGAAACCCAACGAGAGATGGAGGCCGCAGACACGTCCCCCCCCCCCCTTTTAAAGGGAGAAAAAGCCTTTTGCGTGTGCCGCGAAAAGGTTTCACTCTTTTCAGATAGAATTTGAGAGCCCGCACCGGGCACAATAGTCTATCCTCGTCGTTTTCGCCGCAGGTGCGGGAAAGACTGGGAATCTTAATCGGCTTAGGAGCCGTAGACGGAAGCTGGGTTTTGGCTAAAAAGCCGGGTTGACACAACAACGTAACCGAGCCGTCTGAGGAATCAAAACGAAGATGGCGATCCTCTACAGAGAAAGCATGAAGCTCACTTCTGCGCTTGGCTGAAGCCATGGCTAGAAGGAACACTGTTTTCCAAGTTAACAACTGTAGGGTCGCTTGAGCCAATGGCTCATAGGGGGCCTTAGTCAGAGACCAAAGTACACAAGCTAGATCCCACTTGGGAGCAAGTGATCTGGTAACTGGACGTTTGAGTTCCATTGCTCGTATGAGCTCGGAAATCGTAGGGTCCGAACAAACCTTAGAAGATTTGTGAAAGGCCAGGGTTTGAGAAAGCATGGATCTATAACCTTTGATGGAACTAAGCGACAGCTTTTCTCATCGAACAGGTAGATAAGAAAATCCGCTATCCGTCTAGTAGAGGGATTGAGTGGATCAATTTGCCTTCGAACACACCAATCGGTGAATATGTTCCATCTGGAGTCATATACCGATCTGGTGGATTGCCGTCTTGCAGATGCAATGAGGGCTGCTGCTCTCGAAGAAAAGCGTTTCTTACGGAGAGATTGCTGGATAACGGCCAGACGTGTAGGTGGAACATGTCTGGGTCCGCGTGTCGGTTGCCTCTCTGTGACAGAAGGTCTGGCCTGCTGGGCAGACTCCTGGGGAGGGCTCTGAGCAGACCTAGGAGGTCGTTGAACCATGATCTCCTGGGCCACCAGGGGGCCACCAGGAGGATCTGGCAATTGCTCACTCTGATCTTGGCTAGGATCTGAGGGATCAGGATTGGCGGGGGATAGGCGTAAGCCTCCAGCCGGTCCCAATCGAACGAAAGCGCGTCTACTGCCCAAGCCGCTGGGTCGTAAACTGGGCTTACGTACAGGGGGAGGCGGTGATTGTTCCTTGTTGCGAACAGATCGACCATTGGCTCTCCCAGCTGATAGAATATCAGATTCGCTACTTCCTGATGGAGTGTCCACTCCGAAGGAAGAAGCTGGTGTTTGCGAGACAAACCGTCCGCCAATGCATTGAGGCGACCTGGAATGTGTTTGGCTGATATTGAGACGTTGAGGGCCCTGCACAAGTCCAGGAGGACCTTCGTCTCTTGAAACAGAGAGCGGGAGTGTGTTCCCCCCTGGCACTGTATGTAAGACACCACCGAGGTGTTGTCTGTCGACAGTGAAACGCACTCGTTTCGAATGTGCTCTTGGAAGTGGAGGACAGACAGATGAGCTGCCCTCATTTCCAGATTGTTGATGTGGAGCTTGGTTTCCTGTGGAGACCATGTGCCCGACACCGTCACGCTGAGTGGTTCCAGGTGGGCTCCCCAGCCCACCATGCTTGCATCCGTGATGAGATGCAGGGACGGTTGTGGAGGGAGTAGTGGAACTCCCTCCAGCAACACTTGCTCGTTGAGCCACCAGTGAAGGTGTGGAACCAGGGAAGGGAGAATAGGAATCAGAGCTAGCTGATTTTCTCTTGTCCACTTCCAACGATCTGACAGGTAGATCTGTAGAGGGCGGAGGTAAAGCCGCCCTAGAACTACGAAGTCTGAGACAGAGCTCAGGATACCGTTGAGAGATTGGAACTGTTTGGCAGTGAGAAAAGGTTGAGACAGGACCCATCTGACCCGCGTCAGAAGGTCTGCGATTCTCTGCCGAGAAACTCTGACTCTGTTCGTTTGTGTGAGGAAATTCATTCCCACAAACGTAAAGTCTTGAGTTGGAACTAGTTCCGATTTCTTCGCGTTGAGGAGGAGCCCTAAAGAAAGGAGCTCGTTCCATGCGAATTGTAGGTTGGACAACAGTACTTCGCGGTTCAGTTGGTGTAGTAACCAATCGTCGAAGTACTGAAGGAGTAGGGCACCTCGCAGACGTAGGTGTGCACCTACAGCAGCCATGAGTTTTGTGAAAACTCGAGGTGCTATTGCCAACCCAAACGGCATAGCACGGAACTGGTACACCTGGCCGCGATATGCGAACCGTAGGTACTTCCGGTAGCTGGTGTGGATTGGGACATGAAAGAATGCATCTTCCAGGTCCAGAGACACACCCCAATGCATGGGTCTGATGGATTTCCGGATGAGGGCCGGAGTCTCCATTTTGAAAGTGGGCTTCACTAGGAAGTTGTTTAGCACTTTCAGGTCTATGACGGGTCTCCATGAGCCGTTTTTCTTTTGTACAAGAAAGAGACGGCTGTAAAAGCCTGGAGACCGGACGTCTTGAACCCTTTCCACCGCCTGTTTTCCCAGAAGACCGAGAATGGCGTCTGGGATATGTGGATGCGAAGATACCAGTTCGATTGGAACGCGTGAGAGAGGCGGCCTTTCCTTGAATTGGAAGGTGAGGCCGCTTGACACAAGGGAGTGGACCCACGCGTCTGTTGTTATTTGGAGCCAGCGTTCGGTGAAGAACACCAACCTGGCTCCAACTGGTATCTCCGGCATCGGAGGCGGGGGCGGCAGAAAGGGCGAGTCCCTAGGGCTGGCCCTTTGGAGGGCCGCCCTTGTAGGGAGAAGGCTTGGAGTCCTTAGACTCGGCCTTCGAGAAACGGCCTTTACCGGGGCCCTTCTTAATTGAAGGTTGCCGGTTCTGGCCTCCAGGAGGGGGGATGATCGAGCGCCTATTAAAGGTGCTTTTTCGTCCTCCCTTCCTGGACTGAGGGGCTGCTGCGGGGGATTTTGAAACAGGTTGTTTAAAAACTCCGCCCGAGCGTTGGTTAATGCTACCCCGTGCCAACGAAGCGTGCAGCTGGTCGTCCTTGTCGGCAGCTAACGCAGCGTTGATGCGCCCCCCAAACAGCGTGTCAGCTGTAAAGGGGGCCGTCCTGAGAGATGTCATACCCGGTTCCAGCATGAAACCGGGTGTGACCGTCTCGAGAACCATGTCTCGGCGGAAACGTAACATTTCCGCCATCGACGACGCAGAGTTGTAGGACAACACCTGCGTCGTGCGAGACAGGTGGATGAGAAGTGCCCGAAGTTCTTCGGGCACTGCATCCGTAAGTTCACAGGACATCTCAAAGGCAGAGGCTGCCATCAGGTCCAATTGATTGGCCAGCCCTAATGCCTTCCTCTCGCGTAATTCCCACGACTCCAGCATGGAGTATGGAATACTAGCGACTGATGAAGCTGTGGGGACTGAAATCTGCTTCAGTTTCCCCGCGTCATTGTCTAGGTGGGGGATCTTGGACAGATCTAACCCTGTCTTGGGATCAGGCACAGGAGGTTTATAACTCTTGCCACCCTCCACCGGTTTAGGATCCGAAGAGTCCTTTGGGGCTTTCCAGACCTGATTGGCATTGACTTTGTTTGCCAGCTCCAAGGCCTGGAAAACCGCCGTGGTGGCAGAACCGATCGGTAGACGTAAGTCTGCCCGCGCGGAGCGGCCGACTCTGTCGGGCTCACGCTTGCGGGCCCTCCTCTCGGTGACAGTTACCGGTTCCCCGATAACTGTCTGAGGAGGTCGAGGGCAACTCTCCTCATCTAGTGAACTAAACATGGCCTCATACACCTGGTTGATTGGGGCCAGGTAGTATTGATCTAGCTCCTGTCCCGCTTCTGAGCCATCTGGTTCAGAGGGGGGGGGGATCAGGGCGATCGCCATTACTCATGGACAAGTCCGGATGTAGTTCCGGGGGGGCCATAGTGTCTCTATTGCTGGGTACCACAGTGACATTGTCACCTTCCAGCATAAGAGAGTCGTCAACCGGTGCCCTTATAGAAAGGGGGGGCGACGGTGGCCTGTTAGGCAGAAACGCAGGGAGGCTCGAACTAGAGACCGGATTGTGTATCAACGGCTCAATGTTCGCCATCTCCAGAATGCCAGATTCGTTTCTTATCCAAATAGTATTTGGGTTTGAAGGTGTGGCGTTTGACGGGAGGCTCTGTGTGACTCTAGTAGAAGTCATATGAGGCCTCAAACCGTGTGCCGAAGTCAATTGGGTTGACTGATTTTGCTCAATTTGGTTTGCCACTACCCTATGTGGGTGTGCAAACTGATTGCCGGTGTGCAGGGCCGCCAGCGGTTGTCCTATTGATACAATAGGAATGACCGGGGGGGCAGATGACCGGGGTGGCAAAATTTGTATGTCCGGGGGGGGGGGGGGGGGGGGGCAGTTGACCGGGGGGGCAATTGCATGTCCGGGGGGGCGTACATCCGGGGGGGCATTTCTCTTTCCGGTGTCACCGGAAGAGTTGCCTGGCGACCGCTCTGTTTATGCACAGGAGTAGGACGTGTAGAGCGTTTAGACTCATGTCTACTCTTGGATGGAGAGCGGTGTCGGCGAGATGATTTCGTGTGAGATACTCGCCTAGACCGATGCCTCCTATGAGAGCGCGATCGACTTCTAGATGTACGCCGTCTAGAATCACTTCTAGAACGTGAGCGCCGACGTCTCGAGGGGCTCCTCGAACGTGAACGGCGTCTAGAATGGCTTCTAGAATGCGAGCGCCGACGCTTGGAAGAACTCCGAGTGCGCATGCGCCGCCGGGAGTGTCTCGAATGTGAGCGCCGACGCCTGGAAGGACTCCTAGTGCGTTTGCGCCGCCGAGAATTACTCCGATGGCCTCTCCTATAATGGTGAGGGCTTGTGGAGGATCCACTTCCGGAAGAGCTTGAACTACTTCCGGTTCGGGATGAACCTCGGGAGCTCACTGAATGTCTCCGTGAATCACCGCGGCTTTCTCGCTTCTGGGGCGTTTCATGCCCTGAAGGTTTAGCCGGAGATCCGCGAGTGCTATTGTGCAGAGCCGACATTGTAGTGTCTACATTCGGTTGATGCACTGTGCGGTACAATCGCGGGGAAACAAAGTCCGATGGCCGGCGAGTGTCTGCGTAAGACGCAGTCTCATTATCGCCGGGCAAATTAATCTGCCCGGGATGACCGGAGTGTAAACCCGGGCCGGGTAAATTATTCCCGGAGCCGGGACCCGGCGAGTCATGGCCGGAGCCGGGACCAGGTAAGACCGGGCCGGGTAATTCACCCGGTAAGTTTTGGCCGGGGCCGGGATTAGGTAAACCCGGGCCGGGCAAATTTTGCCCGGAGCCGGGACCCGGCGAGGCATGGCCGGAGCCGGGCCCAGTCAATTTATACCCGGCGCCGGGTCCGGGCAAATGTTGCCCGGTGCCTGGCGAGGTAATGGCCGGGCCTATGACGTCACCGGGCAATTTCTGCCCGGTGCCACGTGCGAATAGGTCGGCACCTTTCCCAAGTGATTTGGGAGGGTTGGCAGCCGATAATTCGGCTGCCGAGTCGCTCAGCAGTGGCGAGCGATCCCTTGATCGGGCCCCCGCCACGCTGCGACTGGACGCAGACGAGTCGGACCGCTGCGAGCGTGCATCTGTCGATGCACGCTTTTTAGCAGCCCGGCTCGCATGCGTCCGTCTGGAAGCTGCTTGCTTCCATTTCTCCTGTGACCACTTAATAGAAGTGTCGCACGGAGATGATGCTCTGCAACCACAGCAAGAGAGACAGGTCTTGTGTGAATCCCAGTCTCCCTTCCTGTGGTTGCACGCGCCTCGTATTTGGGGCATTGCAATTTACGAGAGCTTTTTGGAGTAAAATCAAAAATCAAGTATCGAATACGATATGATTAATTTCCAAATAATTTGGAGCGTATCCAAGTAGTCTTCGAATTTCCAGAGTGTGGTGTTTGTTCTGACTGACCTTATCACTGTCGATACACGTCTGTACAGTAAGCCTTCCGGAAATAGAATGAGGATTATTGTGATTAGGTCTAAATCGCGGACCGCATGTGTCCGGGTCATGACAAAATCAGGGCATAGGCAGGTGGTGGCACCAAAAAATTCCGGAAGGTGTTAAAAGCATACTGGTATAGTAGCTAAACATAGCAGGTAAGTATTTTATAATTAAAATGAATTTTACTTAAAAAATTTGTTTCAAAAAGTGACTTTAACAGAGGCGTCAATATGAGGGAATGGGTTAAGCATTGAGTGTGCAGACTCATATCAAATGGTTCCTAAAGGTGCCGTTTGATCTGGGTCTACACTGTTTGCTACTATGTTAATCTAAATTAAAGTTATCTGAATGGTACCAAATGTAATTATTCATTTTTACAAACCAGTGGAAAGGGCAGATTGGTTGTCCAATACTTATCGTAATGAGAAACCATTGTGATAAATAGAACATTTGCTCCAAAAGAGCAAATGTTCTATTTATCACAATGGTTTCAAAATTACACATTTCTACAATTTCCCTTTTGTGTAGTAAATGTTTCTTTTCGGTAGAAAAAATAGCCTATGAGGTAGCTGGTTAAGCTTGTCTGTCTGAGTACTTAGGGTAATCAGGATATTGCATACTGAATGATCTAGTGTCAACCCTTTAACTGTTCTATATTTATTCCAAATTTCAGTACTTACTGAATATTCCTGGACAGAATAGTTACAATGTAATATGGAAAGTAGAATATTGTAGCCATTTTAGAAAGTAAAGAGACAGAACTGTCAAATTCCAATTAGCAAACAGAGCAGACCCAGACCAGACGGCTCATATAGGAGCCGTCTGATCTGGGTCTACTCTATTTACAAATGTGTGAAAAAGTAAAAGTGTATATATGAAGGAATGGGTTAATTACATTTGGTATCTATCAGACAACTTTAATTTAGACTGACATAGTAGCAATAATGTAGACCCTGATCAAATGGCTCCTTTAGGAGCCATTTGTCCAATTGATCTTTGCTTAAAACTCTTTCCATGTTCTATGTTTATTTCAAATTTCATACCACTGAATATCTATGGACAAAATAGTAATAAATATGGAAAGAAGAACATTGTAGCCATCTTAGATAGCAAAGAGACGGAACTGTCTAATTCCACTAGAGGTTTGTTTTTGTCACAAAAACAGATGTCTCCCCCCTCCCATCCTCTTTCCAATACACAAGTGTAATGTCTGTAACTTCAAACTTATCAGGGTCTAATGTTTAAGTTATCAGGGGCAATAACTCCAACATTGTCAGGGGGAGACAATTCAAAAGCCCCAGATACACAAAAACACATGCTAGTCAACATTTTTGTGAAGTTTGGTGACTCTAGTACTAGTGGTTTCAGAGATACATGTGACACAAATTAAAGTTTCTCTTATTTAAGTCATAAGGGGAAGTAACTCCAAAGTTATCAGGGGGAGACAATTAAAAAACCCAGATGCACAACAACTCATGCTGGTGAACATTCCTATGAAGTTTGGTGACTCTAGCCCTACTGGTTTTAGAGATACGTGCAGCACAAAGTTTCTCTAATTTTAAGTTAACATATCAGGGGCAGTAACTCAAGAATTATCAGGGGGAGACAATTAAAAAAACCCAGGTGCACAACAACTCATGCTGGTGAACATTCCTGTGAAGTTTGGTGACTCTAGCCCTAGTGGTTTTAAAGATATGCATGACACAAAGTTTCTTTAATTTTATGTAATCATATCAGGGGCAATAACTCCAAAGTTATCAAGGGAAGACAATTAAAAAATCCCAGTTGTACAACAACTCATGCTGGTCAACATTCCTTTGAAGTTTGGTGACTCTAGCCCTAGTGGTTTCAGAGATATGCACGACACTAAGTAAATTTTGTCTAATTTTAAGTCATCAGGGGCAGTAACTCCAAAGTTAACAGGGGGAGACAATTCAAAAAAAACCAAGAGCAAAACAACTCATGCTGGTGAACAATCCTGTGAAGTTTGGTGACTCTAGCCCTACTAGTTTCAGAGATACGCACGACACACTGTTTGTATAAATTTAAGTATTCATATCAGGGGCAATAACTCAAGAATTATCAGGGGGAGATAATTCAAAAACCATAGGTGCACAACAACTCATGCTGGTGAACATTCCTGTGAAGTTTGGTGACTCTAGCCCTACTAGTTTCAGAGATACACGCGACACAAAGTTTGTATAAATTTAAGTATTCATATCTGGGGCAATAACTCAAGAATTATCAGGGGGAGACAATTCAAAAACCATAGGTGCACAACAACTCATGCTGGTGAACATTCCTGTGAAGTTTGGTGACTCTAGTACCAGCGGTTTCAGAGATACACGCGACACAAAGTTTTTCTAATTTTAAGTCATCAGGGGCAATAACTCCAAATTTATCAGGGGGAGACAATTCAAAACCCCCAGGTGCACAACAACTCATGCTGGTGAACATTCCTGTGAAGTTTGGTGACTCTAACCCAACTGGTTTCAGAGATACGCGCGACACAAGTTTGTGATGGACAGACAGACGGACAGACGGACGGACAGACAGACAACTCTGGCAAAAAACAATATATCTCCCCATAAACGGGGGAGACATAATTAGCAAACAGAGCAGACCCTGATCAGACAGCTCCTAGTATATGAGCAATCTGATCTGGGTCTACATTGTTTGCAAATGCGTGAAAACGTGTTTATACGAAGGAACAGGTCAACTCACTGCGAACTATTTTCCGCCCACTGGTTGTTGTTGTACTCGTTGTCTCAAGTTCGTTCCCGTTGGGCAATGAGGCCAGTGAGGTGTCAGACAATGACCACTCAAAGTCTATAGAGGAAATGTTGTCAAACCTTCGTCCATTCTTGTCTGTCACACTCAGACCAAGGTTTAGGTCTCTTTTACAGTGTACTGGTATCTGTAATCAAACATAATAGAGCATCTTCAGGTCCAGATAAGACATGTAAATTCAAACATTCTCAAGAATAACTTCTTTATTTCTCCACCAAACCCTATGTTGTGATCACTTTTTAGAATCGCCTCTGATCAGTCTGTTGTTTGCTTATTGAATTTTTAAGATCAGATCCAGCAAGTTTTGTCTTTTAAAGGCAAACATTCCTTTGAAAGATTCACATTATAATACTTATCAAGTTATTGAGCAGACAATATTTTTGAGTTGAAGATCACAGTGACCTTTACCTTTGACCGACTGACCTCAAAATCAATAGGGGTCATCTACTAGCCATAACCAACCTTCCTACTAAGTATGAAGACAGCACACCTAATACTTGTCAAGTTATTGAGCGGACAAGATCTTAGAGTTGAAGGTCACGGTGACCTTGACCTTCGACCAAACTGACCTCAAAATCAATAGGGGTCATCTACTAGCCATGACCAACCTTCCTACTAAGTATGAAGACAGCACAATAGTTGTCAAGTTATTGAGCTTACAAAGATGTGGCTAATAGACGGACAGACATACGGACGTCCGTACAGACGGACGGACGGATGAGCGCCATACCATAATACGACTGAAGTTACCTTCGGGCGTATAAAACGAAATCCATGACTTCATTATTTCTTACATGAATATACAACAGGGAAAGGGTTAACCCCTATAGGATTTCATTTAACCCATTCCCTCATATTGATTGACGCCTTTTGACACCTCTGTAAAAGTCACTTTTTGAAACCATTGTGATAAATAGAGCATTTGCTCCATAGGAGCAAACGCTCACAATTGTTTCAAAACTACACAATTCCAAAATGTTCCTTTTCTCTTGTAAATGCTCCTTTTCGGTAGATTTATTCAAAGAGGTTGGGTCTAAAAATAGCCTAGAACGAGTTAAAGAAAATTATCCGTGTAAAGACAGTTTCAACCCTAATGTGATGCAGAGTCTTCCTGTGTCTCAGCTGGATGTAAACTGTTTGCAAAGGCAATCATGGATTGCCCAAAACATGCTCAGGTTTTGAACAAAAACTTACAGGCAGGTTGGGTTCTCTGGCAGCAGGACAGGGTGGTAGGTTCTTTGAATAATCTATCTGGGGCTCCAGGTGAATCTCAACAGGTTCAGCGCAAACAAAGCTGAAACATCGGGCAAAATAATACAGGTATATTAAACAGAAAAGAATATTACCAATTTACCAGTATCACTGAAATTGAATACAATCATAAATGAACATATGCAAATACTATACATCCAGATTAACACACAACTGAATAAAAATAATTGTGATATATCCATCATAATGATCTTAACCCTTCGCTTGCTGTTCACGTCAATATACCTACCTGTAAATAGTGAAGACCTAGATGAGACAGCTCCTGTTAATCCGGAAAATTCGGTAATCCGGAAATTTCGTCAGGAACGAACGTTTCCGGATTAACAAGACATCACTGTATATATGTTTCTGTAGAAAACTAGCAGGCCCTGGGGCAGGGCTAACTTTGACCACAGGGGCACAATTTATAAACTTTTGTAGAGGACCTGAACATGATGCTATCTGTCAAATATGAAAGCTAAGAAATTTTCAAGTTTAAGAGGAGAAGAATTTCAAAGTTTCCACTATAATAATGTTTCTATTGAAAACTGGCCACCCCTCTGCAAAAATATTGTCTGCTACACTTCTTTGTTAAAGTAAATTTTATTCTTCTACTTTTCTCTTTTAACAATAATGGAGACCATAGTGTGTTAGTTTGCCTCCCAAGTTACATTGCATCTCATCTGGATCCCAGCTGTCTGTATAGCCTTAGGTAATCACAAATTTGTCACTGGCATGCAACGGTGAATTGAATGGGTCTTTATAGCATGCTTTAGTGAATACATGATGAACTTTTAAACAGTTTCAATCCAGATGAAATGCTGAGTCACTCATCACCACATCAAAACTAAAACTGACACTTTAGCCAAAGAAAACATACTAGAGATACAAAACCCAGAGTCAAGCCAGTCTCCCTTAATTGGCTTGCAACTGCAAGCTTGTTGCAAACTTAATCCTCGCCAAAATGAGCTTGAGATTTCGGTTTGGGTTAGCTAGCATTTAGCTCTTGTTATATACAAGTTTAGTGAACCAGGAAAACCCATCCATATGCATAAGTGACCTGCAATTATCCCTAGTCAATATGCTTATGGCTGGTCACTCACTCTTTAAAAGGCCCTTTACCTTTAGCCTGCTAATATTACACCAGCTACTTGCTTTGGTTTTTTGCAATTATAATAACCTTTCAAACAGTCTGGATCAAGTTTGGATCCAGATGAGAAACAAAGTAACTTGGCATCTCATCTTTAACTCTGACATTTGTTTTTGAAAAGATATGGAAGGAAACAACTTTTGCAGCAGATGACATTATTTGCAGACAGTAATTGCTCAGAGTGCAGAGGGTATTGGAGTGTGTACTAGTAGTCTCCCAGTAAATAATGATCAGTTTGAATTAGCTGAAACAGCAGCCTGCTCTAAGAAACTGGTTACCTCTGGGGTGGGGCCAATTTTGACCAAAGGGGCATAATTTATATAACTTTTGTATAGAACCTGAACATGATGCTATGTGCCAAATATGAAAGCTGTAATATTTCCAGTTTCAGAGAAGAAAATTTTCCAAAGATTTCACTATATGTTTCTATAGAAAACAATGCACTCCTGGGGCGGGGCCAATTTTGACCCCAGGGGCATAATTTATATAACTTTTGTAGAGGACCTACACATGATGCTATGTGCCAAATATGAAAGCTGAGAACCCTATAGATTCAGAGGAGAACATTTTTAAAGATTCAAATTGTTGACGCGGGACGACGGACGACGACGGACATCAGGCAATCACAAAAGCTCACCCTGAGCACTTTGTGCTCTGGTGAGCTAAAAATATATAGATCTGATTCTACAGTATCTACCTATGCAATACTTTCATTAACCCTTTCCTCCATAAATACGCCTTTCTACCCCTCTGTAATAGTCACTTCTTGAAATCATTGTGATTAAAAGAGCATTTGCTCCATAGGAGCAAATGCTCTACTTATCACAATGGTATCTATACTGTACTAAACAATTATAACATTTCCTTTTCTCTAGTAAATGCTCCTTTTCGGTAGATTCATTCAAAGAGGTTGGGTTTATAAATGGCCTATGGAGGAAAGGATTAAGACAAGAGCCGCGTGCAGCACCAACACTTGTCTGATTCGATGCTTGCCCAGCTAAATTTATTAAAAAAAAAATGAAAAAAGTAAATGTCACTAACTCAAAAATTTTGAAATCAAGAGTTATGGTTCTTATGCAGGGGTCCTCTCCTCAATGAGATCTACCCACCTTTGAAGTTTCAAACTTTTCGAGTAATGAGCTACATGAAAGTTTCTGCACGCTGACAACTACGACAACATCAACGAAGACAACGACAATGCCTACGACCCAGTGATCACAATAGCTTGACTTTTCTTCGAAGCAGATGAGCTAAAAACGTATGATCAATATTCATAGTATTATTCTTACATACATATTCATGCAGGAAAGGTTGAGACAGATTTTACATTACAACTACTGCATCACTGACACATGTGTCCACCTACCTCACAGAGGCCTCCTCTACTGCAGGATGTGGGTTTTTAGCAGTCTCACTGTTTCCCACCCGTAATGTCAGTGTCTGTAAAACATATGATGTGACAGTGCATTTATTTATAAGTAGACAAGCCATTTAGTGTTACAAAGAACATGCTGAAATGAGATGGAAATAACCCTTTACTCCATAGATATGCCTTTAAAAACAGAGTAGGCCCAGATCTGATCTGGGTGTCATAAAAAATTCATATAATTAATATTCATTATCTCATAATTTCTTACATACATATTCTTGGAGAGGGCAAATAAATCTGAATGCACATTCACATTTATATATTGGTCACAGGTTTGTTTCATCATTAGTGTTCAATTTAGTACCTGTATATCCCTAGAATTTAGAATGGAGCCTACCAATCTACCAAAAAGGAGTATTTATTAGAGAAAAGGAAAAAATTAAAATTGTGTAATATTTGTCACAATGGTTTCAAAAAGTGACTTTTACAGCAGACATCAGTTACAGCTACAGTAGGGGCTGTCTGATAAGTGTCTTCTTTGTTTGCTTATATTCCACAGATCTAATTTTGTATTGTTTGTAATTAATGTTGGTTGCTTAATTGGTTTCCTTAATTCATAACTATAATACAAGAACTAATTTGATATTAATAATGTAAGGAGTTTTCTATGAATATTTATCAAGTATATGACCAAACTTTACAATCGTTCTTAACCCTTTCCCTGTTCTGTATTTAGTCCAAATTCCAATACCTACTGAATATTCATGGAAAATTAGTTGTAATCCAATATTGAAGGTGGAATATTGCAGCCATTTTAGAAAGTAAAGAAATATAGCTATCAACTTCTATTAACAAACAGAGCAGACCCTGATCAGACGGCTCCTCTAGGAGCCGTCTGATCTGGGTCTACTCTGTTTGCAGATGCGTGAAAACACGTTTATATGAGGGAAAGGGTTAACTGACATCATCCCCATATATAATCAGTTGATACAGATATATACAGAGGCCCAGATAAGTAAATTATCTGCGTAAATTAATTCATCTTCAAGAAAAGCTCCTTTAATTTTCAACCAACCCTACATTGTGACTACTTTTTAGAATCGTCTCAAAGAGATGATTCTAATGTTATAAAGAGTGGTCACAACATAAGAGTTTGGTGAAGAAATGATGATTTTAGTATTTTAATACACACCTTTATCTAGTGCTCTGATAATATAACATATACAGTAAAACCCCTCTTAACCCTTTACCTATTATGTATGTTGGCCAAATTTTAATACCTACTGAATATTCATTGATAAAATAATTATAAAGAAATATTGAAGGTGGAACATTGTACACATTTTAGAAAGCAAAGAAACAGATCTATCAAATTCTATTAGCAAACAGAGCAGACCCTGATCAGACAGCTCCTCTAGGAGGCGTCTTATCTGGGTCTACTCTGTTTGCAAATGCGTGAAAACATGTTTATATGAGGGAAAGGGTTAACTAGAATTTCCATACTTTTAGGCAGGTGGCTGCTTAATGCAGGATGAGCTTTTTGCATGACTTTCACCTTGCATTTAGCTGCCACCTGTCCCCAAGACCGATATTTATACTAAATTTGACATCTGGTTTAAAGGGGTTTTACTGTACATATAAACAACATAAACAAGAAAAGCAACCAACCTGCTCCCCAAAGTTCTTGCATGTTACAAGGAAGGTATGGTACTTCTCTGTAAGAGATAAAGAAATTAGAATATAAGCACTACTTTCAGAAATCACAATCAACCATACTTAACCCTTTGATTGCTGAATATTCAAAATGAAATGGTCAGTCAGTGCTTAAAGATTCCATTAACAGAGTCCATTCAGTATGACAGGATATAATTTGCTAGAGGACTGTCAGACCCTCCTAGAGGAGCCCTCTGTATGCATTATCTTAACCCTTTACTCCATATATACGCCTTTCTATGCCTTTGCAAACAGAGTAAACCCTGATCAGATGGCTCCTATAGGAGCCATCTGATCAGGGTCTGCTCTGTTTGCTAATGGAATTTGAAAGGTCTGTTTCTTTACTTTCTAAAATGGATACAATGTTCAAACTTCCATATTTCATTATAACTATTTTATCAATGAATACCGGTATTCAGTAGGTACTGAAATTTGAAATAAACATAGAATATGGAAAGGGTTAAAGAACTGAATAAATAATGTGTACAGTAAAACCCCTCTAAACCGGACGTTAAATTTAGCATAAATATCGGTCATTGAAACAGGTGGCAGCTTAATGCAGGGTGAAAGTCACACAGAAAGCTCCTCTAGGAGCTTTCTGTGTGACTTCACCCTGCATTAAGCAGCCACCTGCCTAAAAGTATCTAAATTCTTCTCTACTAGAATTCCGGTTTAGAGGGGTTTTACTGTACAACCTTTGTGTTGACTTATATGAAAAATGAGCAGAATATAAATTTAAAAGTTGATCCAAATCATTTCCCCAGGACTTTTTTCTACTTGCACTCTTCTCAGCCTAGTCATAAATCTAAATAAAACAATAAAGACATTGCTAACCATTTAATGTTTCTGTACCGCTTTGACATGGATAAAAACTATACTGTACTTCCATATGCAATGACTAATTCAGTGTATTCAGACAGATAGACTTGGACAAACAGTGCAGAAAGAGCTGTTTGATCAGGTTTTCAGTATTTACTATTATGTGTCGAATTTGAATCACAATGGTGCCAAATTTAACTAGAACTATCACTGAAGGTGATTGATACCCCCACCCACCACCTTGTCAAAAGATCCAATGACTTCAATACAAAAGGCAATAGCTCAATAATCCTTTCATCCAAACTTGTGGAAAGAAACTCTTTTAAGTCCAGTCAAGAAATGACTCACTTCAAAACAATGTCACACACATCTACACATCATTATAAATGCATATTCAAAATTTGAGGTTCAATGTTGAAGAAATGTAGAAGTAGTACTTGAGAAGTTATGCTCTGGACAAAAAATACTTATGAACAGTAACAAAGGGGAATAAATCCCTCAAAAATGAATTTAGAATTACATTCCTTGTTGACTGCACATACTCTCATCACCCTCTATCCATATATAAAGTTTCACAGTTGTATCTACAATACTTGAGAAGTTATGCTCCAGACAAAAGATGCTTCTGAATTTAGAGTTACAACCTTTGTTCACTGCACATCCTCTCATCACCCTCTATCCATACATAACGTTTCACAGTTGTGCATACAATACTTGAGAAGTTATGCTCCAGACAAAATATTGCTTATGAAAAGTAACTAAGAGGAATAACTCCCTTAAAAATGAATTTAGAGTTACAACACTTGTTGACTGCACATCCACTCATCACCCTCCATCCATATATAAAGTTTAAAAGCTGTGCCTACAATACTTGAGAAGAAATGCTGCTTCTGAAAAGTAACTAAGGGGAATAACTCCCTCAAAAATGACTTTGGAGTTACAACGCTTGTTGACTGTACATCCTCCCATCACCCTCAAATTGTGTACCAAGTTTGAAGACAATATCATAAACAAATTTCAAGAAAATGGCATGTTCCAAAAATATGTCCCAATTAGGAGACAAAATATGAAGTTGAAAAGGGGCATAATTCTGTCATTTTTTTGTGCAAGAGTTATGAAACATGGAGAAGACTGTATAATTATTCAGCTTTACAAACTGGGCAAAGAGGGAAAATGGGTGTCCAAAAACTTAGGACCATTAGTGTATAACTGATGAAAATGCTCACTTACTCTGTCTGCCAAATGTATCCACTGGAGAAATCAGAACATTTTTACTGTCTCCTGCTGTTGTCACTGAAATCAGAAATATAAATATGTTTGATAACCATTTACCTAAAGAATATTCATGTAAGAAACAAGAGTGTTCGCTGGAGTGCGAAAATCAGAACAAAGGGGAATAACTAAAAACATATTGCATGTAGAGTGACGACCCTTGTAACATCAATGATCTTCAATAAGAGGAAGACACATGTGATAATTGAAAGCTCTATATAGATTAGTTTAGAAATGACAGCCAAAAAAAGAAAGTGTAACGGACAGACAGACAGACAGACGGACAGACAGACAGACAGAAAACAGAAAAGTGATCCGTAAGTGACACACTGACACAAAAATAGCATCATGAATATTTATCAGCTAATGTTTTTTTTTACAATAGTATAAATAAACAAATCAGCTGCCTGTTTATTAGCTAATCTGGATCTGCACTGTTGGCATACAAGTGCTCCTTGTCCAATGATGTGGACCTTATACTTCAGTTATCAAAACTACAAGAATATGTTACAAGAGCACCGTAAGCGGGTGCGAACGCTCGTCTGTTATCATTTTGGTATGTGTGGATAGGCCTTGTCAAGATGAACATGTATACCAAAAATGAAGGTTCCTATAGGAGCAAATGCTCTATTTATCACAATGGTTTCAATAGGTGATATTTACAGAGGAAAGGGTTAAATCATTTCTTCAATATCTCTTCAGCAATACAGATAGAGTGTCAAACAGTTTAGATCCTGATGAGATGCCAAGTTGGATCCTGATGAGACACTGAGTTACTTGGCATCCCATTGTTTGCATAGGCTATCAAAAATGTACCGTACACCTAGCATTTGTTTTAACCCATTCCCTGTTCTATGTTTATTCCAAATTTCAATACCTACTGAATATTCATGAACAAAATAGTTATAATGAATTATGGAAGGTGAAACATTGTAGTCATTTTAAAAAGTAAAGAAACAGACCTTTCAAATTCCATTAGCAAATAGAGCAGACCCTTATCAGACGGCTCCTTTAGGAGCCGTCTGATCTGGGTCTACTCTGTTTGCAAATGCATGAAAACATGTTTTTATGAGGGAAAGGGTTAAATCCCAATATTGACTCCAATCAGACATTTGTCTATGACAGTGTATACATTTTTATATATCTGGGTCTACACTCTTTGTAAAGCTAAACGGCATGTTTTCCTCATGAAGCAGGTCATATACATGTAACAGCACCTAGCAGATATAACAAGCAGCACTTTGCCTATAAACTGCATGCTAAATTCCCTGGTACTAAGAGTATCACCAACTTGAACAAGAGATGTTTGTAAAACATGTATACCCCCCCAGACCCCCTGACCTTTGATCTAGTGACCTCAACAATAGAGGTAATCTAGTGGTCATGACTAATCAACACAGCAACTTTGAAGATCCTAAGCCAAACCACTGATCATTTATTGATCTAAAAACATTTCACAAGTTAAGGTCATGGATTGGTGACCTTGACCTTTGACCTAGTGACCTGAACAACTATAGGGGTTATCTAGTGGTCACGACCAACCACCACAGCAAGTTTGAAGAATCCGAACCAAACCATTGAGCAGTTATTAATCTGAAACCATTTCATCAGTTAAGGTCATGGTGACCTTGACCTTTGACCTAGTGACCTAAAAAACAATAGGGGTCATCTAGTTGTCATGACCAACCACCACAGCAAGTTTGAAGATCCTAAGCCAAACCCTTGAGCAGTTATGGATTGAAAACCATTTCACCAGTTAAGGTCATGGTGACCTTGACCTTTGACCTAGTGACCTCAAAAACAATACAGGCCATCAAGTGGTCATGACCAACCACCACAGCAAGTTTGAAGATCCTAAGCCAAACCCTTGAGCAGTTATTGATTGGAGACCATTTCACCAATTAAGGTCATGGTGACCTTGACCTTTGACCTAGTGACCTCAAAAACAATAGGGGTCATCTAGTGGTCATGACCAACCTCCACAGCAAGTTTGAAGATCCTAAGCCAAACCCTTGCGCAGTAATTGATTGGAAACCATTTCACCAGTTAAGGTCATGGTGACCTTGACCTTTGACCTAGTGACCTCAAAAACATTAGGGGCCATCTAATGGTCATGACCAACCACCTAAGCGAGTTTGAAGATCCTAAGCCAAACCCTTGAGCAGTTATTGATCAAAAACCATTTTACCAGTTAAGGTCATGGTGACCTTGACCTTTGACCTAGTGACCTCAAAAATTATAGGGGTCATCTAGTTGTCATGACCAACCACCTAAGCAAGTTTGAAGATCCTAAGCCAAACCCTTCAGCAGTTATTGATCGGAAACCATTTAACCATTTAAGGTCATGGTGACCTTGACCTTTGACCTAGTGACCTCAAAAGCAATAGGGGTCATCTAGTGGTCATGACCAACCACAACAGCAAGTTTGAAGATCCCAAGCCAAACCCTTCAGCAGTTATTGATCGGAAACCATTTAACAAGTTAAGGTCATGGTGACCTTGACCTTTGACCTAGTGACCTCAAAAACAATAGGGGTCATCTAGTGTTCATGACCAACCACCACAGCAAGTTTGAAGATCCTAAGCCAAACCCTTCAGCAGTTATTGATCGGAAACTATTTCACCAATTAAGGTCACTGTGACCTTGACCTTTGACCTAGTGACCTCAAAAACAATAGGGGTCATCTAGTTGTCATGACCAACTACCACAGCAAGTTTGAAGATCCTACGCCAAGTCGTTTATTAGTTATCATTCGGAAACCATCGATCTACCGACCGACCGACCGACCTACCGACCGACCGACCGACAGACCGACCGACCGACCGACCGACATGTGCAAAGCAATATACCCCCATTTTTTCAAAAGGGGGGTATAATAAACAACCTTGCTGACAAAACAGTGTTGACTTACTACTTAACCTCATGAATATCTATACAAGAATTAAATGATGTCATGGATATTCATTTACACTTTCCACCATCTAATAGGTTATTTTTAGATCCAATCTCTTTGAATGAATCTACCAAAAATTAGCATTTACTAGAGAAAAGGCAAAATGTTCGAACTGTGTAGTATTGAAACCATTGTGATAAATAGAGTATTTGCTCCTATGGAGCAAATGCTCTATTTATCACAATGGTTTAAAGAAGTGACTATTACATAGACTTTTAAAGGCGTATTTATGGAAGAAAGGGTAAAATTAATTTTTATTATGGCCAATAAACAAAGGAATTATTTATCCTGGCTGAAAATGTAGAATCAAATCTATATTATTTCAAAAGCAAACAACAGACCCAGCGTTGTATGATTTGGATTTTCTCTGTTTGCAAAGACATTAACGACGTTAACGCTTTCCCTCACATAAATATTTTTCCATGCCTTTTGCAAACAGAATAGACCTAGATCAGACGGCTCCTATAGGAACTGACTGATCAAAGTCTGCTTTGTTTGCTTATGACATGATAAAGATCTGATTCTACAGTTTTTTGTCAACAGAATATTGAACAGGTAAAAGGTTCAAGACCAAATATTGTTTAAAATTAAAAATAATGTCAAAAGCCAATACCAGCCATCAGCTAAATAACATCAAAGCTACTGAAAATGCTGCAAACATTCTTTGCCTCTGATTATACAGGTGCAGTGTAAATAAAATAATGAAAACAGTTGAAGATGATGATGATGATGATGATGCTGATGATGATGATGATGATGATGATGATGATATAAATGCAAGAATGAGTGAAACCTGACCTATAAATTCATATTTTCAAGAATAATATTCAATGAAAGGATGAAAAACAACAACCATCGAATAATACCATATACACTCATGTGTGTACCAAAAATTTGAAATGGATAATAAACTATTTCAGCATTTCTCCAATATATACATGTATAGGTTGTGACTTATGCTATGAGGAAAGGTAATATAACCCTTTACACCATAGATACGCCTGTTAAAGTCTTTGAAAACAGAGTAGACCCAGATCAGACGGCTCCTGTAGGAGCCTTCTGATCAGGGTCTGCCCTGTTTGCTTACGGAATTAAATAGATCTCAATCATCTCATTGTAAGTTTCTGCCATACCCAAATGTTATTGTTCAAATGCCATTATCAAAATTATATCAATAAGAATTCATAAATACATTATTTCTTACATGAATATTCATGGAGTAAAGCGTTAAGGATCCTGGCATATGCAAAACAGTGTAGACAAGGTTCTGCACTTTGGCTAGTGAATATTTTTGCAATATTATAAATATTAATCTAATTACTGTATCAAAACCAAAGATTAATTGCCATGGCAAATCAGATCTTTAACCCTTTCCCTCATATAAATGTATTTTCACTCATTTGCAAACAGAGCAGACCCAGGTCAGACGGTTCCTATAGGAGCCATCTGATCAGGGTCTGCTGTGTTTGCTTTTGGCATGATATTGATTTTGTCGAAGCAAAAATAATTCCTTGAAAAGTTTACATTATATAGAAGTTCTGCAAATAAATATTCATGATGTTATAATTTCTTACATAAATATTGAACAGGGAAAGGGTTAACATATTTCAGCAGACAGGGCAGACCCTGATCCTACAGGAACTGTCCAATCTGGGTCTATGATGTTTTGCGCTAAAAGGTATCATCTCAAGTACTGGGATAAATGGTATTTAAAGATAATAATATTTTGCAGAAGCTGTCAAACAGTGTAATCAGGATTTAAACACCACCACTCTTGTATGGCGGCTGGCCTGGGTCTACACTGTTTATTAACCCTTTCCCTCATACAAACGTGTTTTTACGCATTTTCAAACAGAGTAGACCCAGATCAGACGGCTCCTAGAGGAGCCGTCTGATCAGGGTCTGCTCTGTTTGCTAAAAGAATCTTATATATCAGTTTCTTTACTTTCTTAAATGTCTACAATGTTCCACCTACCATATTTCCTTAATGAATATGGTCTAAATACAGAACAGGGAAAGGGTTAAACCACATACACCTTTTCTTAAATGACTCATACAGTAAAACCAATCTTAAGTGATCAATGAAACAAGAAGTACTTTGCCAGAAATTATGCAGAAACGCCAGAAAGCTCCCAATACTCCTATAATTAACCCTTTACCTCATTAATACTTATGTAATAAATAATTACTGTATGTACAATAAATGGCATTATAAGCAAGAAAATTATTTTAACAAGGCGTATAATATCAATACATCATAAACAGACAGAGCAGACCCTGATCAGACGGCTCATATAGGGTCCATCTGATCTGAGTCAGCTCTGTTTGCAAAGGGATGAAAAGGTGTTTCTAAGAGGTAAAGTATTAATCATTAAGTGATCACTTAAAACAGGTTTGACTGTGTACGGAAATTGCAACAAAAAGCAGCCATCCATATCTTGCATGTATTGCAAAGAAACCTACCAACTGTACCACCATTATGAGCTATAATATAAAAAACAAAAAACATTCACTTGCTATTTCAACTACAGTAAAATTACAATGAGTCGACATGCGTCGACTCGACATTACGGCCTGACTCGACAATCTTTAATGGTCCCGGGAACTTGCCTTCTAATCCCTATGTAAACTATCCACACTGACTCGAAACACGGTGACTCGTTAAACACGCTGACTCGACATAGGTGCACAGCCCCGATAATTGTAATTACTATAATTGACAACACGCCGACTCGACATCAAAAACTGATCAGCCGACAGAAGATTTTCGCACCTCTATCGGTGATCACGCCAAAACACAAGCAAACTGTGTTAATGACTGCAATTATTCACACATATGCCGGTGTTGACACCGTTCAATAAATTTTAATTGACATGACTATTTTGTATAAAAACAGCAGTTTCCACCAATGCTAAACACATGTATCTTGACTATATAATATATCGAAAACATCAGTAAATACTTATTTATTCTGGATCCATTTTGTTAAAATGAATAATATGCAGTGTTGTGCATTATGCATACTGTTTAGACCTATTTGACGCACTTATGTATGAACGTTAGGTGTAATGCTGTTGATATTTGTCATGTTTGTTCGTATGCACTGATTTAATTTTTTTATAGGTTTGTGTTATTTTTGTTAGCTCACCAGAGCACAAAGTGCTCAAGGTGAGCTTTTGTGATACCCCTGTGTCCGGCGTCCGTCGTCCATCTGTCCGTCTGTCCGTCAACAATTTCAAACGACTTCTTCTTTGAAACCGACTGCCCAATTGTAACCAAACTTGGTCAGATACATACTGTTGGTGGGTGCTTCAAAAGTTGTTAAAAGATAGTGGGTGGGGCCATCGGTCTTGTTGCCATGGCAACCGTACACAATATCTAGAAAAATCTTCTTCTCCAGAATGACTTGTCCGATTTGAATATAGTTTTCACCAAAATGTTTCTCAGTTGATAGACTTCAAAAGTTGTTAAAAGAATTTTGATCCGGCAAAAAACATGGCCGCCAGAGGGCGTGGTCATTTTTTCCGTATATGGTAATATGGAATTTTCATAGGAAAATCTTTAAAAAATCTTCTTCTCTGAAACTATAAAGCCTAGACTTTGATATTTGGTATGTAGCATGATCTTATGGTCCTCTACAAAGATTGTTCAAATTATGGCCCCCGGGCCAAAAATGGCCCCGCCCAAGGGCTTATCAGTTTTTCATAGGAAAATCTTTAAAAATCTTCTTCTCTGAAACTGTAAGGCCTAGACCTTTGATATTTGGTATGTAGCATGATCTTATGGTCCTCTACAAATATTGTTCAAATTATGACCCCCGGGCCAAAAATGGCCCCGCCCAAGGGCTTGTCAGTTTTTCATAGGAAAATCTTTAAAAATCTTCTTCTCTGAAACTGTAAGGCCTAGACCTTTGATATTTGGTATATAGCATGATCTTATGGTCCTCTACAAATATTGTTCAAATTATGACCCCCGGGCCAAAAATGGCCCCGCCCAAGGGCTAATCAGTTTTTCATAGGAAAATCTTTAAAAACCTTCTGTTCTCAAACTGTAAGGCCTACACCTTTGTTATTTGGTATGTAGCATGATCTTATAGTCCTCAACAAAAGTGGTTCAAATTATGACTCCCGGGCCTCAAATGGCCCCGCCCAAGTACTTATCAGTTTTTCATAGGAAAATCTTTAAAAATCTTCTGTTCTCAAACTGTAAAGCCTAGACCTTTGATATTTGGCATGTAGCATGATCTTATGATCCTCTATAAATATTGTTCAAATTATGACCCCAGGGCCAAAAATGGCCCCGCCCAAGGGTTATCAGTTTTTCATAGGAAAATCTTTAAAAATCTTCTTCTCTGAAGCTGTAAGGCCTAGACCTTTGATATTTAATATGTAGCATGATCTTATGGTCCTCTACAATTGTTTTTCAAATTATGACCCCCGGGCCAAAAATGGCCCGCCCAAAGGCTTATCAGTTTTCTATAGGAAAATCTTTAAAAATCTTCTGAAACTGTAAGGCCTAGACCTTTGATATTTGGTATATTTAGCATGATCTTATGGTCCTCTACAAGTATTGTTCAAATTATGACCCCCGGGCCAAAAATGCCCCGCCCAAGGGCTTATCAATTTTTCATTGGAAAATCTTTAAAAATCTACTGAAACGGTAAGGCCTAGACCATTGATATTTGGTATGACTAACATGATCTAATGGTCCTCTATAAATAAGTAGCTGTGGCTTGTGGTCCTCTGCCAAGAATGTTTAACTTACGACCCTGACCACTGGGCGAAACTTGGCCCTGCCTCAGGGCTTATCAGTTTTTTATTGGAAAAATATGAAATATTATTTTTCTCTGAAACCATAAGGCATAGACCATTAATGAACCCCCCTGGAGTTATCTCAGGTGAGCGCTTCAGGGCCTCATGGCCCTCTTGTTTATATTTTGGTCTCATGTAGAATATGTAAGGAATAAAATGAGCAAACGGTTATTTTGTCATTTAATTACCAGACAGTACATCTCACGAAAAAGTAAGTATTATAAACGCCAAAAATCATTTCAATACACAGAACACAGTAACATGTCTACCATCGGAATCGTCTGCAGTCACGATGGATTTTCAATGCGTTGAGTCGACATGCGGGCTGACTCGACATATCGGCGATCTCCCATGGTATGTCGACTCATCGCGATTTCACTGTATTGTATAAATACTTTACCTGATGAATATTTATACAAGAATTCATGACTGCATAAGCAGTCTTTAACCCATTCCCTCATAAGCTATTTTTAGACCCAACCTCTTTGAATATATTTAACGAAAAGGAGCATTAACTAGAGAATTTTATTTAGAATTATGTATTCAAAAAAGACTGTGATAAATAGAGCATTTGCTATGGAGCAAATGCTCTATTTGTCACAATGGTTTAAAAAAAATGACTGGTACAGAGGTGTCAAAATGCATCAATATGAGGGAATGGGTTTTTATAATAGCTAATGGACAATAGATTGTTGGGCCACTTCAGAATCTTTGTTATTTCATAATGGACCACTTAAGAATCTTTGTTATTCCATATTCAAACACCTGGCACAGACCAGATAGCTCCTTTAGGAGCCATTTAATCTGGGTCTACTCTGTTTAGAAAGATTTCAAAAGGTGTCTCAATCAGTTTATAGGATAATATGTATGTAATATTCAATACAAAGTCACTTAACCTACTTTATCTAAACTCTTTGCACACTAAGCAAATTACAGTAAAACTCGGTTATAACGAATTCCAAGGGACTGAAGGATTTACTTCGCTATAAACATTATTCGCTATATTGATAGTACGAAGTTCGCTATAAATTATGACTTTGACACACGACTGTTCAATATTTATTAAACCGTAATTCAGACATATATGCGTAGCGATCAAACTGCCAAAATGCACATCATTCATCGTACAGCTTACTCTTTGTGGAAGAAATCGGTCATTTGCTTTTGAACACACGTTGATGCTTGAAACTTGCAAAATAACTGTTTCATAAATGTCAGTGTTTAAAAAAATCAGGAGCATTTGGTCGTTGCTCCGATGTCCGATGCAAATTGGGTATAGCGGACAAAGACTCCGCGTATGTGGGCAGAGGCAAATATTCCTTATAGATCTGTGTCGTCATCGGAGTCAGTGGTAGATTGTATTTTTAGCGGAAAATGCTAAAATAATATGCGAACGGGGAGGGAATAACAAAACCAAAATACTTCAAGTATTTATTTTGAAAATAAAAAACGAACATCATATCTTAACAATGTTTAGCTATAACCCGTACTTTAAGTGCATATATATATGCCCCGCGGGTAGCGGTGTTTAATTATACCCTACCACCGTGAAGAATACATGCTTTACGGATCGCTTCACAGTTCGCCCCAACACTAGTGTGTGTTTTAACACCTATGTGACATGGTGTTAATCGTGCGAAATACACAGGTGCTTGAAGATAGTAGCAAGGTGAAAGTTCGCTTTAATGAAGGTATTTTAAAGTGTTTTGTGAATAATGGTACTGGAAAATCAGTTCGCCATAAGCGAAAATTCGCTCTAACCAACTTCGCACTAAACATTATAGTCTGTATAGAATTAATGAAGATATCGACCGGGGAACGAATTTAGTTCGCTATAAGCGGGAATTCGCTTTATCAGAGTTCGTTATAAATAAGTTTTACTGTATTGTTATCTGAAAACTTTCATTGTCAGCTGAGCTAACAATTCTCACCGGGAACCAAACTGTTGTCATAGGTTAATAGGAATTCGCCACTAACAGTAAAATACATATATATGAGATTGTAGTATATCATAGCAAATGCAAACATTTAAAACAATATTTACAGTTGTACAGGGAGCACAACTGGATCTAATAATTTAAAATGTGCTGATTGTACAGCACTGATTGATCCCTATGAAGAGCTTCTCACTATAGTTAAGAAAATGAAGTTGAGATGGTATGGTCATGTCTCCCGCTCAACAGGCTTGCCACGACAATACTCAAGTGAACAGTTATAGAATAAGAGGGCAAGAAAGGCAAAGGAAGAGAGGGGAAGATAACATCAAGGAGTTGACAGGTTTGAGTTTTGCAACATCTCAGAGAGCAGTAGAAGACAGGACAAAGTGGAAAGAGATTGTCATGAAATCAGCTAAGATTCCCAAAGCTACAGATAAGGGTGCATACCCAATTACTAAAATCGTCATTTCTCAACCAAACCCTTTACTGTGCTCACTCTTTGAGACGATTCTAATGAGTGGTCACAGTATAGGGTTTGGTGGAAAAATAAAGGAGTTATTCTTGAACATATTGAAATTTACGCACAGGAGCTCATATTCATACAGCTCCTTAGGAATATTTTAACCTTAGGACAGCTTAAGGAAAATATTTTTGTCTGCATCTGTAGCAAAACTATAGAGTAATTTGTCATTCAATGACTTCTAGAATATTTGGTTAAATAAATATTTGATATACAGCTTTATTTTTCTGAAATAATTTTACTTGTATTCATTTTATAAGACTATTATAAAGCAATATTCAAGAAACTAAAGAATTTTCTTAAGTTTCTCCTTTATAGGAGCTTTATGAATATGGGTCCTTACCTGGACCTCTGGATGTCCCTATGACCGACTAAGTAATGGAAAAAGTGAGAAATGAGTAACAATGTGATGTTTCAACCCTTTACTTCAAAGATTTCCTTATTCATTGTCCATAATAAAAATTCACCAAATAAATATTCATGAAGTCATGAAATCTTGTATATATATTTATATTCATGAGGTAGAGGGTTAATTAATATAATGGTATGGTGTAGACTCATTAGCTCGTCTGTTTCGAAGAAATCACGAGCTATTGTCTCCGGCGTCCGCGTCGTCATTGTCCGAAATCTTAACACTGACCATAATTGCTTCAATTTTTCATTTACAACCTTTATTTTTGTATGCATGTTCATCTTGACAATGACGACAGACGAGCGTTGGCAGCCGCTTGCGGTGCTCTTGTTTTAACTATTATAATTCTAAACGCAACCTGATTCCAGATGAGGACCTGAATAACTTGGCACCTCATTAGGATCAAAACTGTTTGACACTAGGTCAAAAGTGTCTCAAAATCTTGAATGAATTGGAAATCAGTAAAAATGGCAAGAGATCCGAGTTTAACCCTTTACCATATGAATATTCATGTAAGAAATAATGACATCATGAATATTAATTAGATTACTTTTTTTAATAGTACATGGACTCAAGATTGTTTTGGCCATGGCAGAAACTGTAGAATCACATCTATATTATATCATGAATAAAGAGAGCAGACCTTGCTCAGACAGCTCCTATAGGAGCCATCTGATCTGGGTCTACTGTTTGCAATGGCGTAGAAAGGCATACTATTGAGAGAAAAAGTACACGAAAAAATTACATATGTTATGAATCATAAAATGACTTGAAGAAGAGTGACACTTACGTTGCTGAAAGTATTTGGAGGAGTCAAGCACCCATGGCTGAGGGCCACCAGAGAAAATCACCTCCTTGGCTGCTCCGACTGTGACTACTGCTTCCTTCTCCGGATCTACAGGCTAGAAAACAAACCAAACTACAGTAAAATCTTACAGTTTCTTCAAGGGACAGAATTTCCTGTTCATATACCATCATAAAAATGTATCTAATTAATATTCATTATGCCATTATAGCTTACATGAATATTCATGGAGTAAATGGTTATGAAAGATAAAGAGTTCTCCTATAGGAGCGGTCTGATCAGGCTCTGCTCTGTTTGCTTATGAAAGAATACAGGTCTAATTCTACAGTTTCTTCCTTGGTCAAAACTTGTTCATATGCCATTATAATCAATATTCATTAAGTTTTATATGAATATTCATGAGGTAAAGAGCTAGATCAGCAGTAACTTGTCAGAAATATGCAAGCTTGTTGTTTGATGATTTTAACCCTTTACTCCATGAATATTCCTTAAAGAAACTAGAACTATGACTAAAGGTAATGGAATACCTCTGCTTAGCTGCCTTGATTGCAAATCAAACAAGATTTGTGCCAGGTTGTGCCATGGACAGACAGATAGACAGACCAACCAACATATTGGCTCCTATATACCCTCTCACACTTCGATTGCAGGGGTATAAAAATGATATCATGAATAATACTTAGGTTAGTTTTTATTATGGCACACGAACACTGGCATTTTTGGTCATGGACCAAACCTTAGAATCATATCTATATTCTTTCAAAAGCAAACAGGGCAGACCCTAATCAGATGGCTCCTATAGGAGCCGTCTGATCTGGGTCTACTCTGTTTGCAAAGGTGTAGAAAGGCATATTTATGGAGTAAAGGGTTAATAACGGTTACAAACCTCTAGTGGGTCATATGCAGCTATTGTAATACTTGATGACAGGTGAACACCGCCATGGTCGTAGGTGGCCTTGACCTTTGTGTTGCCTTGCTGAATGGCCTTGACCCTGATGGTCCTACAGCTGCCCTCCTTTAGAGATATGTAGCCTAAAGGAGATAATTAATTGTTCATCACTTGGTTACATCATGACTATTGAAAAAGTCCTGTACCATTCCGTATTTATATATTAGGCTTTAAACCTTTCCCTCATATAAACGCCTTTTCACGCATTTGCAAACAGAGTAGACCCAGATCAGATGGCTCCTGTAGGAGCCTTCTGATCAGGGTCTGCTCTGTTTGCTTATCGAATTTTATAAATCTATTTTTACAATTTTCACCAATTTGAAAAAAATCCCTTTTCCATGTTCTGTTTTAATGATTCTGTCCATGAATATACAAAATGTAAATGAGGTGATGAAATCTTGAAGAAATGTTAAACAGGGAAAGGGTTAACATCACAACATAAATGTGATATTAAATATATAATCACCCCAATTACCGCTAATTACCCCAAGTACACTTGAACTCACCTCTCTATCAGTGTGTAAAGCTGAATTTGAAAGTCAATTTGGCATCACTCTGACAACCTTAATTCAAACTGGCATAGAAGCAAATAGCGTAGATCTGGGTCTGCAATATTTGCCTAAGTTTGTCCAAATACTTAGGGTAAATAGGGTATAACAGCACCTCATTCAAAAGTAATCCAGAATAAAAGCTTAATCTTTATCTTGACCCTTTACTCCATGAATATTTATGTAAGAAACAATGACATCATCAATATTAACCTTTTCCTCCATAAACACACTTCTTGAAACCATAATTGTGATAAATAGAGCATTTGCTCCTATAGGAGCAAATGCTCTATTTATCACAATGGTTTCAAACTACAGAATTCAAATTTATTATTTTCTCTAGTAAATGCTCCTTTTGGATAGATTCATTCAAAGAGATTGGGTCTAAAAATAGCCTATGGAGGAATGGGTTAATTAGATTGTTACAATAGAACATGTTACAATAGCACATGTTACAATAGCACATGGACAATGAAATATTTGGCTTTGGCAGGCACTGTAGAATCATAACTATATTATATCATAAGCAAACAGAGCAGACCCTGATTAGACGGCTCCTATAGGAGCTGTCTGATCAGGGTCTACTCTGTTTCCAAAGGTGTAGAAAGGCTTATTTATGGAGTAATAGGTTAATTTACACTTGTCAGACTGTCATAAAAGAATATGAATCATATCAAATGATCATCCTATCCAAAGAAATTGATTAGAACCCTTTACCTCATAGAAATGCCTTTTCATGCCTTTGCAAACAGAGTAGACTCACATCACACACCTACTGAAAGAGATGTCTGATTTGGGTCTGCTCTGTTTGCTTTAATATGGAATAATACAGTTTTATATAGTTTCCTACATGTCTAAGCCAAAATATGTGTTGACGATTTGAGTTATAAAAATAAATTCATGAGGTGTTTCTTGAATAAATTTTCATTAGGGAAAGGGGTAACTCTTTGCAGACTATGTGATGGCTGTCTTCAACAATTGTCATCAGCTTACTTCTTAGAACTTCTCTCAGAGTTTCAGTCAGTGTATCCAACACCGAGTTACTTTGTGTCTCATCTGGATCCAAACTATTTACATAGACGGAGCTACATATAAAGGTACATACCCATATACTAAAATCGTCATTTCTTGATCAGAACTTATGCTAAGACCACTCTTTAGAATTGTCTCTTCCACACCATTCTAAAGAGTGGCTACAGTATAGCTTTTGGTGGAGAAATAAAGGACCTAATTTTGAGAAAAAAAAAATTGTCCTTACTTTTAGTGTACCCTCCTAATGTTGGTTGCTGAATATGATGGTTGCAAGCAGTTTAAACGTTTGCAAAATGAAAAGGTAACCGTTGCCAAGTCTGATGGTTGCATTATACAGTATATATACGTTGGTTGCATGGTTGCAATTAGGAGGCAGGGTGTTTGTGTGCAGGCACCTGCATACCCTCCTAATGTGTGTAAAGTTTACGCATGACTGGTGGTGAAAGGCAAACATGCTTGCAGTATTTAATAGTATACCAGTAATACTGTACTGAATAATTGTCTCTTTAGGTAACCTCCTTTCAGAGGCATTTTATCTGGACCTCTGCATAGACATCACAACTTCACAGATTGCAGATTATTTCTTACCATCTACATACTCCACAACAGCAGGGTCAGAGAAAGTGATGTTCAGTGGCATGTTTCTGCAGTCATTGAAGGAGAACTTCTTGCTACCAAAGGTTGCCATGACATCGAGCGGTAGATCAAGAATGTTCTCCACCTGTACCTCAACCCTGTATGGCTTGAACTGCATGTCAGATGGTGGCAGCACATGCACCTGAAGAGTGTGATACATGTAATATGTATTAGTACAATATTAATCTTAACCCTTTACTCCATGAATATTCATGTAAGAAATAATGTAATCTCGAATATCAATTGGTTTAATTTTTATAATGATGCATGAACCAGGGCTCAAGCTGGGTTCAAATTTTAGGGAGAAGTGACTTCTCCTTGGGCCTCAGATTAGGGAGAAGTGAGGAGGCTCAAGGAGAAGTGAACTGTTTCGCTTATCGGATACTAATACATAATATACCTTTTCTCTTTTATAATGTTTAAGTACATACTAAAACAATGTTAGTGTCACTAGATCAAATTGTATGAATGCAATATTGACTTCTTAATAGTGTCTAAAATCCACAAAACTAATCATTCAAAAATATTGAAAGTTCAATATGCAGCAAATATCAAGACTCTATCTCTATTGGTTCAAAGTTATGGCCAATGTTAAAGTCCGTGATTTGATCCATATATTTGACCTCTGACCTTGAAGGATGACCTTGACCTTGATATGTCACCCCTCAAAATGTGTGGCTTTATGAGATACTTATGCTTGCCAAATATCAAGTCTCTATCTGTACTGGTTCAAAAATTATGACCAATGTTAAAGTTGCTGACAAACAGACAGACAGACAAACAGATTGGGCAAAAACAATAATTTATCCCAAAATCTGGGGGGCATAAAAATCAGTTATGCAATGCTGATACTGATGTATTATTTCTTCCTCTGAAATAAGTTATTTATATCCTCTTAAAATAATTTGTGGTTATTTTTAATCCCCTCTGTAATACTACTGTCTACAAGTGCAATAGCAAATTAAATGTTCACTCCCTGTTCACCCTTTGTGTCAGCAGAAATCAGCAACTGTTGCAGATCAACACAAATTTAGATGCTTAACCTTTAGCCTGCTATGGGTAGATGAGTGAATACCTATGCAATCAATTTGGATCCAGATGAGGATCTAAATGTTTGACAGTCTGATTGCATTTTGGTGAACAAATTAATTATAGCTTGAATTTTGAAAATGTAGTAGGTGAAAAATTCAGTCAACATAATTTGCTGAGCAGGCTAAAGGTTAAACACCTGGAGCTGGACTATTGATTTTTTGCCAGTGACAAAAATACACGGTGCCAGCCTCTTGCTGAAGTTTACAATCGAGCTGTGTTTATGCATTCAGTTTTCAACACATTACACGAAAGCACATTAGATTAACATTGAAAATGTTATAACTGAAAGAAGTTTAAACATATTCCACATTATGTGTATGCAGATTCATGTAATCATTACGTGATAATGGTGTAGCTAAGATTTGACCTTTGACATAAATTAATGCAAATTACGATTTGGAACGCCCTCTATCATAAAAACAATTGGTTTAGACGCTTGACCTGCAGACTGCAACATAATCTTGTGTAAACTTCAAATGATTTGGGATTTAAGATGATTTTATGAGGTAAGTAAACTTTGCAAAAATCCCCACTGGCCTGCAGCAATAAATGATTCTAATTAAATTAAAGTCATCATCGTTATACTGTAGATAATGGTTGAGTGATCCATTTCGAGTTTGTCTGCTGTTTTACACATGTTTTAATAACACATTCATAACGTGTTGGTTTTCGCGCTGTCACATGTCAGTGGACATGGCGTAAGTCAGCAATTTCACAAATCAATAGGTGGTCTCAAATACCTTCGTTTTGATTGGAGGAATGGTCTGAACCTTTGTCTATCTAACACTCATTAACACCCATGGGCGGAGCTTATTTTTTTTGGTCAGTGGTTGAAAAATGATGGCTTTTTCACGTACGAGAGCAGTGTTTATAGTCTTAAAGTTAGGGCGACTTGGATTTCGCCAAACCCTTATGATCAGGGCGAAAACGGGTCTCTTTGAGCGCAGTTTTCGCCCAAATCGCCCTGTTGCTCGAGCCCTGCATGAACACAGGAATTTTTGCCCATGACAGAAACTAAAGAATCAAATCTATATAATTCCATATTAAGCAAACAGAGCAGACCCTGATCAGACAGTTCTTGTAGGAGCCGTCTGATCTGGGTTGACTCTGTTTGCATAGACGTAGAGGTGTATTTATGGAGAAAAAGGTTAAAAATCCTGACATCCTGTCTCACCTCTTCATCAATTAGTATACCTGAATACATTAATTTGACACTGTTTTGCTGATAAACAATGTACTCTGATCAAACTGTTATGAGCAATTTGGTCTGGGTCTGCACTATTTGCCCCAAAGATTGTCTTGCCAAGTATTTAGAATTATGATGGTATGTGAGAAACTCTTCATATATAAACAACACAATTGTTGTAGAATTAAAGTCTTTTTTATTAACTATTACTTCATGATTGATGTTTTTTGCCAGAAATAATGACTGAATATAATTGAGCTGAGGTTTTTATAATGTAATCATCAACAAGTGGGAGAAACTGTAGAAATAGATTTGTTATTTCATATGCAAACAGAGCAGACCTTCAGTCTTTATATGGTTTTATCAGGTTTTACGTCATATTTTTTAACAGTGTTCCAGTCATATCACAACATCCAACTAATTACAGGTGGCGGAAGACCTCAGAGGTTCTTCTGTGCACAGACCTGATCTGGATCTTCCCTATATGCAGAGTCGTCAAAAGGCATCTCTATGAAGTAAAGGCTTAAGGGTCAATCTGGACAAATATCCTGTCAGAGACAAACCCCAACCCACAAAGTCCTCAATTAGCCTTCTGCTTCTGATCTAGATGTACCTTTTTGTAAATACTAATTAACTTTTCATATCAAATTCCGAATAAGGACAAAGGAATGAAAAGAACAATCTATCGTTTAATCCTTTAAGTGATGACTTTTCATAGTGAAATGGTCAGTCGTCTTTTACCAGTATAGTTTATTTAGTTGAATGTATTGAATGTGTTACAAAACCTTGAATGACAAATAATGCAGACCCTGATCTGAAGACTCATACAGGAGTCCTATGATCTTTGTGTACATTGTTTGTAAATGCAAGTTGCCTCACTTCCTGCATTCAAAGGATTAATTACCTTTAAATTGATACTTAATGTTAACCCTTTTGAAGAGTTAACCTTTTCCTTCAAATAAACTATTTTTAAAGCCTTAGTAAATAGAATAGACCCAAATCAGAAAGCCCCTGTAGGAGCTGACTGATCAGGATCTGCTGTTTGCTTATGAAATTGTAAAGGTTTCTGATTCTACAGTTTCTACCAATATCATAAATTCATGTGTACGTGTATGCCATGACAAAAATTAAGCTGATAAACATTCACCATGTCGCAGTTTCTTATATGAATATTCAATAGAGAAAATGTTAACTAACATACCATTACTTTTAAAGCTGTATACAATAAAATTGCTCTGATATGACCACCAAAAGGAGGTCTAATTCTGGGCACAGAGACAGGTGGTAGCTTTATGCAGGACAAAAGTAATGCAGAAAGCTCTATGCATAACTTTTGCCTTGCAGATACCAACCTTTATTATGTGGTCGCCTTTGAGGGGCTCTACTGTACTTATCAAGACTGTCAGAGGATTTTCGCTGAAAATATATCAGGTTTGTTTTTTTATCCCCAGTATTCTCTTAACAACATTTAACCAGTAACATTTCCCATTCACACAGACAATATCATATTTTTTTTAACTCACTTCAGCCGTTCCCTTGTGAAGCTGATTTCTTTTGTCAGCAGCCGTCACGGTGGCCATGCCTTTAGTGGCAGTAGTTATCTCCCCATATTTGTTCACAGTCACAACGTCAGCATTGTTGGAACTCCACGCATACTCTCCACTGCCACCTCTTGCCTGAAATACCGAGATAGTGGCACATATTTCAAATTAACTCCTAGTGTTTTCAGGCCATGAAAATTTATTGGGCTGCTGATCAGATGCTGGTACTCACACAAGGCTACTGGCCTCAGTTCAAACTACATGTATTTGAAAATACTGAAAAACTTGAAGCCCTTATTTCCTCTGAAAATTATCATCCAAATCACACTTTATTCTCCAAGTGTAGAGCTTCATGATGAAGTACCAACAAAAAATAAGATACTGGATAGAACTATTAATCTCTTATCTGCAATTTTGAACTTTATTTTCATGAATATGCTTACAGTGTTCTCTGTCAGTTTGTTTTTTTACCTTCAATGTGTACCGATGTTTAGTCTGAGATACTGTGTCCCATGGGAAGAACAGGAGATTAGGTACTACTGTAATTGGGTCAAATATTTCCACAAACTGACTCTGCTTCACAGCTGGACTGATGCTGAACTCTGACCCATCCTGCAATTACAAAAACATCTGGATAAATAGAACTGTCCTTTAACCCATTCCCCCATAGCTTATTTTTAGACCCAACCTCTTTGAATAAATCTGCTGAATAGAAGCATTTACTAGAGAAAAATGTTAGAATTGTGTAGTTTTGAAACCATTGTCAAGCAAATGCTCTATTTATTACAATGGTTTTAAAAGTTTTATTGACTTTTACAGAGGCGTATTTATGGGGGAAAGGGTTAAGTCTCAATAACTGAGTAATTAATAAATGTACCCCAATCACATACTCTGGGATGTAATCAGGCTGAAAAATCTCACACTGAAAATACTTTCCACACCCTACCTACAACCTGTGAAACCATCCTTTCTTAGCAAAATAGTTTTATCCCATAACAAAGCAAATGTTCACTCTCAAAATCGGCTCATTAGAGGAGAAATCCCATCCCTGCATATTATAGGGGAACTATTGTTTTGAAATACAATTAAATCTCGATTATTCGAATTTTTTGTATAGAAGAATTCACACACTTTAGGGCAGGTGGCTGCTTAATGCATGATGAAAGTATTATTTTGGCATGCATTAAGCTGCCACCTGTCTTAAATATCGATAATGATATGTATTTTAGTGTTTGAATAATCAAAATTTTACTTTACATCCATGTATCTACATGTTAGTTCTCTCCTATAATAACACAAGAGTGTTCGGAGGAACTAATAATATGCTGGAGTGAAATCAGAACAGAGGGGAATAACTCAAAAAGTAGGGCTGCAACGATACGCCCATGTAGCGAATACGAATACGTATCACGATACAGTATAGCGAATACAAATAAATATTCACGAATACGAATACAGTTACATAAACATGCCATGGCATAAGCTAATAAGAGTTACTTAAGCCAAAGCATGTCCAGACTGAGTCCATATTTAGGATTAGGAATCTTTAAACTTATAATGAAAATGCTACTGGACATGTGCTGATAAGCAAGGGAAAAGTATGAGTTTAAATATTTAATTGGCAAAGTCACATAAACTAGAAACACTGAAAAGAAACTTGTTCAAAAGTAAACTGGTCCAGTCCTATTGTAGTAGTTTACTCGTTAGGCAATATGTTATAAAAATAATACGAATTCAAATTCAAGAACCTTTCAAGCACCATCAAAATACAGTGCATTACACTGTATCTAATTGGATATAGCCTGCTGGTTTCGTCCATTTCTGGTGAATCGTGAACGAACTCAAATAATTTTTGTCAATAAATTTTGGGTATGTTCAGACATTGGGACGCTCCGATAACTAACCGCTAGAGCCAGCAACTAGCAGTATTACTTCATTTCGTGGTGGCACACTTTACAAACAATGATTTCATTGTTGGTTTTTCCTTCTGATCCCGTCAGAAACCCTAAATGATTCCAGACGGCGCTTTTATATTTGGTTGGAGTCTGAAAAATCTCTTTCGGCCCCGACATTGTTATGAAACAACAGTTTGCGGTTGTCGTAAAAACTAAGAATTAGTCCTATCAAAACAAACTTGCTTTCGGTAATTGTTTCGTGTATTTGAACCATTTAACTACTTTTCTGCAAAAAGTGAATGCAAGACTACAATTATTAAGCCTGTTGAATCCAACAGGACCAACACACGGTGTCGTGATTTGTAAACATAAGAAGTCATCAAGAGTCATCTCCTTTGGTGTCACTGCGAAAAGACGTTTCGCAGCTAGAATGTTTCGCTCATATTTCAATTATTTCTGTGGAAAATATGTTGTTTTTCTTTTAATTTTGTTAATTTCGTATATGTCTAATTGTATTCGTCAATATTCGGTTCTTTGGGTAGCGAATATGATACACTCACCGCCAGAAACGATATTCGAATACGTTAGTGTATCATGACAGCCCTATCAAAAAGGGTATTGCAAGCAGAGTGATGGACCTTAGTTAGACCAATGGTCCTCAATGACAGGAAGACACATGCGAAATTTGAAAGCTCCATAATGATTAGTTTAGAAATGACAGCCAAAAAAAGAAAGTTTGACAGACAGACAGACAGACAGACAGACAGACAGATGGTCAGACAGACAGACAGACAGACAACGGAAAAGTGATAACTAAGTGACACACTGCCTCTTGGCAGGTGACACAAAAAATCATTTACGAAGCACCAGATTCCACGACTTCTAATACCATTTATAAATAATCCTTTCATCATCAATTTACTTGTTTACGATTTACTTCATATATTTGAATAATTATGTTAAGAAATAATAACATCATGAATATCAATTCATATTAATTAAGAGAATTTTTGGCCCTGAAAAAAAATATAGAATCAGATCTATATATAAGCAGACAGAGCAGACCCTGATCAACCTGCTCCTGTCTGATCTGGGTCTACAATTTGCAAAGGCTAATCTATGAGGGATATGGTTAATAATGAATCTAAACCATTAACATAAGTCCATTTAACCCATTCCTCCATAGACTATTTTTAGACCCAACCTCTTTGAATGAATCTACCCAAAAGGAGCATTTACTAGAGAAAAGTAAAATTGTAGAATTTCGTAGTTTGAAACCATTGTGATAAATACAGCATTTGCTCCTATAGGAGCGAATGCTCCATTTATTACAATGGTTTCAAGAAGTGACTATTACAGAGGTGTAGAACTGCATACTTATGGAGGAAAGGGTAAAGTCTCATTTTTCTAAGTGCGTAATATTAGGAACAAGTCTAGATATCAATTGAATGGGCATATATGCAAGAATCGTTTTGCTAAATATGATCTTTTGAAAATAATTTGTGATGTAAACAGTTCAGATCCTGATCAGAGGGCTCATTCAGGAGTCCTCTAATTTGGGTCTGCACTGTTTGACAGATTTTTAGAGATATAACAAATAACTGATTTAATATACATGGCCACTTACATCCCTTATCACGGTAGACAGGGCTCCATCCACATCTGTTTCTCCTTTCTGAAGAGTCTTCACAACATGGTAGGTGCCATTTCTGGTGGACATTGTGACATCAAAGTAAGCGCTGGGAAACAAGGCTTTGATGATCACATTCTGGAAACACACATAAAACCATCCTATAGCAACATGTATGAAATATATTACTACATGTAGTGTATAAGAAAATGGAAATTTGCAAACGGTGTTGACTCAAATCAGTCATTGTATTAAACTCTTTCCATCTACAAAAATTGTTGTCTCTTTAATTCTTAAAGTTATTTTATTTTTTATTTCTTTCTAATCAGAATGTCAAACAGTTTGGATCCTAATGATATACCAAATATCTTTGACTGGGAGAGCTGTACTTTACAAGAGCATCGAATGTGGGTGCAACCACTTGTCTGTCGAGACAATTTAAATCTGTCCATAGAAGGCAAAATATTGTAAACAAGGCCTTACAGAGTTAAGGCCCCTGGTTAGATCGTTGCCCTTGTGGTGGTGAACAAGCATATGAAGTTTCATAAGATTTGCATGAATAGAACAGAAACTAGAGGTTTGTTTTTGTCACAAAAACAGATGTCTCCCCCTCTCATCCTCTTTCCAATACACAAGTGTAATGTCTGTAACTCCAAACTTATCAGGGTCTAATTTTTAAGTCATCAGGGGCAATAACTCCAACATTGTCAGGGGGAGACAATTCAAAAGCCCCAGGTACACAAAAACACATGCTTGTCAACATTCTTGTGAAGTTCGGTGACTTTAGTACTAGTGGTTTCATAGATACATGTGACACAAAGTAAAGTTTCTCTTATTCTAAGTCATAAGGGGCAGTAACTCCAAAGTTATCAGGGGGAGACAATTAAAAAACCCAGATGCACAATAACTCATGCTGGTGAACATTTCTGTGAAGTTTGGTGACTCTAGCCCTACTGGTTTCAGAGATACGCGCAGCACAAAGTTTCTCTAATTTTAAGTTATCATATCAGAGGCAGTAACTCAAGAATTATCAGGGGGAGACAATTCAAAAAACCAAGGTGCACAACAACTCATGCTGGTAAACATTCCTGTGAAGTTTGGTGACTCTAGCTCTAGTGGTTATAAAGATATGCATGACACAAAGTTTCTCTCAATTTTAAGTAATCATATCAGGGGCAATAACTCCAAAATTATCAAGGGGAGACAATTCAAAAATCCCAGGTGCACAACAACTCATGCTGGTCAACATTCCTGTGAAGTTTGGTGACTCTAGCCCTAGTGGTTTCAGAGATATGCACGACACTAGGTAAAGTTTGTCTAATTTTAAGTCATCAGGGGCAGTAACTCCAAAGTTAACAGGGGGAGACAATTTAAAATCCCAAGAGCAAAACAACTCATGTTAGTGAACAATCCTGTGAAGTTTGGTGACTCTAGCCCTACTGGTTTCAGAGATACGCGCGACACAAAGTTTGTATACATTTAAGTATTCATATCAGGGGCAATAACTCAAGAATTATCAGGGGGAGACAATTCAAAAACCATAGGTGCACAACAACTCATGCTGGTGAACACTCCTGTTAAGTTTGGTGACTTTAGTACTAGCGGTTTCAGAGATATGCGCGACACAAAGTTTTTCTAATTTTAAGTCATCAGGGGCAATAACTCCAAAGTTATCAGGGGGAGACAATTCAAAAACCCCAGGTGCACAACAACTCATGCTGGTGAACATTCCTGTGAAGTTTGGTGACTCTAGCCCAACTGCTTTCAGAGATACGCGCGACACAAGTTTGTGACGGACAGACGGACAGACGGACGGACGGACGGACAGACAGACAACTCTGGCAAAAACAATATATCTCCCCATAAATGGGGGAGACATAATTATAGCCAATGATAAACTTTCCAGACAACAACAACGGCGACGTCAAGAGTTATGACCGTATTTTTTTCTTTGAAAAACAGACAACCTAAAAAGCGAATCAAATATTCTTATTTGTATTTGTAAATATTTGGTTATTCACTAAGCAAATAATGAATTCATATTTGAATTCTGTAAATTTTCGGTGCAACGAATACATTAGTTTATCATTACACCTCTAGTCTACACCATTTACAGTGAAACCCCTCTAAACCGGACGCTAAATTTAGCATAAATATTGGTCTTGGATACAGGTGGCAGCTTAATGCAGGGTGAAAGTCATACAGAAAGCTCCTCCAGGAGCTTTCTGTATGACTTTCACCCTGCATTAAGCAGCCACCTGTCTAAAAGTATCTAAATTCTTTTCTACTAGAATTCCGGTTTAGAGGGGTTTTACTGTATTACAATGTCACAACTAATTTAAAGTTATCAAAATGGTGACAAATTGACTTGTACAACTTTACAAACCATGGGAAGAGGAGACTTGGTGTCTTAAGATTTAATCTTGATCTAAGAAGTAAGAAGAGACTCACATCAGAAGGATAAAGCCTATGACTGTGGCTATCATACACCTCGATAAGAACCTCATACACACGACCAGTCTCCAATACCCACTTCTTGTCTGGTAGCACAACAAATGCTGAAAATATAAACCACAGATTATAATTACATTTATGTCATGAAAGCTTCTATAATCGAGGAATACATTATACAGTAAAACCCCACTACACTGGAATTCCTAGTAGTAGAAGAAATGAGATACTTTTTAGGCAGCTGGCTGCTTAATGCAGGGTGAACATCATGCAAAAAGCTCCTAGAGGAGCTTTCTGCATGACTTTCACCCTGTATTAAGCTGCTGCCTGTCTCCACTACCGATATTTATACTAAATTTAATGTCCGGTTTAGAGGGGTTTTACTGTAATGGCAAATTAAGTGTAAGGGTTACAAAACAGTGTGACAGACGGACAGACAGATGACAGAAGTTGAGTCCTAAACTTATTCTACAATGTCTGCCATGGCTGAAACACTTCATGTGCCATATTAACAAAAGTTCACATAATTCTTATATGAATAGATAGGACTAATTAACCCTGTAACTGATAGAGATGTATTTTCGTGCCTTTGCGAATAGTGCAGACCCAGATATGATATGATCAAACTCTACTCTGTTTGATTATGAAACAATATAGATCTGATTTGGCAGTTTCTGTAAAGGCCAGCAATTTCTCGGTTAACAGGTCAATATGGGAGGTGGGACATTGTAGCCATTTTAGAAAGTAGAGAAAAGGAACTATTAGAAAGTAAAGTAACAGAACTATCAAATTCCATCCGTAAACAGAGCAGACCCTTATCAGACAGTTCCTACAGGAGCCGTCTGATATTGGTCCACTCTGTTTGCTAAAAACAGCATTTATATGAAAAGTATTTGCTGGAAAAGCACTGATATGAAGGAAAGGGTAAAATACAATCCAAACACCAAAGTCAAATAATAATTGACAAGAACTGAGCTAATACAAATTCAACAAGAGGGCCAGAAGGCCCTGACATCGCTCACCAGACAGTCAGATATGTTCCTATTGAAAACTGACCATCCCTGGGGTGGTGCCAATTTTGACCCCTGGGACACAATTTATATAACTTTTGTAGATGACCTAAATATGAAGCTATGTGCCAAATATGCAATCTGAGAACATTCCAGTTTCAAAGGAGAAGATTTTCAAAGTTTGCACTATATGTTTCTATTGAAAACTGACCACCCCTGGGGTGGGGCCTATTTTGACCCCAGGTGCATAATTTATATAACTTTATAGAGGACCGGAAATGAGAACCCTGTAGATTCAGAAAAGAAGATTTTCAAAGTTTTCACTATACGTTTCTATAGACAAGAGGGCCATTGAAAGTGTTAATTTTTCAGACAAACAGATTACAGATGACAGAAACCCTATCACTGCTGAGCATGACTTGACTGAAATTAGCACACAGTTTGGATTCTGATCTGACACATATGTAACTTCATATGTGGTTTGTACAAGAGAGTTAATTGTAAGATTGATATGTATTAACCAGGGAATTTTAATTATGCAAGGCCATACAAAGTTCTGACTAAAGACGATCAACTGACCTCTCAAATAATCAACTGTTCCTCTGAAAAGGTATGTGTACCCTAGCATTCCAAACTGATTTTTTTGCATTTGAATATTATTATAAATTATTACATAATAATTTCATATTCATAAATTGAACTTAATATTTTCAAGTAATACAATTTCATGTTAAAAATTATTTCATAATTTATTTAAAATCTTTAATTTGGCATTCTGGAGCCTTTACATGATATACCCTTCTTCTGAACTGCAGGACAGGTTATAATAATGTCATAATGACAATCACTGTTATTAATTAACCCTTCCCTCATATAAACGTGTTTTCACACATTTGAAAAATGAGTAGACCCAGATCAGATGCCTCCTATAGGAGCCATCTGATCAGGGTCTGCTCTGTTTGTTAATGGAATTTGATAGATCTGTTCCTTTAGTTTCTAAAATGGTTACAATGTTCTACCTACTATATTTCATTATAACTATTTTGTCTATGAATATTCAGCAGGTTGTGAAATTTGGAAAAAAAATATGGCTACAATGTTCCCCCTTCCACACCTCATTTTAACTATTTTGTTCATGAATATGCAGTAGGCATTCACATTAAAAATATACATAGAACAGGCAAAGGGTTAAGACAGACTCACTATCAAGCTACTACAGCTACTACCAGCAATACAGGTGCACTAAAAATAGCCACTGGTCATCCCCTCTCTACTGCTTGACCTGATGACCTCTTTATGAGTAAAGAGAAGATGCTTAAAAGCGCAGTCAGCTAGAAGTTTGCTAGAAAACTGGCCACCCTGGGGTGTAGCCAATTTTGACCACAGGAGCATAATTTATACAACTTTTGTAGAGGACCTGAACATGATGGTATGTGCCAAACATGAAAGCTGAGAACCTTCCAGTTTCAGAGGAGATGATTTTCAAAGTTTTCACTATATGTTTCTATAGAAAACAATGCACCCCTGGGGTGGGGCCAATTTTGACCCAAGGGACATAATTTATATAACTTTTGTAGAGGACCTACAGATGATGCTATGTGCCAAAGATGAAAGCTGAGACCCTTGTAGATTCAGAGGAGAAGAAATCTAAAGGTTCAAATTGTTGACGACGAACGACGGACGACGCATGCCAACGGACGACGGACATCAGGCGATCACAAAAGCTCACCCTGAGCACTTTGTGCTCTGGTGAGCTAAAAACAAACTGATACAAATTTAATAAATCATCTGTATCAAAGATCTCCCATACCTAGGTAGCTTGGACTCACGACATGTAGCATGGCGGATGGCAAGCCAAGAGCATCTGACGTTTTCACATCTAATGACGGTGTTAAGAAAATTCATCTCACTGAAAAGCTATGATATTAAGCATAATACTTAACAGATTCATTTAAAAAAATTATCAACCATATACCAAAAGATGTGTGATTTATTTTGAAGAAATTTATCTACATGTACAACTTTTTACAACAATTTACACATTTGCAAACAGAGTAGATGCAGTGGTCAAAAAATGCCCTTGTTTATAATGCCTTTATACAAATTAAGCTAATGAATATTTATACAGTTGTTATATCTTACATGAGTATTCATTATGGAAAGGGTTAAGATGCTATGTTTCAAAAGCAGCAGGTCTAAACAGGTGACAGCTAAATGCAGAGTCATACAGAAGCTGTCCGAATGAAATACTATGCACAGAGCCATCTGTATGACTCTCACCTTGCACTAAACAGTCACCTACGTAAAAGGATCTAATCTTTTTCTTTATTAAAACTCTGGTTGAACCCTTTCCCTGTTTAATATTCATGCAAGAAAAAATGATATAAATATTTATAAACTGAATTTTTATAATGGCAAATGTACCCAGGATGTTTTGGTATTAGTAGAAACTGTAGTGTCAGATCTGTTATAATTTCATAAGCAAACAGAGCAGACCCTGATCAGATGGCTCTTACAGGAGCCATCTCATCTGGGTCTTCTCTGTTTGCAAAGGCCTGAAAAAGTGTTTATATGAAGGAAAGGGTGAAATGGGTTTTACTGTTTATCTATCATCTCATACAGTCTTCACATCATGTGTAAGGATACTTTTGTCTATCAGTTTAATTTCTGTCTCTCCCAGCTCCAGTGCTGTGGCAATAGAAGTGGATGCATCCAGTTCACTGATCAGGGAATCCACAACCTCAAGGTAAAACTGGGATGATGGCATCTTTATCTCTGTAAAGTTATAAGAAGAAAGATACATAAATATTACAACCTAACCTCAATGAATAACTTCTTAACCCTTACTCTCATAAATATTCATACATGTACAAGAATTCATGACACCATGAATATGTATTACCTGAATTCATATACTAGTCAACAAAAAAATCCATTTCACAAAATGTAGGATTATATCTTTATTATTCCATTAGCAAATAGAGAAGTCCCTGATCAGATAGCTCCTCCAGAAGCTGCCTGCTAAGTGGTGTCAGTGCCAAAGGTCTTCTATATAAGAGAAAGGGTTAAAAGGTTCAGAAACTGTCTTAATTCTTGTATAATATATTCAACACTTGGGCAATCACAAATTTCTGATTCAAGTCTTCGCACTCTTTTGCAAATTTATGACTCTCTAATACTATGCAAACACTTTGGAGACACTGCTTGCAAATGCTCATATTTATTACAATGGTTTCAAACTACACAATGCTAAAAATTTCCTTTTCTCTAATAATTAATATGCTCCTTTTCAGTATATTTATTCAAAGAGGTCGGGTCTAAAGACTCTAAAAAAAAAGACCTACGAGGTAATGTGTTAAAACACATGCAAATAGTAACTTACATTAACAACCAGCACGCAAAGTAGTTATCCTTTACCTATTCATTATTTATGTAAGAAATAATGCTATAATGAATATTCATTAGCTGAATCTTTATATTGTAAAATTTTCAAGGGAATTTGACAAAAACTGTATTATCTGATCTATATCATGTCATTGGCAAACAGAACAGACCCTGATCAGACGGTTCCTACAGGAGCTGTCTGATCTGGGTCTACTCTGTTTGCAAAGGTGTGAAAAAGCTCTTACATGAATGAAAGGGTTAATCAATGAAAAGCAGTAGTTAATCAGAAGCTAGCACCTCCTACCTGTTATAGAGTTCTGGCGTATCTGTTCAACCTTGTATTTGACAGTAGCATACTTGAGCACGTAAGCCTCCGGCGGACTGACCATAAGATTAGCTATCACTGTCAGCTTAACACTGCTATACTGCACTGACTGAAAGAAAAGAGACAATCACGATAAGTTATATAAGATCAGACCCCTCAGGTATGGAAATTCTCAGGCTGTTCTGTTTGCTTATGGAATTATACATATATCTAATTCTTCATTTTCTGCTATGGACAGACAAATCTTTTTTTCATATGCCATTATAATTTCTTACATGAATAATCATGGAGTAAAGAGTTATAATACCTATAATATAACTAATAAAAGGAAATGTGTCCATGGGACATGGATGCCCCCGCCAGGTTTTTTCTAAACTGTGTTAAAATTTATGAACATATTAGGCTTGCATGTTTGCCATGTGCAGATTTATTTCTATCAATCAATATGATCTCTATTAAAAAATTCAGTTTCTCCATACTAATGCTCAGTGTCCAGAAACAGGAAGTAGATGAAAGACAGACCTGAAAAGGGGAGACACGGTACAACTGACTATGATTATGCTTCAGACCAAATATCAAATCATTCCACCTTACACAAGCCAAGAAATCTTTGACGAAAATCTTTGTCATTAAACAATGAGCAAAATTCAATCAAAGTGTCGGCAAACAGGAAGTAGATGAATGACAGACCTGAAAAGGGGATGCACAGTACAACTGACTATGATTATGCTTCAGACCAAATATCAAATCATTCCACCTTACACAAGCCAAGAAATCTTTGACAAAAGATTTTGAGTACGGACGTACGTGACGTACAGAAGGACAAGAGTAAAACTTAATGCCCCCGTCGCCTAAAGGCGGGGGCATAATAACTACTGTTTGGTTCTTCTTCTGAAGCCGTGACCAGATTAATACTCAATAATTTTCTTTCTACAAACCTCATAAGCTGTGTCTGTAAGCTTAGCCCACACAATGGCACTCCCAGTTTTCTCTCCCTCTACTAGGATGATGTCACCCTGGCTATTGTTCTCCTCCAAGACATCAATGTAATGTGGTGTTGTATAGTGTGAATCTATGAACTTCTTAATCCTGTAAAGGTTAAGAAAAATTAACCATTTTAAGCTAAATCTCAAGGCCTTTTCCGGCATACAGAATCATTTCTCCAAAATTTAAAGATTTTCCAGTTTTTGCAATACATCAAGTTAATAAAAGTTTATTTTTTTTATCCGACTCCAATTTATTATTTTTGTCTAATAGCTCTGAAATTATGGCAATAGACAGAGAAAGCCCAGCTCGTTAACATACTAGCAGACAAATAAAGATACACAACGTTTAGCTATACTTAATCAATATTAATGCAAGAATTGATATCATGAATATTCATTAACCCTTTACTCCATAAATATGCTTTTCTACACCTTTGCAAACAGAGTAGACCCAGATCAGACAGCTCCTATAGGAGCCGTCTGATCAGGGTCTGCTCTGTTTGCTTATGATATAATATAGATATAATTCTAGTTTCTGCCATGGCCAAAAGTTCCTGTGTCCATGTGCTGCTATAACAAATTAATAATCAATAATCTAATTAATATTCATGATGTTATTATTTCTTACATTCATTATTTCTGGAGGAAAAGGTTAACCCATTTCCTCATATTGACGCCTTTTGACACCTCTGTAAAAGTCACTTTTTGAAACTATGTAATAAAAGGAGCATTTACTCCAGTGAGTATTTATTACAATGGTTTAAAAAGTTAAAAACTACACAATTCTAAAATGTTCCTTTTCTCTAGTAAATGCTCCTTTTTGGTACTTTGTAGATTTATTCAAAGAGGTTGGGTCTAAAAATAGCCTATGAGGGAAAGGGTGAACTGAATTTTATAAATGCACCTGATCTGCCCAGTTAGCAAAGGCTTGAAAAATAATTATATGAGAGGTATGATTAATATACTTGAGAATACTGGTCGCTTGAACATCCTGTGACCCTGCAGTGTCTTGGTGAAGGCTCCATTTGAATTCAAGACCCCTAAGGCTTGAAAAGACATTCCCTGAAATAATTATACATATAGGTTATTATGAAGAGTTCAATATAACATATCAAACGGCTTGTTCCTAACAAAAATAATTTATTATTATATTAGCTGACTTAAGTTAAAATTCCTCCTCAACTATATTTTGTTTATCATATGATTTTATTGAGTTGAAGATATTTAAAAAGTTTCAAAAAACTAATATCCATTCAATCTTTGAAACAACAAGAGCACTACATGTGGATGTCAACAATCTCCTGTTTCAAAGAAGATCAGTGTTTTAACCCTTTGCCTGTTCTAAGTTTATTCAAAATTTCAATACCTACTTAATTTTCATGGACAAAGTAGTTTAATACAATGAAATATGGAAGGTGGAACAATGTAGCCATGTTATAAAGTAAAGAAACAGATGTTTAAAATTTCATTAGCAAACAGAGCAGACCCTGATCAGATGGCTCCTATAGGAGCCATATGATCTGGGTCTACTCTGTATGCAAATGTGTGAAAACACGTTTATATGAAGGAAAGGGTTAAAGGATCAAAACTCTCCTAACCCTTTACTCCATGCCGCCCGCATTTTTGGAGTGAAAGGTTAAATATGCATAATAGAGTAATGAGCCTTGATCAGATTGAAGACACGAAGTCAACTGTGTGCAGTCTGATTGTGATGGCTGTATTGATGATGAAACAAACAAAATGTCAAACTTTTTGCACAAGCCAATGATAACACAAAGGCTATGGCAATACATGTACGTTGATTTTTTTGAAAACAGACAAAATAAACAAGAGCCGCGTGCAGCGCAAACACTCATCTGATTTGGTGCATGTCCAGCTAAATTTAAAAAAAATGAAAAGATTAAAGGGCCATAGCTCCAAAATTTTGAAATAAAGAATTATGGATCTTATGTAGGGGCCCTCTCCTCGATGAGACCTACCAACCCATGAAGTTTCATGTTAATACCTCTTATGCTTTTCAAGTAATGGGCTATATTAAAGTTTTTGCACATCATTGCCAACGACAGGGCCAACGACCTAGTGATCACAATAGCTCGAAAAAATAACATGAAAACTGAAATAAACCATGTCTGATGATTTGCAAAAGAGGTACCTGTTAACCATTTAATTCATGGATATTCATATTTTAAGTAATCATTACATCATGAGCATCTTTTAAATGGACGGACAGGGCGAATACTATAGGGCACCCACACCAAGATGTGGGAGCCGCTCTAATAATGGCATATGACAACAGGATATTCTGTCCATAGCAGAAACTGTATAATTTAAATCTAAATAATTTCATAAGCAAATAGAGCAGACCCAGATCATTCAGCTCCTGCAGGATCCATTTTATCTCGGTCTACCCTGTGTGTAAAAGCATGAAAAAGCGTTGGTATGAGTCTATGAAACAAAAGGTTAAATCTGTAGCAGAACTTTTTAATTGAAATTTGTGCTCCATCATATACTTCAAACAGCAAATCATACTTTTCCCCAAAACAAATTGGTAAAAATTCCCCAGCGTAAATCGTATTTTTCAAGACCGATGTTCCAAATTATTTCTGTTGAAACCAACTGCCAAAACCTCTCAGGCACAGATAACTACCAACAGTAAAATCGTAGATACTCAGGAAACACCGGAATCATCTGTTTCATGCGTTGATGTTACTCATGGGGGAAAGCAAAACAGTATAGTGCACTTATCCTATGCTAACAGTGTAGAGCCTAAAGGAGCCATCTGATCAGGGTCTGAACTGTTTGTAATTTTGTAATACATGTATATCGGAAAAACAACACTTAATCTATAGACAAAAATGAACTAGACTTAATTGAAAACTGGAAGTGTCAATTTTGAAATTCCAGGGAGGAATGAGTTATAACTAAACCCATGTCTTCTTAGCACTTGTCATCTATTAACCCTTTCCCTCATATAAACATGTTTTCACGCATTTGCAAACAGAGTAGACCCAGATCAGACGGCTCCTAGAGGAGCCGTCTGATCAGGGTCTACTCTGTTTGCTAATAGAATTTGATAGATCTAGTTCTTTACTTTCTTAAATGTCTACAATATTTCACCTTCCATATTTCTTTATATCTATTTTTTAATGTATATTCAGCAGTTATTCAAATTTGGCCTAAATACAGAACAGGGAAAGGGTTAAGTGTAAATTTTCCCCAAAATTTACGATGCAAAAATCCCGTCTAAAGGCCACTCCACACTTTTCCAAAACCTTAAAACAAAGGCTGATCAGTGTTGTGCTTAGACCCAAATACTTGAAGGAGAATTTCAGGTTTGGGGTCCCTTTTCCGATTATAAGTCAATGGACTGGCTTTAGTATTAAAGGACACTGGTCTGGTAAGGTAGGCAAATATCCCCCAGGCTCACTCTAGACACTATGTACACTGCTCCATTATAAATACCTTCTGCATCGTATCCTCTAACCATAAGCTCTTCTGGGGAATCCTCCAGGTACAAGAGCCTTGTTGTTGTTTCAATTTCGATACGCCTCACACTATCGACAATCACTATACATTTGAGAAGCTCCCCGGTAACTGCAGTGTAAAACACATGTACATTATGTTGTTATACTCCAAATATCCCAAAATACCGTACTTTGGGAATAATTGACCGTAGTTAATAATTGGCCTATTTCGCCACTAGGTAAGAAAGGGAGAAAAGTTTAACACACCAAACTATATCCGTGGCAAACAAATAACACTTTCTCGCCGATATGTAACTGATCCATTGTACACACACAGATTAACACCTACACGAGACACTACCGTAATTAATTTATGGCAGATACACAAACAGCGATTACAGCGGTATTGCTTGAGCTTTTAATCACTGCTTTCTTGTATAGTTAGTGTGCAATTCAATCATATACACACACATCAGAAACAAACAAATTATTTACGCTTAGCTGATGTATACCTTATACTCCCTGTTTTATCCCTGGAATTAGCCATGACGGAAATATCATTTCCGACTTCTAATATTTCTGTTTTAAAAATAACAACTTGAATACTTGAAATTAACCAAAGGTAGAATAATCTTTTCTACTTTCGATTCATATATGTGTTTGTTTTTTGGCCCTTTAATCCCGCAATAGCGAAAATTAAACTGACCAAAATAAAACACAGGCATTTTGAAGCAAAGTGGCGAAAATATCACGAAGCCAATTATTCCCAAAGTACTGTATTCTGATAAATATACCAGTGAGTGGTTTTTTTTTCAGTTATAGATGAATGGTGGCTGGCCAGGCCCTTTAATAGAGGAAAAACTCATCACAAGATGCTTATATGATAGCTAGCTATTCTACTTAGAATTTCTCTTTTCTTTCTGTATGAAAGCACCATAAAACTCAAATACCCATTACTCCATGAACATTCATGATAAATGACTGTATGAGTCAGGGTCAGATAAGATGCGTAAATGTAAACATTTTCAAGAATAGCTCCTTTATTTCTCCACCAAACCCTGTACTGTGACCACTCTTTAGAATCGTCTCTAGGGACAATTCTAAAGAGTGGCCACGGTATAGGGTTTGGTAGAGAAATGACGATTTTAGAATATGGGTACGCACCTTGGCTTTATCTGTAGCTCTGTTGAACGTTAATTTGCTGAGTTTTTATAACAACATCATTAAGGGAATTTTTACAATAGTATAAACTACAAAAATGTATCTATTTTATGTAATTACTAAACAAGGCAGACCCTGATCAAACAGCTCCTACAAGAGCCAAAAGACCTGGGCCTTCTCTGTTTGGAAAGGTGCTAAATGCAAATGCATGAAAAGGCATCTATATGATTTGCTTTAGTTTGTATTGGGTTTATGTCGCTTTAACAGTATTTTAAACATATCACGACGTCCAGCTAATTACAGGTGGAGGAAGACCCCAGAGATTCTTCTGTGCACAGAACAAATTGCATTGTTTTGCGCACAGAACATCATCCGGGTAGAACCACCAACCTACTACAAGCCAGCTGGAAGGCTTCCTCACATGAAAAATCAAAATGCCCAGACCTAGGTTCGAGTGAGGGCTAAGTGATTGTCAGTCGAAGACTATAACCACTCGGTCATGGATGCCCCTCGTTTAACTCAGGATCCAAGCGGCTAGACACTAGGTCAGTAGTCTGTCCAAAGTTTGATTGAATTGGAAGTAGTCACAATTGTACCAGATTTAAATTTGAACACGGAATTGCTTTTCACAGCGCGATAAGGGCAATTTATTTCAAAGCATCATTTCGGAATTCCCCGATATATTCTGTACGATTACTATAACTGACTAGATTGGAACCACAGTGGTGAGGGGCTAAGCGAGATTTATATGAGGGAAATGGTTAATGTAGGAGCTTTCTGCATAATTTTTATTCCGCAATAAGCTACTACCTGCCTTTTAAACCCTAAATTAGACAGGTCTATTTCAACCCTTCATATAAACGACTTTTCACACATTTGCAATCAGAGAAGACCCAGATCAGATGGCTCCTGTAGGGTCTGCTCTGTAAGCCTCAGTTTGCTTATAAAAATGGAATTTGATAGATCTGTTTCTTTTGTTTCTAAAATGAGTACAATGTTCCACCTGACCTTCCGTATTTCATTATAACAATTTTGTCTATGAATACTCAGTAGGTATTGAAATTTGGACTAAATATAGAACAGGGAAAGGGTTAATGGTCACTTTATAGGCGTTTCATACATGTTTATTTATACCTTTATTTTCCACCATAACAATGGTTGTTCTTCTGAGTGGGGATTTTGAGACTGCTGATATTTCTGCCGACAGAGCACACTCATCATCGGTGGAATTTATGAGTTGTACAGATGCGACATCCACACGACTGCTTTTCCTAGAAAGAAGATCAACAAAATGCAGATGAAAATATGCAGTTTCAGTTTATAAATACAATGAAAAATGAATACCTAAAGCCTGTTTCTAGAGATGTCATTGATAGGGACGATATCTCATCAATACATGTCAGTCGATCTGATATCGATACTGGTTTCAACACCTTTCTACAGCTATACTTTCTTACAGGTTGGTTCCTTCTTACAAACTTTCAGTGAAATTCTTCTGAAGAATTTCCACATATACTTTCATTTCCGCTATTTTCCGGAGTTAAATCAGTGGGTTAGTCTTAGACCTAATTCAGCAACATTGTCTAGATATTTCTAAAACAGAACCCTTGACAATTTTTACTGTTATTTTATGAATGACTGATTTGGCTTACGGACGTTTCGCTACACAGCGTTTCGCTACCCTGACCATTTCGCTACCCTGACCATTTCGCTACAGTCATTTCGCACCCTTACGGGAAGTCATTTCGCTACCCTGTCACCCAATTAATGATAATTATTCAGTTTTCATTGATTTGGACGATAATAGTTTAACAGATGAAAAAGGATACTTTACCAATTTTAACTACCGAGCGTAGCAGCATAGACAAATAGTTGGATCCGAATGAGACGTTCACATATGGAAGATGGAGCATTGTAGCCATTTTAGAAAGTAAAGAATCAGATCTTTCAAACTCTATTAGCAAACAGAGCAGATGCTGATCAGACGGCTCCTATATGGAAGGTGGAACATTGTAGCCATTTTAGAAAATAAAGAATCAGATCAGTAAACAGAGCAGACGCTGATCAGACGGTTCCTATAGGAGCCGTCTGATCAGGGTCTTCTTTGTTTACAAATGAGTGAAAACACGTTTATATGAGAGAAAGGGTTAAAAATAAAAGTAAATTGTAAGTATAGTCTTTTCATTTGATCGTTATGCAAGTGTCATATCTTATATCAATGGTAAAAGAGCCAACATTCATTTAGCAAAGATGCACGTGGTGCGTGTCCATGTTAATTTAATCAGTGTCACATATTGATACACCAATCTAATATTTATTATATGTTAATAAATTGACTCTCAAATCACTAACCACTCCCGCAACAATATTGGTTTTCCTATTAAAGAGCGAAACGTACAGGTAGCGAAATGGTCAGGGTAGTGAAATGACTTCTCGGTGGGTAGCGAAATGACTGTAGCGAAATGGTATGGGTAGCGAAACGTCTGACACCCACTGATTTTAACATATAAGAGTGATTTTGACTTTTTACATCTACAGAGCATAAATCATATTCGTATATACAGTGTTGCAGCCAGGATTTTAAAAATCAAGGAGGATTTGTACAAAATAGGAGGGACTTTCATTTCCAAACAATATCAATGCAAATCTAGCTCAATGGTTACGACACGGTCAATTTTGCCACTTTATAGGATTACTCTGTCTGACTCTAATTTAAGTAGTCGCCGATTTTTTTTTTTAGATATTGTTATTTGACGATTTTTACAGAAGACACACGTTTTAACTGTTTTCATAAATTCGATTTTACTATTTCAGTGTTGCAGCCAGGACGCGCGATCGCGCGATTCCCCCCTTTTTCTGAAAAATCCCCCCTCTTTTTCACTGAAGGGGGCGCCTAGTCGCGCACTAAAGTTTCAATATTACTTTGCTAAAAAAATCCCTCCCTCGGGCTGTCGAAACAGTTTGTAGCAAGTACCGGTAAAGCTTTCAATTCATATCGAATCTGAACCGGATGTTTGTCAACTGTCATGTATAGATAAGGCTAAAATGCGGTTCGGTACAGTAACTTAGCTCTCATATTCTATGGGACCTCGGCAATTCCAGATACGTGAACAGTTGTCTGCCCAAGATCTGCAGTTTTTTGTGATTACTCTGTTAGTTAATTGTGCTTATGATAAAACAATAAAACACCACTCACAACTGATAATTTATAACTCGTTGAGTAAAGTAATGTTTGCCTGTCCCGGTCCGACTTTTAGTCTATGCCCGTAACCTATATAATCAAATGAAAACTAAAAAACGTGTATGCTGTAAAAATCGTCAAAAACATTATCTTAAAGAAAAATCAGCGACTACTTTGGGGTAGGTACCCTTCCTATAACCAAATTCAGCCCACATTCAAGTGTCAAAGATACGTAACCGAGTTATTCATCTTCTACGAGTCGGAGACAGATTAGTCCTGTAGAAAGCGACGAAATCGACCGTGTCGAACCAATTGCGCTAAATTTGCATTGATATTGTTGTGAAATAAAAATCCGCCCCCCCCCCCCCCCCCCTATTTTGAACAAATCGCCCAATTTTCAAAGGGAGGGGGGAAAATCGCCCCTCTTTTTAAAATCCTGGCTGCAACACTGCTATTTACAGGAAATATAGGTTATGTGCATGGACTAAAAGTCTGACCTGGACAGGCAAACATTATTTTACTCTGCGTGTTATAATTATCACTTGTGAGTGGTTTTTTATTGTTTTATTATAACTTCATAAGGGCAATTAATTAACACAGTCGTCACGAAAATCTGTAGATCTTGGGCAGACAACTGGTCACCGTGACATGTGTCTGGAATTACCGGGGTAATGACAGTTTACAAACATCCAGTTCAGAATCGATATGAAAGCTTCAAACTATTTCGACAGCCTGAGGAAGGAAATTTTTAGCAAAGTAATATTGAGACTCAATGTGCATCCTAGCTCCCCCTCCAGTTAAAAAAGGGGGATTTTTTCGAAAAAGGAGGGAATCATGCGATTGCACGTCCTGGCTGCAAAACTATAGAAATTGATATATTGTCGATATTTTTCCATCGATATAAACCAATACAGAAATTTCTATCAATGACACCTCTACCTATTTCTGTATTCGTTACATTCCTAGTAAGTCAATAAAATAGGTATTGAAATGGAATCACAGGCAATGATGTTTTCATCGAACCCCCTACCCCCCCCCCCCCCCCCCCAACTCCCCCAAACACATACGCCACTTGCCGACTTGGAAAATTAGCCCAGATGATCTATATGGACTGAGCTACCTAGCTGTTCCTATCTCACATAAGTGTTGTGTTTTACTTTCACTTTTGTCACTCTCATGACCACACAATGAACCCACCATGTGTAGCAATTGGAACTCCGCGATTCATCACGGGTCAAGTTGATCCTCAGAGTAAAGTTTGTGACAACAGAACTGTGATACGGCAGCAGAACTTTAGGGTCGCTGAGTCGTGCTCCTTCTGAACTAATGACAGCGATGAATATCAACAGTAAAACATTTAGAACAAGTGATTTGTTAGAAAGTACCGCCATATTTTGAAATATGGAGGCTGCCATTTTTAAAATCTCAAACCAAAGAGAAATCTGTAATGTTTGTTTGCTGAATAAAAGATATATTTTCACGCTGATCTTGATAATATTTTGATAATTTATTTACATAAATAGATCATGTTATGAACAATTACACTAAAAGAACCGACTATCATGCTTATTAGGTCGAGAGTATCTGAAAATAGTTGGTACCCGATTAAAAGTCTACCGACTGCGTATTCGGAAACCAGCTATCTTTACGCTGCAACAAAAGTGTTATGAACTTCCTGAATTGTTTCCGATATAACAACAAGTGACGGGATTACATGGACAGTGACTAGAATGGCAGGTTTTGATCCACAGGATAAAGCAAGGTAAACTGAAAACCTGGCATGTAGACATGTATTGCTAAAATAAGTGTTGTCTTCGTCTACGCGTGGAATATTGAACCACTTCGTAACAGGACCATTTCACACCATGAACATTTTTCCCTCATTTCGTACAGTACCTTTACAATTTCATGTCATTAGTTTTACAATTTAGCAAATCATGAATGTGCAATCTAGATGATAAATGCCACAAAATACTTTTAAACACTTTCTGCAGTATGCAATGTGTATCTGGAAAGAGAACTATAGAGGGACATAGACTCGAGAGACAGATGGACAGACACAAATAGACAGCAGAGATGTGTGACTTTGTTAACTTTGTATTTATGTATTATTCATATATATTTATGTAATGGAGTAGCAGTGTTATATGTAGTTAACACTTTCCATCATATGAATGCTTAAAAATTTCATGTCTTTGTAAACGGAGTAAACCAAGATCAGACAGTTCCAATAGGTGCCATCTGATCAGTATCTGCTCTGTTCATTTATGAAATTATAATAAAACTGACTCTGCAGTTTCTACTGGTACCAAAAAAATCCTACTTCTATCAGTACTCATTTTTAGTATTTGAAGACGCACCTTTGCTAGCTGCTCTGTTTCCCTTATTCAAGTTATTGAGCAATTTAATACACCTTTTCACACCTTCGCAAACAAAGTTGACCCACATCAGACGGCTATCATCGGTGGTACTAAACAGAGACAACAAGTGTCAACTAGAGACAACAACTAGAGACAACTAACTTAAAAAAGCGTTTTAGGGCATTATTTATATATAAACAGCCATATATAGTAATATATTATACTGTAATAAATGAATAAAAATATTTAAATGTTCGAAATATTGCCTTAGATTGCATTTAGAACCCGAATTATAGCAACGGAAAGACACCGACACCGGCCGACCCAGGATTTCTAGACAACTCGGCACCAAACCAACTCGGCCCCTAGACAACTCGGCCCTAGACGATTCGGCACCTATATTGCATTAGAATTGTGTCGGTAATTTCAACCTGTTTAAACCATGTTTTTGTGCTTACAGTCTATTGAAATGATAATTATAGATTTTAATTGCATTGACCTAAATTTATCACTGTTTAGACCCAGATGAACGTTTTCCGTACCAAGCAGGTATTCATCAGATGCACCCAGGGCTCGGGACATGGATCCTGCTTTCACGAGCCCCAAATTCTGAATTTTCATTGTGTCATATATGATGTATATGTCCATATATATCCCTCCCTCCTTCCCAAATCAGTAATCAAAAAGATGATTGACAGAACAGCAAATATGTAGTTAGATAATTTTAACATTGTTACGTAAAACTATAGTAGCACTCTGGTATGTTTAATAAATACGAGTATAAATAGATGAAGATAAATAATTGCCATTTTTGAGATTGATACAAACAGTATAGACCCAGATAGAGTATGTATGTCCAATCTGGTTCCGATCTTTTTTAACATTGCCGAAACTAAACACGAGGACCAAATACACATATACAAAAACATATAAAAGAAAATAAAGAACATACAAATACATTAACCTTTAAATCAGGTTGGATCCAGATCGCTCGCCAATTAATTCAATGACTGATCTGGCTCAAATCTGATATTGCTCGTTATATGTACACATATAAACTGGAGGACAAACACACAAGTAAATGAAAAATAAAGCATGCAATCGTTTTCAAGCCAAAATGTGGAAGCAAATAGAATCTAGATTAGATCCCGGTTCCTGATCTGGGTTCTACTCTGTTCGCAGAGGCGTTAAAAGGCTTCTGTATGAGGGAAAGGGCGTGATAAATTGACACGTGTCGGTATCAGTCAAATGGTGAATTGAAATTCATATTAACTACATAAACCTTTTTTACCATTTTGACTATTTGCTTCACTATATAAATTACTGAACATTTACAAAAAAACATGATGCACCTAACACAAAATATAATGTACATCTCTTTGTAAACTGATTAATTGGCACGCGTCAATATCAGTCAATGCGATACCATTAATCTAATCACTATGATATTGCTGATTGAATTAAGCCACCCGCTGCTTTCGTATTTACACGTGCCAATTAATATTGTCCGCCCCGAGATCACAGGTACGGCCGATAATTGGTATGTGACACTGATTGAATTAACAAATATTGCAAGTGGGAAGAAAATATATGCGTCACTGTAAGACATACGCAAAATGCATTATTGCTAATTTTTCATTGATATAAAATACGTTTTCTAAAGAGTTCAGATTAAAAAAGGATATTTCGAATCGTTGATATGTACAGTGGATTACGATCACATAAAAACTCTATCATTACTTATTCACTTTTATTTTATGGTCCGTTAACCATCTACCTGCTATGGAAGTGTACGAATGCGCAAACTCTAGTCTCTTTAATTTTTAAAGTTTCACATATTCTCTTAATTTTAGTTAGAAATGTTGACTGAGTGTCAAATAACTTGGATTCGGATGGTACGTCGAATTACTCGGCATCTCACCCAGATCAGAATCCAAACTGTTTGCAAAGGTAATCATCCTTGTTGACAAAATACATCCATACCAGGCTAATAGTTAAATAATATTAAATATTACGCGCCGATCATAGCATAAATTTGAACGCATGTAGCAAAAGGGATCCAAACCAACGTTCTGTACGGACATGACCAATAATTCATAATAATGATCTGAAAATAACTTCAAATTGATAAAATGAATAGGTGCCGAACCGTCTAGGGTAAATTTTTGGGAGGGGCCGAGTTGACCATGGTGCCGAATCGTCTTGGGGCCGAATTGTCTAGGGGCCGAGTTGGTTTTGTGCCGAGTCGTCCAGAAACCCGACCCAGAGTCAACAAAGCCAACTCGATAAATATCGGGTTAATATAGTAGGGTTATTCTCAATATTAGTTGGTAAAGTCATTCTAAATGATTATAAGAATTTTTTAATGTAAAAATATGCGATGTAAACGTTTAAAATGGGATATTTTCCAACAGTGTTCTAAATTAGAAATTCTGTTGGCGTGAGATTTAGATAGTCATGACATTCGCACTTTCGCACATAGCTTGCCAAACCACTTTTTCACAAGTTGTTTTCCTACTATTTCTCTTTTTCACAAGTTGTTTTCCTACTATTTCTGATTGATTTTTGCTGGCGAATGCTATAAACGATTCAGTTAATCTGGTACTCTGCTTCAACGGAAAACTGCACATTTTAATTTTATGACAAACAGAGTGTATCTTGATCAATCAGCTGCCTGATTTGGATCTACTCTGTTAAATTAGCATAGGCTAGTAACGGATTTCAAAATGATAACAATGGTGTTAAATTAAACTTTATTCATTCAGTAAGTCACGAAGTAAATACAGATATTTACTTCGTGAGTAAGTGCATATTCATACATACACAATTTCCAGAAATAGTTAATCCTTTGCCTCATATAAATGTGTTGCAAACAGAGTAGACCCAAAACCGATCCATCTGATCTAAAACATACCAAAAGATAGTTTTCTGACCCATCCAAAAAAATGAGATTTTTTTTTCGCGAACACCCCTGCTCTATATAATATGTAAAAGGTATCCAACTCCGGCCGAAATCTGCTCAAAAATCGATGGGTTCTTGAAAGCTTATTTGACCACAGATTTCCATAAACAGTGTCTTATTTATCAAAGAAATCACCACTCTTGATGATCAGTCATCTATTTTTCTCAGAATATTAACACGCTTTTACAACGATTCGCCAGTGACAACCAGCCTCACTAGGATACAGGTTGACTCTTGAGGTTCGAAATAGAAATACGCTATAATTCAAGTAGGAACACCATATAACTGCTCTATAAGGCATTTCCCTGGTCTGATAGCATGAATGTATCGTGTATTCACAATTTTTCAAATAATAATCTTCTAAAGATCTTCTCAATAATTGCGACGGCTATGGATATGGACCAGCAAAATTAACTGCCGTGTCTGTTTGTAATAAATCAACGAGTGTTAATTATCCCTTTCCCTCATAGATACGCCTTTGCAAACAGAGTAGACCCATATTCAGCAGCTTCAGTTTGCATACCGGTATATATTTGATTGAGTATTGATATGTTACGGCACGTGGCAAGTGACAGGTGAAGATTAACCGTGCCTTGAGCATAATACATAATCAACAGAGGTGCTAATCCGATGATTGGATCATCGATCACCGATAACTAGCGGCGTGTGTCAAGAGATATGCAGTTTAACTTTTTACCAGCTTAACTTTTACCATGTCTTTATACCTTTCCCTGTTCTATATTTGGTCCAACTTTCTATACCTACTTAATATTCATGGACAAAATAGTTATAATGAAATATGGAAGGTGGAACATTGTAGCCATTTTAGAAAGTAAAGAAACAGATCTATCAAATTCCTCTAGTAAATTGAGCAGACGCTTCAGGCGACTCCTGTATAGTAGCCGTCTGATCTGAGTCTACTATGTTTGCATATATGCGTTAATAATAATTAGCTTTATGTTAACCGTCATTCAAAACGATCTGATAGGGGTGATATTTGTTTTTCACCTATAAGATATATGAAGTGAGAGAAATATTAAAGTCTCTAGTATTTCTAAATTTAGAATGGTTATACAATCATGTGTGTGATATGTACATATTTATATTCTGTGTATTATTATATTGTATGTAATTGAGACTATAATAAAGAATAATACATATATTCAAAAACAGAAACACCACATTCAAATTCCGAAATTCTCGGTCCAGAGAAAGTGTACAAATTTTATGGTCTGGTGTTAATGGAATAAGATCCCTTTGGAAACCCGACCATGTTGTGCCACTAATCCCTGAAAATTTAGTTAGTGATCCAATCATTATTGATGACATTGAGGCTTTTGAGACTTTTTTTTAAAAAAAACACAAAAAAACTTCTACCTCTGGCAAGTCTTTATCCCACAGTGCTGATTGGTCCCAAGAAATCTCAGTAAAATTCACTGATTTTGTTTGGAATGACGGGGTATATGTGAAGGCAATTAGGGTCCTATGTGCAAAGCACCTCAAAGACAATGCTGTTGAGAACCTACGGAACATTTGGCCCAGCTTGAAGTTTCTGTGGTTATTAACAGATTGTCTGGATCTGATGGGATCTTAAGCTCCAAATATCTGAGCTTAAAGTGAGATCATCGCAGACTGTGACGTTCCATATCTGGCAAAAAGATTAATGCCGAATATTGAACGGCATGTATTCCACACTCGACTGCAGCATCCGTGGTTAGTGGTTACCATGTTTATGGTAAAACAACTGCAACGAGTCGTACAATTACATTATTAAACGCAACTATACTAACTGGGTCGTGCAGAAACTCCCCGATCTGGTTTGACAATTGTACGAACTGGAGCAAGATCAAATACGCGACCTTCGAGGGGCTCTACATGATACAGGGAAATTTGAACTTTCCAGACAGGCTTCAGAGTCTCTCATGAGACTCGGACACAACTTAAAGCTCGCGAGGCTTTCAAATTTCAAAATTTCAAAACCTCGAACCTTCAACCCCCATCAAAAGGACTCTTTTTATACTCCTCATAGTAATTTCGTTTTCTTTCCACTACCATGTTATGTTAATATTTTACAACTAACAGTACCGAAATAGGTCCGGTGCTAACTATTAATTCAACAATTACTATATTATTCGGTCATCCGTTTTTGCCATGGTTAATTTAAATGGTCAACTATAACTTAGACTAACGATATGTGCCGTAAACTATTGCATTTGGCTATCCGTTTTAAAAGCATGGCTGACAAAGGACGTTATCTGTCTCTGATTTAGGCCATGGTTCTGAAACGATCTGAGCCAATCTCAACGTTTAACCCTTTCCCTGTTCAGTGTTTATTCCAAATTTCAATACCTACTGAATATTCATGGACAAAATAGTTATGATGAAATAAGGAACATGGAACATTATATAGCCATTTTAGACAGTAATGAAACATATCGCTCTTTCAAAATTCCATAAGCAAACAGAGCAGACCACGATCAGATGGCTCCTAGAGGAGCCATCTGATCTGGGGCTTCTCTGTTTGCAGAAGCGTTAAAACACGTTTATATGAGGGAAAGGGTTAAAATGTTATTCACATATGATAGTTATATATTCTCCATCGATTACAGTTTGGAGAAAGTAATTCGGCGTTTAAACTGCCGACTTTCCATCCACTATTACCAAATTTGTCTATTTGGTTTATAATCTGATTTTAAATGTATTTTAAACAAACATTTAAAGTATTTAGCCAGATTAACATATTACATGTACTTTAATATATGCGGGATGTTTGTAAATAGCTGTAAATAGTGTTATCTTGTAACAATTGATCGAAATTATTTTGAGGAGTTTTGAGTATTTTTTGGAACATTGGCATAAGTTTTCCGCAGGGTCCTCGTCCCGATTCCTGGGCGCGCTAACTTGTGCACATGTACGAGTACGTTAGTGTGACTGCTGCGTTCAATAAAAACGTAATCAAAATATGAATTTCTGGGTCTACACTGTCAACTCGGTGGCTGATCAGGGTCTTCATTGTATTGACTGCATTCGTCTGAAAAAAGGTGTTTTCCTTTGCCAGATCAAACCCCACATATCTTGATCAAAACCCATATTGACTGTGAAATGACTGATCTGGGTCTACATAGTGCTCAAATGGACCGGTGCTCAAACAGTAGTAGCTTATGTGCGATTATCATGACTTTGTAAATCACACGTCAACACATAATCAGCTATCGTGTGTACAGCGATCAAAATTAATGAACTATCTCACTTTACATGTTCTGATCAAAATGAAAACAACAGAAATAATCAAAATAATAACTTCTTTTATCATTATAATATAATTCTCCACATTAACACTGTTAATAAGAGGTATATCCCTTGTTGACTCCAGTTGACTCTGAGTCGGCTATACTCGGCGGAATATAGTTGGTGTAATTGGGGTGCAACAGGGGTTCAAAATGCAATCTAAGACATTGTTTTGGATCCAAACTGATAATTTTCAATCTGTTACGGTATAATTCTACCTTATCTGGCTGTTAATATATAAATAATACCCTAAAACGCCTTTTTAAGTTAGTTGTCTCTAGTTGACACTTGTTGTCTCTGTTTAGTACCACCCGCTATCATGGCTCCTGATTCTACAGTTTTTGTTTAAGCCCAATTTTTCCTTCAGTATTTCATTTAAAAATTAAGTTGATGGATGCTCGTAAAGTCATAAATTCATGCATAATTGTTTATTAGGGAAAAGGTAATGGAATTACTTTTGGTTATTATTGTAACAGGCCATACAATGTATACAGGTACTGGGTGAAGAACAGTAAGCGGTTCGGATAGCTCAGTTGGTAGAGCACTCGTCCTGTAAGCGAGGGGTCCTGGGTTTGAGCCCCGGTCTGACCGCATGTTTTTCACCAGTCCTGTTACAGTTGGTGTCCAACTTGAAAATCAGACCATGTGCATGCCCATGATTTCTTGTGCAGATTCGGCGAGAATCTAATGGAAAAAGGGGGAGTAGTCTAACAGGCCGGTTCCAGGTACTGGGTGAAGAACAGTAATTGGTTCAGAAAACTCAGTCAGTAGAGCATTCGCCCTGTAAGTGAGAGGTCCCAGGTTCAAGCCCCAGTCTAGCTGCATGTTTTTTACCAGTCCTGTTACACTATAAGGAGGAAATGAGTTAGCCTGCACATAAAGTTAATGTAAAACAGTATAATTGAAAAACATGTTTATGAAAAAATACTCCTCAAACAGACAGAGAATAGATAAGCTTTTGTCCAAAGACACACTCTTGGTCTTGCTTAACCCTTTCCTCCATAAATACACCTCGGTAAAATCACCTGTTGAAACAATTGTAATAAATAGAGCATTAGCAGTGTGTCCAATCAATGTGTACATGTGCACATGTCGAGGGTTCAACGCAATAAGGGCGTAACTACATATTTTGTCAAAAATGTTTTTTTTATATTTTTCACTTTCTTTTCCTGTTAGGCATAAACTGTGAAAATGGGAACAAAATGTTTTAGACATTTATATCATTTTTGTGATATTGCAATAAGGGCTTAACTCAGATAGCTAAAAATTGTACATGCAATATGGTAGTAAGTTGACTTACTACCATATTGCAGGCTAAACAGTGTCTGGTAGCCTTATAATTTTTCATGCAATACAGGCGTAAGTAAACAAATAAATGTTCTGTGAGGTCATCCTGATGACATTATTTTAATATTTACAGGGGTTTTTCACCTTCTATAACAGAGGCCTATAAAAGGCCCCTTCCCAATTGAAAAATTCTTTAAAATCATGCAGTTTTCCCAAAAATCCAAACTTACACCAGCTTTTTTGTTCCCAAATCAGCATTTTTAGCGACAATTCTTCCCAAAATCAGCAGGCTAAGGCCCCTTCCCAATTAAGAGAGAAAAAGCTCTGATTTATAATATTGACACAATTTATGAACTTAAGACAGCATAACGTGGTCACATTTTATGTCCTTCAAACTTTCGAAGAAGATTTGAAGAAGACTCAAAGGTAGCGTATGTTGGTTTTTTTCTTTTTGATTTTTTTTAGCACCTTATTAAAGAAGCTTATTCAAACTTTAAATACAGTAAAAAATTATAATATATATTAGTTTGAAAAAAAATCTTAATGTCTTTAGAAATTTCATTGTAAGTTTTTTTGTGAAAGGAGCCATCACGATGTTGCTTCAAATCAGTTTTACATCAAGTACACTCTTCCTTGAAAGAAAGACAGAAGCAGTGCTTAGCCAATTCTGCATGTGCTGTACATAAAAGTTATATCAGCACCAACAACATGGAACAAATCTTAGACAATATTCTTAGTGAAGGTGACAGACTGTACCTTAATATTTGTGAAAAGTACCTGACAATAGAGGATATACCCTGCCATGTTAAGCCCCGTTCCCACTGTCCCGGATTAGCCCCCCAGTAAGTCCCGGATGTGTGGTCCGGAGGAAACCGTGTCAAACCGGGAGTACATCCCTAGCGGCACTGTTAACATCCGGGAAGATCCCTGATGAACGCTATTGATCAGGCTTAATCCGGCAGACAGCACCGGATGTTTTAAAATGTTTAAAACAACCGGGAGTCACGAGAGTAACCGGGAAAGATATCCAAAACCGGCTTAATCCTGGCAATTCCGGGACAACCCCGGTATATTCTGGTGCAGGTCCGGGTCTCTACCCTGGCTTTACCGTGATAGTACCTAGTAATCCGGGATGTTGGCGAGCACCTCATCCACGACAGACTTTTGGTGAACCCCCAGCATTGGACCGGTATAGCTCCGGTGTACGACAGTATAGTCTCGTTTTGTACTGGTGGAGTTAGGGACTGGCAAGGTATGAGACAGTTTGTCTGCCGGTCAACCCCCGTTTATACCCGGATAACGCCCACTTGTCACGGCGCACACCCCGGATATGACCGGGCGATACTGGCGGTCACCGCGGCACTACTGGCATGACCGGGGTCGCACCGAATTGTATAGTGTTCAACGGAGAAAACATCGACCCTACACCGTAAATACACCTTGCCAAACTGGAAACTAACCAGGATAGTCCAGGGTCAAACTTGAACATCCTGCTTCTAAATCGGGGGTCCACCGATGCAACATAGGGAATATGGGAATGTACATTAATTTTTTAAGAAATAAGGTCCCGTATCATCCAGAACGCCGGCTATTTCTTCGCCGGGAAGTACCGTGGGGTACCGGGACCAACACTGTGACAGTGGGAACGGGGCTTTAGAATAAATTGTCTGAATTCAGAGCTTATGTACTTCACAACAGCAGGTGTTAAGTGCTTGTGTGACGACTGTAAAAAGTCACCCATACTTCATTCTCAATGTTGTTATTTCTTCAAGTCTTTCGGAATCATTAGTTTCTGTGATTAGTTTTAAAAATTGAATACCACTTAAGCCAGTGCTTAAGGGGACATGAGTAGTGTTGCACTTTTCATAACTGCTCATGAACAGACTCAATAAAACCGAGTTTTTCACTTTTCATATTGCTGATTTTGCTTTTGAAGAATCTCTTACTTTTAGAACTTATGAATTTCACAACAGCAGGTGTTAAGTGCTTGTGTGGCGGCCATTAAAAAGTCACCTCATACTTCATCCTCATTGTTGTTATATTTTCTGGTCCTTTGGGATCATCAGTTTCGATGTTATTAGTTTTGAAAATTGAATATCGCTTAAGCTGGAGCCAGGGGGCATGTGTAGTGTTGCAATTTTCATAACTGCTCATATTGAACAGACTCAATAAAACAGAGTCTGCAATTTTCTCTTTTTGCATTGCTGATTTTGCTTTCGAATGATCTCCTACTTTCAGAACATAATATTATGTTCTTCACAACAGCAGGTGTCAAGTGCTTGTGTAAAAAATCATCCTGTACTTCATTCTCAGTGTTGTTATATTTACTGTTCCTTCAGGATCATTAGTTTTGATGTTAGTTTTGAAAAATGAATACCGCTTAAGTAAGTGCTTAAGGGGCGTAAATAGTGTTGCACTTTTCATAACTGCTCATGAACAGACTCAATAAGACTGAGTCAGAAATTTTCTCATTTTGCTTTAGAAGGATCTCCTAGTTTCAGAACTTATTTACATGGCACATTGTCACCTACTTGTAAAACTGGTCATGTGTTTATGATGGAGGATGCTCAGTTGGAGAAAATCAAGTGCAAGAATATGCTGGCTGAGCTCAAACACAGGTTACTCTTGTGCAATTTCCACCAAACTTTACTTCTTTGACCTGTATAGCCATAATGAATGTGGAATGGTAGTTTGTAATGGCTTTGATACTCATAATAACCTGCCATAAGAATATTGGTGACCTTTGTTTGTCTATTATTTGTTATTAGATTCTTATAATTAGCTGTATCTTTGAAATTATCGTCTGATGTTCAGTTTGAAGTTGGAAGCCTAAAACTTCCAGGTGAATTAAATTTCCATACATATGTGGCCCATGGTTGGTCTGTATGTCCGTGGCACAATCTTTTGATTTGGGATCAAGGCAGTATTCCATCACCTTTAGTGATAGTTGTAGTTTTTATATCTGTTTGAATTCAGCAATTATTGCTGTACTTTCTGATTTTGTCAAAAATAATAATTATTATGTGCCTTATGAAATAATTGAAGCAAAAGAGGCTTTAGGTGACAGCATTTATTGTGAAATTGTTTCAGATTACACTGTTCCAATATAGAGATGTAACTTATATTGTGTTACAGTGACCAGTAATTTAATGTATAGGTTAAGTTTAATTATGAAAATTTAACAGATAATTTGTAATGAGATTGAACAAATTGTTGTAAAAGCAATGATGGAATATTGAGTACTGCATTTTATTATCTAAATAAATTATGCGGACAAAATCAAAAAATATCTAGTGCTTTGTTATACATGTACATAGTACTATTTTGAATAACAAATGACAAAATCCTCAAACTTCTTATCAGAGATCTTACTGTAGAAGAGCTTTTGTAATATTTATGCCCATCATGCATGTAAAAAAATCCAGAATAACTTGCAACAAATCTTGCAGTAAGGGCGCAAGTCAGATGTTTTTATATAATGTTGCAATATTTTGGGTTATCAGTCCTGATCTTAAAAGTTTCATTGTAGGTTACATATTAAAGTCCAAAAATGTTTTACTTTAATGTACTTACTACCATGTTGCATTGCAAAACTCCACCGAATTCAATAGAAATCTTCCTGCAATAGAGGCGTAAGTGCACTTACGCCCATCTTGCATATAAAATTTCTGCAGAATCACTTGCAAAAGAGTGCAATAAAGGCGTAAGTCCAATATTTTAATATATACTGTTTCTTTCTTAGATTTAATTTACAGTGTTGCATATTTCCTGTAACATGTCTAATTTTAAAGCTTTCACAAAGGAACATTTGTATGTTTTTCAAAACAGAATAAAACAGTTTGGTTTTTTGGCTCTCCTGTAAAATTTTCAAAAATGTAGTTACGCCCTTATTGCGTTGAACCCTCGATGTGTATCATATATTTGGGAGAAAAAAAAATGTATAAATGTTTTAAATTAAATATATGTTTTATTTAATCTTAAATTGTATCTAGACTATAATCACTGCTGTTGTTTTATCTGGGATAGTACATGTACAACTCATTCTGTGAGCAATTTGTATTTCTTCATTTCAGCTGGTATTTTGGTCCGATGACCCGAGATGAGACGAACAAGATATTCAAAAACATAACTGAAGAAGGTGTTTTCCTTGTGCGGGATAGCAAGACCCAAATAGATGACTTTGTATTGTGTGTAAAGTGAGTACATGTACCTGTACTCATCATTCATGGAATATCATATCTTTAGCAAACACTAAACAGATATTGTCTGACCTTATGTCTCTCACTGATGTTGGAATAATGATATGAAAATTGATCCCAGATTGTAGACTAGCCAAGACTAGCTGCAAGTGTACATAAACAATAATGATTAACTTATCCCTCATAGGATATTTTTTAGATCCAACTTCTTTGAATAAACCTTCCAAAGGGGAGCACTTACAAGAGAAAAGGAACTTTTTAGAATTGTGTACTTTTGAAACCATTGTGATAAGTAGAGTACATGTATTTATCACAATGGTTTCAAAAAGTGACTTTTACAGAGTTGTCAAAAGGTGTCAATATGAGGGAATGAGTTAAAGAAACAATTACTCCTTATCATAGGGGCTAGGCTAGGTGAACAATGTTCAGCCGTTGACAAATTGGTTCAACTAACTAATTGTTTGGACGGACAAACTTATGCAAATAGTGCAGACCCAGATCAAATGGCTCCCAAGGGAACCATTTGATCAGGGTCTGCATTATTTGCTACTGTGTCAGTTTAATTTAAAATGATGCCAAATTGACTTTATATTCACCTTTGCAATAAGCTTTGCAAAACTATGGAAAGAAGAGATTGGAGTGTCTGAATACTTTGAACAACAAATTAAAGACAAACTTAGGCAAATAGTGCAGATAATATCTTAACCCTTTGCTCCATAAATATGCCTTTCTACGCCTTTGCAAACAGAGTAGACTCAGATTGATTCTACAGCTTCTGCTGTGGTCAAAAATATCTGTGTCAATGTGCTGCTACAACAAATTAGTCTATTTAATATTCATGGTGTCATTATTTCTTATATGAATATTCATGGAGGAAAGGGTTAAGCACTAAATAGACATTAATTGTTTAACCATATTTGGGGCTAAATTTCTCTGTGTCAGTCTTATCTATATCCAAACAATTTGTACAACTTAGTATGAAAGAATTTGCTGAATCTGCTAACTTGTTAGCCCTTTACTTGATCTGATAAATATTCATGCCAGACTGTCCATTTTGAATATTAATCCTTTACCCCATGAATATTCATATAAAATATAATGATGTCATGAATATTAATTTGAATAATTGTTATGATAGCACAATCATGTGCACAGGAATTTTTGGCAATTACATTCTGTATATCATATCATATAAGCAAACAGAGCAGACACTGATCAGATGGCTCCTACAGGATCTGGGTCTACTCTGTTTGCAAAGGCATAGAAAGCTGTATTTATGGAGTCGTAATCATTTTCTTATTCAGAAAGTATGAAATAATGAAAATGATTGCCATGGTGAAAGAAAATAAAACAGAGCAGATCCTGATGTGATCAGGGTTTACTAGATGTTTGCAAAGGCATAAAATGACATAATTATGGGGTAACAGGTCTAATACCATTTTCAAAATGGATTGGTCCATCAATGTTTAAGGAGTCATTATGTACATGTAAGAGTATAGTACATGTATATACTGCAATGTAATTTTCAAGAGGATATGGAGATACAAATGATGCAGAGTATACTGCAGACCTCTTTAGGAGTCTGATCTAGATCTATACAATAAGCATATATGCCAGGCAAAGGCATAGGAAGGCGTATTTATCATGCAACGTCACCAAATATAGCCACTTCCTACTAGCATAATATTTTCCACGCCGACGCTGTATTTTGTTAGGAATAGTGCATGTGTACTGACCCCACTGGGATGAAAGTTTAGTTCAGCCAATATGAGGAAAACAGAAGAAAGAAAAAGGCATAATTTAACATAAACATCAAATTTAACACATTTGCTCACCTTTGTCTCAACAATTTGTCCATATAAAAGGATCAAAGACAATTCTAAAGAGTGGTCACAGTATATGGTTTGGTGGAGAAATAAAGGAGTGGATTCCTGAAAAAGATTTAATTTACGCATCTTATCTAAAGCTAAATGTCTATATATTTATACTTCTCCTGCAGCTCAAAATAGGGATTAGTAGGATTAGGGAATCTTTTTCCCCCTTAAATTGCCCTCTAGCTTGAGTCCTGGTCCTGTAAGAATAGTCTGATAAAGGTCATCTCCGTTTGCTTGTGGAATTACATGTATATAGATTTGATTCTATGTGGTTTCCACCTTAGTAAAAAAACAAGAGTGTGTTTGTGAAACACTTATGCCCCGACCTTTGACCCTGAAGGGTGACCTTGACTTTTGACCCATGGACCAGGGAGTTGAACGCGACACATCGTCTTTGTGTGGTGAACATTTGTGCCAGGTTATTTTGAAATTCATTCACAGATAAAAAAGTTATAGAAGGGACACGAAATTTGGGACAGACGGAAGGGCGGACAATGGGATTACTATATGCCCACTGTTGGGGGGGGGGGGGGGGGGGGGGGTGGGGGGGGGGGGGGCATATAACCACCTGTGTCCACATGCCATTACAAAATTACATTTATTAGCACTTTTCTCTATACATACGCCTTTCTACGCCATTGCAAGCAGAGTAGACCCAGATCAGACAGCTCCTATTGGGTTTGCTCTGGTTGCTTATGATATACAATCATGTAATATAGATATGATTCTACAGTCTCTACCATTGCCAAAACATCCTGTGTCCATGTGCTATTATAACAAATTAATCTAATTAATATTCATGATGTCATTATTTCTTATATAAATATTCGTGGAGGAAAGGGTTAAATATTCATACACTCATTATTTCTTATATGAATATTCATCAGGTGAATGGTTAAAGTATTTATAAGACAATGCAGACATGGGTCAGGTGACATGTATTTCAACACAGCTGCTAGTCTGGTTCTATATTGTATGTAGACCTGTGTCAGATGACATGTATTTCAAGACAGAGCTCTGCTAGTCTGGTTCTATATTGTATGCTTTAATTATTAGTCAGAAGTTACTTCATGTCACAGCCAATTGAATTGTTATTTGTATGCACTTCACCCACTCTTATTTTCTTCCTTGTTGCCATACATCATGTCTGTTTTGTACTCACAATTTTTATCTAGAAAATTGTCTTCTGCTACAATTTCATGCAGGACATTTTCTCCTCTTTTTTTTGCTTAACCTTTTCCATCATATAAAACATTTCATGCCAAGGTAAACAGAGTAGACTCAGGGCAGGGTCTGCTCTGTTTGCTTATGAAATTATAACAGATATTTCTCTACAGTTTCTACCAATGGTAGAAACTGTAGAATACCAGACTATCAAGTTTCAGTACCAAAAAAACCCCTGTTTACATGTGTCATTATAAACATTCAGCTTGTAAATAAATAGGAAGGGGTTAAAAACAATGTTAGTTTAACTGCATTGTGTCAAGATGGCAGCTGCTTGTTGTTATCTTACCCTTTTCCCTCCTTTATAGACCTTTTCACACATTTGCCAACAGAGTTGACCCAGATCAGATAGCTCCTTTAGGAGCCGTCTGACCAGAGTCTGCTCTGTTTGCTTGTTGTATAACAATGATTTGATTATACATTTTCTGTCTCTGCCAAAATGTCATGTGTTCATATTATGCTATTTATGATACTTGTTCAATAGGAGCCATCTGATCAGAGTCTGCTCTATTTGCTTATGATATAATATAGATTCCATTCTGTAGTTTCTGTCGTGGCCAAACATTCATGTTTTCATGTGCTATTATAACAGTTAATCTAATAAATATTCATACAGTCATTATTTCTTACATGAATATTCATAGAGTAAAGGGTTAATATTCATTAGATTAATGTTTATAATGGTGTATGAATGTTTAGCCTTGCCAGAAACTGTTGAATTAGATCTACATAAGTACACAAGCAAACGGAGCATACCCTGATCAGATGGCTTTTTGTAAAAACTGTCTGATCTGGGTCCTAATTATGTCTCCCCCCATATTTATATGGGGGAGACATATTGTTTTCGTGAGAGTTGTCTGTCTGTCCGTCCGTCTGTCCGTCTGTCTGTCACACTTTTTGTCCGGACGATAACTTCAATATGCCTGATGCCAGTTGATTGAAACTTCATATATGGAAAGAGCATAATGAGAGGAAGTGTCATGCACAAGGTCCATAACTCTGGCTTCACTAATATTGGAGTTATTGCCCTTTGTAAAAAAAAATCACACTTTTTTGTCCGGACGATAACTCCTATATGGCTCATGCCATTCGATTGAAACTCATATATGGAAAGAGCATAATGAGAGGAAGTGTCATGCAGAAGGTACATAACTCTGGCTTCACTAATATAGGAGTTATTGCCCTTTGTAAAAAAAATCACGCTTTTTTGTCCGGACGATAACTCCTATATGGCTCATGCCATTGAATTGAAACTTCATATATGGATAGATCATAACGAGAGGAAGTGTCATGCACAAGGTCCATTACTCTGGCTTCACTAATATTGGAGTTATTGCCCTTTGTAAAAAAAAATCACAATTTTTTGTCAAGATGATTACTCCTATGTGACACATGCCATTGGAGTGAAACTTCATACATGTAACGATCATGATAAGAGAAAGTGTCATGCATAAGATCCTTAACTCCAGCTTCAATAAATTTTAGAGTTATTGCCCCTTGTACATTTGTTTAATTCTTTCTTGTCCTACATGGCTCTTGCCATCGTATTGAAACTTCATACATGGAAAGAGCATGATGAGAGAAAGTGTCATGAACAAGAGCCATAATTCTGGCTTCAATAATTTGGAGTTATTGCCCTTTGTTACATTTTTTGGCCGATCAATAACTCCTGCTCGACTGATGCTATTGGAATGACATTTTATTTTTGGAAAGAGCATGATGAAAGTAAGTGTCATGCACAAGGGCCATAAATCTGGTATCAGTATTTTTGGAGTTATTAGCTGTTATCATTTTCTTCTTGAAAAATGTAGTGTGGAAAACGCATAATGAGGGGACGTATCATTCATCAAGACCATAACATTTTTAGTGATTTCCCTTTACATATTGTTTTTATTAGAGGGGAGACATCCGTTTTTTTGACAAAAACCTCTAGTTAGTTTCTGTTTAACCCTTTCCTTGTTCTATATTTATTTAAAATGTCAATACATACTGAATATTCATGGAAAAAATAGTTACAGTGAAATGTGGAAGGTAGAACATTGTAGCCATCTTAGAAAGTAAAGAAACAGGTCTTTCAAATTCATCTAACAAACAGAGCAGACCCTGATCAGACGGCTCCTTTAGAAGCCATCTGATCTGGGTCTTCTTTGTTTGAAATTGTGTGAAAACACATTTATATGAAGGAAATGGTTAAATGGGGTATTTATGGAGTAAAGGGTTTAGCCCTTTCCTCCATGAATATATGTGTAAGAAAATATGACAATATGAACATTAACTCTTTCCCTAATGTAAGCGCATTTTGACGCATCTGCAAACAGAGTAGACCCAGATCAGACGGCTCCTATAGGAGCCGTCTGATCAGGGTCTGCTCTGTTTGCTTGTATGGTGTAATGTAGGTCTGATTCTACAGCTTCTGGACTGAGGCAAAATGTCCCGTGTTCATATGCCATTACAAAAAATAATCTTATTAATATTCATGACGTTTTTTACATGAATATTCATCAGGGAAAGGGTTAATAAGATTTATTTGTTATAAAAGCACATGGACACGTGCATTTTTGACAATGTCAGAAACTGTAGAATTATATCTACATTATATCATAAGCAAACAGAGGAGATCCTGATGAGACGGCTCCTATAGGAGTCATCTGATCTCGGTCTACTCTGTTTGCAAAGGTGTAGAAAGGCATACAAATGTATTTATGTAGTAAATGGTTATGGGTTAATGTTAATAAAATAAAAATGGTGCCGAACTGAAAAAAATAAGCTTTACAAACTGTGCAGAGGGGAGATTGTGTGTTTGAATACCAAGGGTTATTAGTGTAAAAAGTGAATCCCCTTAACCATTTACATGTACCTGCAAATTTACACATGATGGCTGGCAATTGAGAACAGCTTATATCGAAATCAGGTGCCAAGTAATTCCGAATCTGGTCAGGATCCAAATTAGGTCCCACACAGCTTATAGCCGCATCAAAAATGAATAGAATTGGATAATGTTTCTGTATACATGTCATGATGAACAGGGTTCAGTGCTTTGTGTCAACCCCGTGAATGCCTACCTTACAAAAGAAGTGTCCGTTAACCCTTTACTCCATGAGTATTCATGACAGAAATGATGACATCACACATATCGAAGAACCAGTCCTATGCGGCCATTCATTAATTGGAACATAGGAGTCTTAAAAAGCAGGTGGTAGCTTAATGCAGGACAAAAGTAATTCAAAAAGCTGCTATATTAGTATATATTAATGTAAGAAATAATAACTTTGTGAATATTAATTAGATTAATCAAAATGGGAAAATTTGGCCATGGCAGAAACTGTAGAATCATATCTATATTATATCATGAACAAATAGAATAGCCCCTATAGGAGCCCTCTGATCTGGGTCTACTCTGTTTGCAAAGGTGTAGAAAGGTATATTTATGGAGTAAAAGTTAAATCACATATTTGTGTGATATAAATGCAGCCTCTTGCATCAGTGTCTTTAACCTATCTCAGTCCATGTAGTTTGCAAATGTCAGTTAGGTCACACTAATCAGTCTACGGGTGACTAACCCAGTACAAGAACACTTTTATTTCCTTTATATGACAAGAAATGGATCATATCACAGTAATAATGATCTCATAATAATGACAATGCATTTTAAAGTGTTTTCAAAACTGTATATGGAATTGAAATACTAAGGAAATAAAATTGTTCCTGTATGAAGTTAGTTTCCTAGTGCTATGCAAGACCTTGCTGGCATTTGCAAACAGCATGGATCAATATCAGACACTGTGTAACTGGGTGTCTCATCAGGATCCAAGCTAGTCAATACAGTAAAAACTCGATATTACAAACACTCAAATATGTACCATTAAGGCCCATTACTGATCTTTAACACAGGTGGCAGCTTAATGCAGGATGAAAGTCATGCAGAAAGCTCTGCTAGGAGCTTTCTGTATGTTTTTACCCTGCATTAAGCAGCCACCTGCCTACAAAGACATAAATTCTTCATTACTAAACTTTCGTAGTATGGTGGGTTTTTACTGTACATGTAGTTTGTCAGAAGTTTTGTCCCATTTATTTCCATATCATTTTACTCTTTCACTGTTCTATATTCATGTAAGAAATAATGACACCATGAATAATTGTGAGCTCAATTTTTATGCCCCCAACGGCGGGCATATAGTAATCGCATTGTCTGTCCTTCTGTCCTTCCGTCTGTCCATCTGTCCATTCGTCTGTCCTTCCATCCATCCCTTCTATAACTTTTTTATCTGTGAATGGATTTCAAATTAACCTGGCACAAATGTTCACCACACAAAGACGATGTGTCACGTTCAACTCCCAGGTCCATGGGTCAAAGGTCAAGGTCATCCTTCAGGGTCAAAGGTCTGGGGCATAGTGTTTCTGGGGAATGTTTTGCCTTGACAAAAACTGCAGAATCAGATCTATATCATGTCAAAGGCAAACAGCAAACCCTTATCAGATGGCTCCTATAGGAGCCGTCTGATCTCGGTCTGCTCTGTTTGCAAATACATGAAAAGACATTTATATGAGGGAAGGAGTTAAGGAAAACCCACCCACTTATTTTTTAGAGACAATCCTTTATTTCTTTTTAACCTTTAGCCTGCTGAGCAAATTATTTTTTACAGAACTTTTCACCTACTACATTTTCAAAATGCAAGCTATACTCAAGTTGTCTACCAAATGCAATCAGGGTGTCAAACAGTTTGGATCCTGATGAGTTACTCTGCGTCTCATCTGGATCCAAACTGTTTGCATAACTATGTATTCACTCATCCACCCATAGCAGGCTAAAGGTTAAAGGGCCTCAGCAAACAATGTTTGCTGGTACATTGTATAAGCCATTGACATTAATGGGTTCAGCAAGTAATACTGACTCTAATCAGAGGGCTCCTTTAGGAGCCCTTTGATCTGGGTCTACATGGTTTGCCTATGTCCTTAACCCTTTTTCTCCATAAACACCTTTCTACGCCTTTGCAAACAGAGTAGACCCAGATCAGACTGCTCCTATTGGAACTGTCTGATCAGGGTTTGCTCTGTTTGCTTATGATATAATAGAGATATGGTTTTACAGTTTTTGCATTTGCAAAAACTTCATGTGTCCATTTCTAATTATAATTTTTTATGTGAACTAATAAATATTCATAATGTCATTATTTCTTACATGAATATTCAAGGAGTAAAGGGTTAAGGGACACATGGCACAAATGGGTTAATGAAGAGAAAGTAAGTAAAAACTGTAGCAGATCAGAGATTGAGCAGATGTCATGTTTTTCAGTCGTCTAGGGGTTAAAAAAGTCAAGTGACAAGTTTTCCTGATTTCTTCAGCATTTTATTTGTACATGTGTGCATACATTACAGGATGTACGGGTGTGGGAGTGTAATAATGTCTAAGATAATTGATTAACTATTTACCTCATGAATATTCATTAACCTTTTCCCTGTTGAATATTTATATAAGAAATACTGGCATGTGTACGCAGTAGTTTTTGAGTTGTGGTATTGGTAGAACCTGTAGAGTGAGATCTTTTATAATTTCACAAGCATTCAGAGCAGATTCTGATCAGATGGCTCGCTGTCTGATCTGGGTCTACTCTGTTTGCAAAGGTGTAGAAAGGTATGTTTATGGAGAAAAGGGTTAAGAAGTATTAAATGTGTTAACCCTTTCCTCCATAATTACACATTTCTACGCCTCTGTAATAACCACTTCTTGAAACTCCTATAGGAGCAAACGCTCTATTTATCACAATGGTTTCAAACTACAAAACTCTAAATTTTACTTTTCTCTAGTAAATGCTCCTTTTGGGTAGATTCATTCAAAGAGGTGGGGTCTAAAAATAGCCTATGGTGGAAAGGGTTAATATTAATTGGTTGAAGTTTCATATGAACACAAAATATTTTGGACATTGCCAAAGGATCCTCATAAAAATTTAAATAAAATAGGTTCTGATCCAGATTGTTAAATTAGATCTTTATTATTTTATAAGCAAACAGAGCAGACAAGGATCAGACAACTCCTAATAAGGTGTGAGGTGACTCCTTTTACGTGATAGTGACACCTGCCTCAACGTGAGGTAGGTGTCACTATCACGTAAGAGATTAACCATTTTCCTGATAGATTTGCCTTTGCAAACTGAATAGACCCAGATCAGACATTCTGTAGGAGCTGTCTGATCGGGGTCAGCTCTGTTTGTTATCAAATCAGAGCTACAGGTAACGGTGCATACTCAAATAATAACCAAGAAAAATAAAGAAGTTATACTTAAAATATTGTAATATACTCATTTTATCTGGATCTCTGTAAAATTATATATTTAACCTTTTCCCTGTTCTAAATTTAGTCCAAATTTCAATACCTACTGAATATTCATGGAGAAAATAGTTGTAATGAAACATGGAAGGTGGAACATTGTAGCCATTTTAGAAAGAAAAGAAACAGATCTTTCAAATTCCACTATCAAACAGAGTAGACCCTGATCAGACGGCTCCTCTAGGAGCCGTCTGATCTGGATCTACTCTGTTTGCAACTGCGTGAAAACACGTTTATATGAGGGAAAGGGTTATCTGATTCTACAGTTTTTGCTATGGCTCAAAACTGCTCTGTTTATACTCCTTTGTTTATGTATCATTATGAAAAATTCAGCTGCAGTAAAACCTCTCTACAACGGCCACTAAATTGTATTAATTAGTTGGTATTTAAAGCAGGTGACAGCTTAAAGCAAGGTGAAAGTAAAACAGAACATTCTGTTTTACTTTCACCTTGCTTTAAGCAGCCACCTGCCTTTAACACAAAATACTTGATGTAATTTAGTGGCCGTTATAGGGAGGTGTTACTGTAATTCCTATTCATTGTGTAATTATTTCTTACATAAATGGAATAAAGAGTTATTAGCCAGAGGTCCAGACAAGATGCGTAAATTAAAACATTTTCAAGAATAACTCCTTTATTTCTCCACCAAACCCTATGCTGTGACCACTCTTTAGAATCATCTAAAGAATAAACCCTGTATAACAGCCATTAACCCTTTCTCTGTTCTATATTTATTCCAAATTTCAGAACAAAATAGATATTATGAAATATGGTAGGTGGAACATTGTAGTCATTTTAGAAACTAAAGAACTCAATCTATCAAATTCCATAGGAGCCTTCTGATCTTGGTCTACTCTGTTTGCAAATGTGTAAAAATGTATGAAAGAAAGGGTTAAATAAAGAGGTACAGGTTTTTGGAAATATAGGTGGGAGCCTCATGCAAACTTAAATAAATACAGACAGTTCCTTAGGGGCCTCTGCATTGCTTTCTTTATGAATAAAGCAACCACCTGTGTACACAATGCAGGAAACTCCTTTTAACTCTTCTCTTGCTGAATTTTAAAATACATTACTCCTTCTTTACCCATGCCCTGTTGTATAATTACATATATCTTCACTGTGTACAAATATTTCGCTGTGCAATCACTGCTGTGGGGTGCACTGGTTGCAAAATCAACCTGTAAATCTGTAAATAGTGCAGACCCAGATGAGACAGCTCCTGCAGGAGCTGTCTCATCTGGGTCTTCACTATTTACAGGTAGGTATATTGACGTGAATAGCAAGCGAAGGGTTAAAAACTGTAACACCACCAGGAGGGTTTACATGTACATGTAATAGAATATTCAGGTGCCCAATCTTTCCTCTTCATCCATTTGTAAAGCTGAATAAATCAATTTTGTGCCATATCTATAACTTTAAATTAGACCAACATAGGAGCAAATAGTGAATACACAAATCAAACTGTTCCATCAGGAGCAGTTAGATCTTGGTCTGCACTTTTGCACAAATAATACTTGATAATTATACTGAATACTAACTTAGGGTAGCGAGTGTATTGTTATAAACTAACACACTGTTTTCTTTCTACAGAGAAGGACCAAAGATCAGTCAGTACATAGTGAACAAAGTTACCCACGACAATGGTTATGTGTTTAAGATTGGGGACCAGACCTTTCCAGATATTCCGGCCATGTTAGCATTCTATCAGACTCATTATATAGACACAACACCCTTGACCAAGCCTGTAAGTAAAGTTGCATGTCTATTGCTGTAGATAAGAGGCATACAGGTGTATCCAATCTCATATGGGATTAATTCTCTGCCCAAATTTATCTCATTAACCCTCTCCTTCATATAAATGCATTTCACACATTTGCAAATAGAGTAGACCCGGATCAGATGACTCCTAAAGGAGCTGTCTTATTAGAGTCTGCTCTGTTTGCTTATGAGGTTTTAATAGATCTGTCTCAACAGTTTCTACCAATACCAAACACCTCCTGTGTACCTATGGCACTATAAGAATTAAGCTTATAAATATTCATGATGTCATTCTTTCTGACATGAATATTAACCCATTCCCACATATTGACGCCTTTTTACGCCTCTGTAAAAATCAATTTCTGAAACCTTTGTGATAAATAGAGCATTTGCTTCATAGAAGCAAATGCTCTATTTATCAATGATTTCAAAACTATACAGTTTTCAAGTTATCCTTTTCTCTTATAAATGCTCTTTTTCAGTAGATTTATTCAAAGTGGAAGGATCTTAAAATATCCTATGAGGTAGTAGGTTAAACAGGGGAGGGGTTACGCCAATACCAATGTATACAAACAAGAATTCAGCTGTAGACTAAAAGAAAAAGTGATACCCATGGTTCTTAAATATTCCTTTTATCAGTAGCTCCTGGTTGGTTGCCCCAAACAATACATTGATGAAATTTATTACGGTTGAACTTTGATATCTCGAAATTGGATAAAAAAAAATGTACATACATGTAGTTGTAGTCTACTTTCAGTCCGAAGGACCACTCAGCCGACTGTTCATTTAACTCAAACACTGGGATAACTCAAAGTAAAATTTCAGTTCTTTTGAAGTTTACAATACAGAATTGTTCTAAAATGAATCGCTATGCATATCTAGAAACACATGTAACAGCTTAATGCAGGTCTCGGGTAATGCTGAAAGCTCCCACAGGAGCTTTCAGCATTACTTTGGACCTGCAATAAGCTGCTAAATTGAGAAATTGTTCAGATTAGACATTGCATGACTCAAACTTCTGTTATTTCGAAGTAATTTATATGGTCCCTTGAAGTTCGATAAATTGAAGTTCATCTGTAAAGTAAAACCTCTCCATAACGGCCACTAAATTACATCAAGTATTTTGTGTTAACGGCTGGTGGCTGCTTAGAGCAAGGTGAAAGTAAAACAGAATGCTCCAATAGGACGCTCCTATAGGAGCGTTCTGTTTTACTTTCACCTTGCTTTAAGCAGCTACATGCCCTAAATAACAACCAATTAAAACAATTTAGTGGCCGTTATAGAGAGGTTGTATGCTCTGACAGTCTCTGCAAATAGTCTGAATGCAGATAACATGCCAACAAACATGGCAGAGCAGTAGACAAGATGCATACTGACCTATTAACCCTTTATGCCATGAATAATCAGGTAAGAAATAATGACATCATGAATATTAATTAGCTGAATTATTATAATTGTATATGAACAAAAGACATGTTTGTCATGTCAGAAACTGCAGTCAGGACGATATAATTCCATAAGCAAACAGAGTAGGCCCTGATCAGATGGCTACATCAAGAGCCTTCAGATCTGTATTTGCTCTGTTTGCAAAGCCATTAAAAAAACAATGAAGTAAAGGTTTAAAACTCATTTCTTAGACAATCGCCATCTTGCTGTTCTTCATTAGAATCACCCTTGAGGTGCAAGATAGGGTTTGGTAGAGAAATATAGAAAATATTTTACGTTTTTCAACCCTGAACATGGCGCATAATTTGATTTGAAACTATTTACACTTCTGATTATGTTGATCATGCCTGTCTGTTGTTTGTGTGTTTTTGTTCTTCTCTAAAATATGTTTACATTGTTTCAGGCTCCCAGGCAGAAAGTTTTGGCCAAGTATGACTTTCCAGGACAGGTAAATATTAACATTTTCCACGTGTGCTGAGAAGTTGTGATTACCTGTTCCAGCAGTTAAACTGTTTGGATCCAGATGAATCATCAGAATTTAAACTGTTTGACTACATTTAAGGAATTGCACAATATTACAGTAAAACCTGTCTATAGTGACTGCTCAAAGTGAGTCTTAATTCTAATTCTAAGAGAGACGGTAGCTTAATGCAGGTTGAAAATAATGCAGAAAGCTCCTCCTGGAGCTTTCTGCATTATTTCCATCCTGCATTAAGCAACAACATGTCGTATAGACCCCATTGTTTATTCATAATAAGGTTGCTATAGGCAGGCTCTGCTGTTCAATTGTTGCAGATGACACTTTTAACCCTTTACTCCAAAAATGCACCTTTCTATGCCTTTGCAAACAGAGTAGACCCAGATCAGATGCTCATGTACGAGCCATTTGAATAGGGTCTGCTCTGTTTGATTACAGTATGATATAGATATGATTCAACAGTTTCTGCCATGGCAAAAAGTTCTGTGTCAATGTGCAGTTATAACAATTTAATTCAAATTCCATGATGTCATTATTTGTTGCATGGATATTCATGGATTAAACCAGTCGATCATATTTACATCTTTTGAGGCCTCTATAAAAGTCACTTTTTGAAACTACATGTACATGTATAATGACATGGAGCAAATGCTGTACATGTATTTATCACATTCACATTCAAAACTGCACAATTCTAAAAGTTTCCTTTTCTCTAGTAAATGCTCCTTTTTGGTAGATTTATTAAAAAAAGGTTGGATCTTAAAATAGTCTATGAGGGAATGGGTACAACGATTAAGGTGCTACTGCTGTTGCAGATGATAATATTTATGATGATTTGTACAATGTAGGACCATGATGATTTGCCCTTCAAGAAGGGTGAGATCCTTGAGGTGATTACGAAGGATGAGGAAAGATGGTGGACAGCCAGAAATATGCATGGCCAGATGGGACAGATTCCAGTACCATATATAACAGAGGTAATAAGTATACATGTATTTAATTGTCAAATCTATATCTTTATGCCTGCCACAAGGTGTGAAGCATCTAGCCTTGCTCTTGTCGATATGTTCGTCCGGCAGTGCATACATATATATGTACTTACCGCAAATCTTGTCTGTCGGACTCCTCATAAATTAATGGGAGGATTTATTTCAAATTTTCACAGAGTAACAATGTTGATGTGAAGATGTGCATACAGAAGGGAATATTTGCTATTTTTACTAGAGTTATGGAACTTTGAAATTTTCTTCACTATATATCATATACAGTCAAACCTGTTTTTAGAGACATAGTTTGGGAGAAAGCCAAAAGTGTCGTATCTCACAGGGTGTCTTTGAATTCAGGTTGAAAATTTCATGGGCCAATACCAACCGCTGCAGGGTCTATGTCGTTTTGATCAACATTCTTCGCGAAAACTGATGACATTTCAAATTTATATCTAGGTATTACTTTTTTAGGGTTTGAAATGGAATAAACTATTTTATGATGTTACTTCTTTAGTGTCCTTATCATTAATTCTATTAATAAAAAGTTAGTTTGTGCACAAAACAAATTCATGAAAATCAGAAGGCCTCATAGTTTTTCGAAGCGTTTCGGCCCATTGCCACAACGAGGCCAAGCACACCTGTCTTTGACAGGGAAGCAGAGGCACATTTCTATTTGTCTGTATCTTAATTATGAGAATACAATTTATGTTATAATGAAATAAACCTTTTGAAGTGGTGTGGTTAACTTCTTGTCAAGTCATGAAACCAAATTGGCAATTAAATCACTAGAATAGCCAATTACGACATTATGACCGATTTCCGGTATAAATAAATGGATGATTATTAAAGCGCAGTTCATTATCAAAATTTTATGGTTGGGTAGCTAGCTATAAAAACTCTAACAGTAGTGAGACTAACAGACCAACTGGACCAGATAATCCCTTATCACCTTGGGCATTAAACCTTTGACACGTTAATGAGGGCAATTAGGTACAAACACAATGATACAGTGAAAGATCATTGTCGCTAAAAACAATGTCGTTTGCCGAGTTGGGAGTACAAATTTAGTGTCGTATGTCGCATCTGCCAGTGTGTCGCTATATACAGTTGAAATATAGAGGAAAATACATCGGGAGGAAGGAAATACTGTCGCATCTGACAGGATGTTGCTAAAAACAATGTGTCGCTAGGACAGGTTTGACTGTATTAAATGAAAAGTGCTTGATTCCGTCCGTCTGTCTGTCTGTTCGTCACACTTTCTTTTTTTGGCTATCATTTCTAAACTAATTATTATAGAGCTTTCAAATTTCACATGTGCCTTCCTCTCATGGAGGACCATTGATGTAACTAAGGTCCATCATTCTGCATGCAATACTTCTTGAGTTATTATTTTTCCTTAGAGCGAAAAAATCTTGTGCAGCTAACTTCTCCAACACTATTTGAGGGATTTACTTCAGGGTGCCAGGGTAGATGGTGCGAGGGGGTGAATTCATTCCTCTTATGGGTGCGGGGGAGGGGAACCTGGGGGGGGGGGGGGGGGGGGGGGGGGGGGGGGGGAGACATGTGTTTTTCTCAAAAATAAACTCTAGTTCCCAATTGTTCTGATTTTCTTCTTTTTTTTGGCTGTCATTTCTAAACTTATCATTATAGAGCTTTCAAATTTAACATGTCTCTTCCTTTCATTGAGGACCATTGATGTAACTAAGGTCCATCACTCTGCATGCAAAACTTTTTTAGTTATTCCCCTTTGTGTTCTGATGTTCGCACTCCAGCACATTAACAGTTTTTGTGTCAGTTGCGAGCAGGTGACACATGTGTTCCTCCAAACGCTCTTGTCATGTATCTTATCTTGTTTGTTCTAGTATGATAGTCAAAACGTCAACCATCCAGTTGCGTCACATTCATCACACACTACAAATAATAGCCATATGCAGTCTACTCATACCGGACATGGGGCGATTGGTCAACAACAAGAACCTTCACATGTAGATATACCAGTAAGTATCCATTATAGTAAATTTAATTGATGGAATGACCATCGATATCTGTGCAAAAAAAGGTTATGTAAGTAAACTCAAGCATTTTCAACAACAGCTCCTTTATGTCTCCACCTAACCCTATACAATTCTAAAGAGTGGTCACAGTATATAGTTTGGTGAAGAAATGACGATTTTAGTATTTGGGTACGCACCTTTATCTGTAGCTCTGTAGTTGCTATGTAAATCTGGTTTTCGTTCTGATCCAAACTGTTGGACACTTAGATGCTGTTTTTGAAAAGAAAACTGAAGTTCTTTAATAATTTTATAAGTGAATATTCATGAATAAAGGATTGAACAATATGTAACATCTCTGTTTTAGTTACCTGCTAAGGCCGTCGTAATCAGGAACAGAATCCCAAATGTATTTGACAAACTGCAGCTTAAACTGAATGTAAGTAGTGCCATCAAGTATTCTACAGCATAAATGTGTCACTTTATGAATATTCATACAAGGCCCTGCTAATTATGAATATGTATTCTTGCATTAACCCTTTCCCTCATATTTAAAAATGCCTTTTCACACATTTGCAAACAGAGTAGACCCAGATCAAACAGCTCCTAGAGGAGCCGTCTGATCAGTGTCTGCTCTGTTTGCTTATGACATGATATAGATCGTATTCTACAGTTTTTTCAGAGCTAAAAAATATCGCTTGAAAAATTTACATTATAAAAATTCCACTAATATTCAGGACCCCCTTATTTCTTACATGAATATTAAACAGGGTAAGGGTTAAAAATGTAAATTAAGTCACAATTGCTATCTTTATTTTATCTTTATTTTATGTAATATCATTAACTAGGAAATATCTATTGTAACCAATTTCATGCACAGATACCTTCCATGGAGACAAAGCAATTGAACCCATCTTGAGAGTCACTACTACAAGTAGAAAATCTCATGAAGTGCATATGGTGACCAAATGACAAATGTTTTGCATGCAGACAAAGCTTGAGATTACATCCAGGGGTGGGACTGTTCTTGGGTTAGGTCAAGGTCACGTTTGCTCAAAAATAAAATCAGTTTTTTCTCAATATCTAGTTTAGGAACTTAGGAAGACATTGTGACAAAATTTAGTGTACAGATACTTAACTTTACTGAAGGAGTCACATATTGATACCAAATTGTAACAAACTTGCTGTACATACTTGCTGTACATATAGAGATGGGGAGCATAGCCTATGGACACAATTTTTTGTTTTCTTTCATTTCTCATTTGGCAAAATTGTCAGATAATGGTAGTTCACATTGTTCTACTTTACAGTACAGTAAAACCCCTCTAAACTGGATGCTTAATTTAGTATAAATATCGGTCTTGGTGACCAGTGGCAGCTTAATGCAGAGTGAAAGTCATGCAGAAAGCTAATCTAGGAGCTTTCTGCATGACTTTCATCCTGCATTAAGCAGCCACCTGCCTAAAAGTATCTAAATTCTTCTCTACTAGAATTCTGGTTAAGAGGGGGTTTACTGTATACAGTAAAACCCTGCTAATGCGACCAGGTTTAATTCTGGGTGCAAGATGCAGGTAGTACCTTAATGCAGGACAAAAGTAATGCAGAAAGCTCCTAGAAGAGCTTTCTGCATTACTTTCGTCCTGCATTAAGCAACCACCTGCTTATAAAGACACCTATGTTTATTCATTAAGTGGTCACATTAGTGGGGTTCTACTGCATATATAGTAGATGAATTAGAATGGTATTCCTCAACTCCCATAACATTTTTTGTTGCAGGAAGGTGAGATCGTTACAGTGACAAAGATTAACCCAGACGGCAAGTGGTGGGGATGTGTTGGGAACAGAGAGGGTTACTTCCCTTTCACACATATCAAGTTTATAGATGAAGATAGATAGCAAGCAGCTGTAGTGAACAGTTTCAGTCTTGTAAGCTACAGATTGAGTCTAGTGCAGCTTTAGTTTTGAGTCTTGTACAGCTATTGTCTATTAGTCAATTTAGACCTATAGATAGACTTATTCAGGCAATGTGGCAATGTGCTTGGACCACTGTACAGTTAGATCTCTCTAAGTGATTGCCAAAATGATGTCTAATGCTAGGTCTTAGAAGCCGATGGTAGTACAATACAGTAGGAATATTATGCAGAAAACTCCTATGAGAGCTATCAACATTACTTCTGTCCTGCATTAACCCACTCCCTCATAGGCTATTTTTAGGCCCAACCTCTTTGAATCAATCTACTGAAAAGGAGCATTTACTTGAAAAGGAAAATTCCAGAACTGTGTAATTTTGAAACCATTGTGATAAAATGGTGACTTATAGAGGCATCAAAAGGGGTCAATATAAGGGAATGTGCTAATCCTTTCCTCCGTAGAAACACCTTTCTACACCTTTGCAAACAGAGTAGACCCAGATCAGACAGCTCCTATAGGAGCCTTCTGATCAGGGTGTGCTCTGTTTACTATATACTATAGATAATGATTATGAATCTGTGAGGGAGTGAGCTAATAGAGGATTAAAGGAAGGCTACAGCTTTGTCATTACTTAGAAAGGTTAGAAATACAGTTGAACTTCGATATTTTGAACTCGGATAACTCGAACTATGGGATAACTTGAACTATAAGTTCGATCCTTCCAAAACTTACATTACAGAATTGCTCTAAAATGTATTACTTTGCATATCTAGAAACACATGTGACAGCTTAATGTAAGTGTAAAGTAATGCTGAAAGCTCCTTCAGGACTTTAGACCTGCATTAAGCTATGAACTTAACAAATTGTCCAGATCAGAAACTCAAACTAATTTGTATGATCCCTAGAAGTTCTAGATATCGAAGTTCAACTGTATAGTTTAACCCTTTGCTTTTATTAATATTTATGTAAGAAATAACGACATCATGAATATTTATTAGATTAATGCTTAAAATGGCATAATAATACAGGAAGGTTTTGCTATGGCAGAAACTGTAGAATCAGATTTATATTCAATAAGCAAACAGCAGAACCTGATCAGATGGCTCTTACAGGAGCTGTCTGATCTGTGTCAACTCTATTTGCAAAGCTGTTATAAGTCATATTTATTGAGTAACGGGTTATAGACATGTGCTGTAGTACCGAACCCTCAAGGTGAAATAAATCGGATGTTCAATTTAGTACAAATATCAGTCTTGGAGACAGGTGGCAGCTTAATGCAGGGGGAAAAGTCATGCATAAAGCTCCACGAGGAGCTTTCTGCATGACTTTCAGCCTGAATTAAGCAGCCACCTGCCCAAAATTATCTAAGTACTTCTCTACTAGAATTCTGGTTAAGAGGTTTTACTGTATTTTGTATAGAGATAATGCATTTAGTGTGAAGGCTAATGCAATTTTTTGTTGTACATGTATATCACTTCAACCTTTATGTCTGAGAGCACAATGGTTGAGTATTATTTTACCAAATGCATAATGTATTATTGCAGCTGAACATCTTTATGTTGTTTTTGTTGTTTGTTTTTAACTATTATAGCAACCTCATTACTATTCATTGAACCCTTTATTCCATGAATTTTCATCTAAGACATAATGACATCATGAATATTAATTAGTTTATTTTTTATAATGACACATGAACACAGGATTTTTCAACAAAGCCAGAAACTGTAGAATCATGTTTATATAATTTCATAAGCAAACAGAGCAGACCCTAATCAGACAGCTCCAACAGGAGCCGTCTGATCTGGGTCTACTCTGTTTGCAAAGGCATAGAAATGCATATTCATGGAGCAAAGGGTTAAGAAATAATGGCATAAATATTATTAAATGAATATTTAAAATGGTGTACATGTATATGAACAAAAGAATTTTTGACATTGACAAAAACCGTAGTCAGATCTACATGTATATGACTCAAAAAGCAAACAGAGGAAGCCCTAATTAGATGGCTTCTACAGCAGCTGTCTGATCTTGGTCTACTCTGTTTGCAAAGGCATTAAAAGGCGTATTTATGAGGGAAAGGGTTGATGCAGTTTGTTTTTGTTTGTACTATCATAACAATTACAACAACCTAACAATATTCATAAGTGTTGTGCAGAGTGCCTTTTTGTATCAAATGTATTGAGCATAAATGACTTTATTTGTTGTTTTTGTTTGCACTATGATAACATTACAACAGCCTAAAAATATTTATTTGGTGCAGAGAACCTTTTTCTATCATATGTATTGAGTATACAATAAAACCCCTCTAAATCGGAATTCTAGTAGAGAAGAATTTAGATACTTGAAGACAGGTGGCTGCTTAATGCAGAGCCTTAAGCTGCCACCTGTTTCCAAGACCAATATTTATACTAAATGTATTGTCCGGTTTAGAGGTGTTTACTGTAAATGAGTTTATTGCTGTGTTTATTTAGGTGCAGTGGCTTATGTTCATATTTTGATACACAGTATTCTTTGTTTTGTAATAACATTATTCAATATGCGTGTACTTGTACATTGATGTAAACATTTATAGTTATTTTGATTAAGTGCATAATGTGCTAGGATTTGTTTATAAATTAATCCTGGAATGATATGGAATGCAGCCCTGAATTTGCAAACAGAGTAGACCCAGATAAAATTATTCCTGTAGGAACATTCCGATCAGAGTTTGCCCTTATTGCTTATGCAATGCAGGGTAAAAGTCATGCAGAAAGCTCCTGGAGGGGCTTCCTGCATGACTTTCACCCTGCATTAAACTGCCACCTGTCTTAACCCTTTCCTTCATATAAACATGTTTTCACACCCTTGCAAACAGAGTAGACCCAGATCAGACGGCCCCTATAGGAGCCGTCTGATCAGAGTGTGCTCTGTTTGCTAGTGGAATTTGAAATATCTGTTTCTTTACTTTCTAAAATGGGTACAATGTTGTACCCTCCACATTTCTTATAACTATTTGTCCATGAATATTATGACAGTAGGTATTAAATTTTGGAAAAATCATACAAAATGAAAGGGTTAACACATTATCCCCTAGTGACGCATTTTTGCGCATCTATAGAAGTCACTTATGAAACCATTGTGATAGATAGAGCATTTGCTCCTGTAGGAGCAAATGCTCTATTTATCACAATGGTTTCAAACTACAAAAATCTATTTTTTTCCTTTCCTCTGGTTAATGCTCCTTTTTGGTAGATACATTCAAAGGAGTTGGGTCTAAAAATAGCCTAGGAGAGAATGAGTTAAAGATACTTGTTTGGGAGTTCGAGTTATTGAGATTTTACTGTATATACATTTAAGTGTTTTGTTTCGTTTTGCCAGTGCTGTTTTTGAATATGATATAGGTATTCTTGTATATGGTTTAAGTGTTTATGATAACATGTGTGATATGTATATAGACTGGTATAAATATATATAATACTTGGTGTTAATATATTCAGGTACTAGTATATTCTCTCATATATATTCTATAGCTAACCAGGGTATATCTCGGTGCTTTGAAGTCAAAGCATATGTCTATGTTCGTATCAAGCTATCTGGTTTGGAACTCTTGTATATAACCCTTTTACCTGTTTGATGCCATTACAAACAGAGTAGACCTAGATCAGGTTGCTCCTGTTTGACATCTGATTGACATTTTGAAGAGAATTGAAACAAAACTTAATTTCTGATTGGCAGCAAATGATACATTTCGCAGACAATAATTTAGTGCACAAAGACATAATCATAAGGTCTGAGAATCTAACTAGGAACCTAAAGATCAACAAGGGTCTTGTTAGAAAGGAACATATCTGTATGACTATACAATAAATTCTGCCTACAGTGACCAGGAAAATTAGGTCTTTAATTGTGGCATTTTAACCCATTCCCTCATAGGCTTTTTAGCTCACCTGGCACAAAGTGCCAAGGTGAGCTATTGGGATGATCCTATGTCCGGCGTCCGGCGTCGTGCGTATGTGCGTATGTGCGTTGTGCGTCGTGCGTATGTGCGGGCGTCAACAATTTACTTAAACATCTTCTTCTCTGGAACTACAAAGCCAAGAGCTTTGATATTTGGTATGTAGTATGATGTAATGGTCCTCAACAAATATTGTTCAAATTATGTCCCCCGGGCCAAAAATGGCCCCGCCCCAGGGCTTATCAGTTTTTCATAGGAAAATCTTTAAAAATCTTCTTCTCTGAAACTGTAAAGCATAGACCTTCGATATTTGGTATGTAGCATCATCTAATGGTCCTCTACTAAGATTGTTCAAATTATGACCCCTGGGCCAAAAATGGCCCCGCCCCGGGGCTTATCAGTTTTTCATAGGAAAATCTTTAAAAATCTTCTTCTCTGAAACTGTCAGGCATAGACCTTTGATGTTTGGTATGTAGCATCATCTAATGGTCCTCTACTAAGACTGTTCAAATTATGACCCCTGGGCCAAAAATGACCCCGCCCCGGGGCTTATCAGTTTTTCATAGGAAAATCTTTAAAAATCTTCTTCTCTGAAAATATAAGGCATAGACCTTTGGTATTTGGTATGTAGCATCATCTAATGGTCCTCTACTAAGATTGTTCAAATTATGACCCCCATGACAAAAATGGCCCCGCCCCAGGGCTTATCAGTTTTTCATAGGAAAATCTTTAAAAATCTTCTTCTCTGAAACTGTAAAGCATAGACCTTTGATATTTGGTATGTAGCATCATCTAATGGTCCTCTACTAAGACTGTTCAAATTATGACCCCTGGGTCAAAAATGGCCCCACCCCGGGGCTTATCAGTTTTTCATAGGAAAATCTTTAAAAATCTTCTTCTCTGAAAATGTAAGAATAGACCTTTGGTATTTGGTATGTAGCATCATCTAATGGTCCTCTACTAAGATTGTTCAAATTATGACCCCCAGGACAAAAATGGCCCCGCCCCAGGGCTTATCAGTTTTTCATAGGAAAATCTTGAAGAAATCATCTTCTCTGAAACTGTAAGGCATAGACCTTTGATATTTGTTATGTAGCATGATCTAATGGTCCTCTACTAAGATTGTTCAAATTATGACCCCTGGGCCAAGTATGGCCCCGCCCCGGGGCTTATCAGTTTTTCATAGGAAATTTTTTAAATATATTCTTCTCTAAAATTATAAGGCATAGACCTTTGATATTTGGTATGTAGCATTATTTAATCGTCCTCTACTAAGATTAATCAAAATATGACCCCCGGACCAAAAATGGCCCCGCCCAAGGGCTTATCAGTTTTTCATAGGAAAATCTTTAAAAATCTTCTCCTCCAGAACTGTAAGGTCTAGGCCCTTGATATTTGGTATGTAGCATCATCTAATGGTTTTCTACCAAGATTATTCAAATTATTACCCCTGGGTCAAAAATGGCCCCGCCCTGGGGCTTATCAGTTTTTCATATGAAAAGCTTTAAGAATCTTCTTCTCCAAAACTGTAAGGCAGAGACCTTTAATATTTGGTATGTAGCGCTATCTAATAGTTTTCTACCAAGATTGTTCAAATTATGTCCCCTGGGTTGAAAACTTCCCCGCCCAGGGGCATATCAGTTTTTTATAGGAAAGTTTTTAAAAATCTTCTCTTAAAAATCTTTAAAAGTCTTCTCTGAACTTGTAAGGCATAGACCTTAGATATTTGGTATGTTGCATTATCTAATAGTCCTCTACCAAGATTTTCAAATTATGAACCCCGGATCAAAATTGACCCCGCCCTGGGGCTTAACAATTTTTCATAGGAAAATCTTTAAGGTCTAGACTCTTTATATTTAGTATGTAGCATCATCTGATGGTTTTCTACCAAGATTTTTCAAATTATGCAATCTGTCATTGAAATCATTAATCTGTTACGAACAGGTGAGCGATTAAGGGCCATCATGGCCCTCTTGTTTTTTAGATCTAACCACTTTGAATAAATCTACTGAAAAGGAGCATTAACTAGAGAAAATGAACATTTTAGAATTTGTAGTTTGAAACCATTGTGATAAATAGAGCAATTACCTATAGGAGCAAATGCTCTATTTATCTCAATGGTCTCAACAGGTGATTTCTACAGAGGAGTAGAAAGGCGTATTTATTGAGGAAAGGGTTAAGACAGATGGTCTATTAATGCAGTATGGAAGTAATGCAGAAAGCTCATAAAGCTCCCTTTTGTCTTTCGTTAACCCTTTCTTTCATATAAACACATTTTCACGAATTTGCAAACAGAGTAGACCCAGATCAGATGACTCCTATAGGAGCCGTCTGATCAGGGTCTGCCCTGTTTGCTTTTAACATGTTGATCAGGTTTTTGCAGTTTTTGTCTGAGCAAAAAATTACCTTGAAAAGTTTACTTTATAAAAAGTCAGCTAATAAATATTCATTATGTCATTATTTCTTACATGAATATTGAACAGGGAAAGGGTTAAGCAACCATGTGCTCTTATATTTATTCATTACAGTAAAACCTCTCTATAACGGCCACTAAATTACATCAAGTATTTTGTGTAAAAGGCAGGTAGCTGCTTAAAGCAAGGTGAGAGTAAAACAGAACGCTCCTATAGGAGCGTTCTGTTTTACTTTCACCTTGCTTTAAGCAGCCACCTGCCCTAAATAGGAACTTATTACGGTAACACAATTTAGTGGCCATTATAGAGAGGTTTTACTGTATATGGTTGCCATAGGCAAGTTCTATTGTATAATGTATATGATAGTATTTTAGGTTCAGATATCGACTCCTAGTATGTAGGTTGCCTGGTTCCCTTGGTGAATCCATCATAAGTTTTTGCAGATTTACATGTACATACAGTAAAACTCGGTTATAACGAATTCCAAGGGACTGGAGGATTTAGTTCGCTATAAACATTATTCGCTATATTGATAGTACGAAGTTCGCTATAAATTGTGACTCTGGCACACGACTGTTCAAAACTTGATTATACAGTAATTCAGACAAGCAAATGGATATGCGTAACAATCTAACTCCCAAGATGTACATCATACATCGTACAGCTTATTCATTCGTGGAAGAAATCAGTCATTCGATTTTGAACACAACGCTGATGCTTGACACTTGCCAAAAATGTTTCATAGATTTCAAAGTTTTACAAATTTGGTTGTTGCTCCAATTCCTGTTGCAAATTGTTTATATTGGACAAAGCCTCCGCGTATGTGGGCACGGGTAAACGTTCCTCATCTGTGTCGTCATCGGAGTCAATGGTGTTTTTAGCGGAAAATGCTGAATAATATGCAAACAGGGAGAAATAACAAAACCAAAAGACCGAGAAGAGTTCAAGTATTTATTTTGAAAAAAAAACCTCAACAAGCATCAAATTTTACCGATGTTTAGCTATAACACGTACTTTACATGCATATTCTGCCCCACGGCTAACAGAGTTTAATTATACCCTACCACCGTGAAGAATACTTGTTTACGGATCGCTTCACAGTTCGCCCCTAACACTAGTGTGTGTTTTAACACCTATGCGACACGTTGTTAATCGTGCGAAATACACAGGTGGTTAAAGGCAGTAGCAAGGAGATACTTCGCTATAATGAAGGAAATTTAAAGTGTTTTGTGAATAAAGGTACCGGAAAATTAGTTCGCCATAAGCGAAAATTCGCTGTAACCAACTTCGTACTAAACATTACAGTCTGTATAAGATTAATGAAGATATCGACCGGGGGACGAAATTTAGTTCGCTATAAGCAGAAATTCGCTGTATCGGAGTTCGTTATAAATAAGTTTTACTGTATCATTCAGATAAGTACTTCATGATTTTTCCAATTATTTGACATCAGTCATGTTTTTGTGTTGAATTATCAAGAGATCTAAGGGAAGTTGAAGAAAGTGATACTATTTACATGTGATTTGCATCATTATAAAATTGGCAAGAGTTCTTTACTTCATGACTATTTTTGTAAGAATTTATGAGGTCTTAAATATTGATCAAATTTATATTATTGCATATCGAGGGTTTGGTGCAAAACTATTCTAACTCCTTCACAAAGTGAACAGACTGTGTAGTATCAAATCTATACAATTATTTAACCCTTAACTCCATATATAATTAATTTATTAACTATGCCTAACAGAATAGACACAGATCAGATGGCTTATGTGGGAGCCAATTGATCAGGGTATGAAATAATATAGATATGATTCTACAATTTCAGCCGTGACCAAATATTCCTACAGGAGCCATATGATGTGGGTCCGGTCTGCTCTGTTTGCAAAGGCGTGAAAAAGCATTTTATATGAGGGAAAGGATTAAAATTGAAAAATGACTTTCACAAGTTTTGTTATGGCTAGTTAAGCCTTTCCCTGTTCTATGTTTATTACAAATTTCATTACCTGTTGAATATTCATGGTACAGTAGAACCCCTCTAATGCGACCACTTAATGAATATACGTGGTGACTTTATAAGCAGGTGGTTGCTTAATGCAGGACAAAAGTAATGCAGAAAGCTCCTCTAGGAGCTTTCTGCATTACTTTTGTCCTGCATTAAGCTACCAACTGCCTCTAGCACACAGACGTATACCTCTTTTTAGGTGGTCGCATTAGCGGGACTTTACTGTATAAATAGTCATAATGAAATGTGGAAAGTGGAAAATTGTAGCAATTTTCGAAAGTAAAGAATCAGACTTTTCAAATTCCATGAGCAAACAGAGGAGACCGTGATCAGACAGCTCCAACAGGAGCCATCTGATCTGGATCTACTCTGTTAGCAATGGCATAGAAAGGTGTATTTATGGAGTAAGGGGTTAACATAGGTTAGTGCCAGTTTAAAAATAGAGAACCTAATGTTGTTGTATAGAATGCCAAGAAGAAAAATAACTGTGAAGTTTGATATCAGACATACCCCTTTACTCCATGTCTTTGCAAACAGAGTAGACCCAGATCAGACAGATCCTGCAGGAGCCATCAGATCAGGGTCTGCTTTGTTTGCTTATGAACTAATATAGATATGAGTCTAGAGTGTTTTCATATGTCATTATAAAAAATAATGTACATGTACTTAATATTCATGATATAATTATTTCTTTCATGAATTTTAGTGGAGTGAAGGGCTGAAGAAGAAATACGTCTTTCACAAGTTTTTACTATAGCTAGTTAACATTAGTTTGCCCCAGTGTAAAAAGAGAACACAATGTAATTGTACAGAATGTAGAGTAGAAATTTTAATGAAAATTGTTATCAGACTAAATTTAGATAAACATTTATGAGATTTTGTTACCAGGGCAGCATTATATGTGTGAAGTACTGTGTATGAGTTGCACAATGAGAAATGTACCTATGTATATGAGGAGTCCAGATCTCTCCAAATCATTTATTTCACAGCTAAACCCTATCTTGTTGGTACTTATTAGCACAGGTCGAGATAAGATGTGCAAATTAGAAAAAAAATCAAGAACGACTTCTTGATTTCTCCACAAAACCCTATGTTGTGACCACTCTTTAGAATGATCTCTTCGAGAAGATTCGAAAGAGCGGTCACAACATAGGGTTTCATGGAGAAATAAAGATTTTAAGATCTGAGTATGCACCTTTGTTTGTTGCTTTGCATAATATTTGCCTAGGAGACGCAATTCTAATGAGTACCAGCAAGCTAGGCTTTGGCAAAGAAATATAGAAATTAGATTACATAGATTTCCTAAAATCTTGACTTATATACAGCTCTGCTGTTTAGCTCTTTACTCCATGAAAATTCTTAGAAGAAATAATGGCATCACAAATCTTTGGCCATAACCGAAACTGTAGAACCATATCTATATCATTTCATAAGCAAACAGAGCAGACCCCGATCAGATGGCTCTACCTGATCTGGATATAATCAGTGTAGAAAGGTGTATTTATGGAGTAAAGGGTTAAGTACCATAGGGTAGAAAACTATCAGAAAGAGTCAGTTTTTCACTATTTGTTTTGATCAGCATTTTGCCTAATAGAGGCAGTTTTTGACACCTTTGCAAACAGAGAAGACCTAGATTGGATAGCTCCTGCAGGAGCCTTCTGATCAGGGTCTGCTGTGTTTGCGTTTTATAATGATATAATTACCGTTATAATGTAGTTTCTGTCATAGCCAAAATTTCCGGTGTTCTTAGCAATTTAGGATTTTGAATGACAATTAGTGGCAGGCCCTGATCAGAGGGTTCCTCTGTTTGCAAATGCCAGTACGTTCATCATTTCCATCATTCGAAGGGTTGAAAGAAATGTCACTTATTCTTATTGCCAGTTTATCACTGTGATATATGTTTGCTACTCTTTCAAGACTTAGTAATTTTTGTCTGCATCAATGTTACAATGTATTTCCCGTGCTGCATTTATTCTCTAAAACTACTGTAGAATTCCAAACAGTTTGGACCCTGGTGAGACATTGTATTAATTAACCCTTTACTCCATAAATATACCTTTCTACACCTTTGCAAACAGAGTAGACTCAGATCAGACAGCTCCTATAGGAGCCATCTGATCAGGGTCTGCTCTGTTTGCTTCTGATGTAATAAAGATGTGATTCTACAATTTCTGCCATGGTCAAAAAGTCCCTGAGTCCATGTGCTATTATAACTGCTAAACTAATTAATATTCATGATGCCATTATTTCTTACATGAATATTCATAGAGTAAAGGGTTAATGTCTTTTCTGGATACAAGCTACTTGCAAAAGTTATCACAAACTACAGTAAATAACTAGATACACTGTACTATGAAATTTAAGTTATGAATAATTTGTCTTTGTAGGCAGGTGGCTACTTAATGCAGGGTGAAAGTCATGCAGAAAGCTCCTAGAGGAGCTTTCTGCATGACTTTCACCCTTCTTAATGCAGCCACCTGTGTTAAAAATCAATACTGGTATGAATGAGTGTTCGTAGTATCAAGTTTTTACTGTAATTGAAAGAGTAAATTCCCTTAGTTCTGATGTAAAAAAAAAAAGTGTGTAGGAATGATCAGTATTATAGTTATCTCACATTCCAAGATGCAGTCAACTATACTTTTTATGGATTTCTTTTTTTTCTGTGTCACCTGTTAATCTGTTACCTCATATGTATGCTTTTCACGCTTTTGCAAACAGCGTAGACCCAGATCAGAAAGATTCTCTAAGAGCCATCTGATCAGGGTATGCTCCGTTTGCTTATGGAATTACATAGATCTGATTCTACAGTTTCTGCCATGGTAAAATATGTCTTTGTTCATATGCCGTTATGAAAGTTAAGCAATATTCATTAATTCATTGTTTGTTGCATGAATATTCATGAGGTAAAGGGTTAAAGAAGGAATCATCTTTCTATTATCTGTCTGTCTGTTTCGTCAATAATGCCAAACTCTATTGCTGCCATAAGCTAATCTGTTATAAACAGTTTGGATCTAGAGAAGACACAGATTAACTGGATGTCTTATCAGGATCCAAACTGTATGATATTTTGATTATGTATTTTGAAACAAAAATGGACGGAAATTGACACTAATGACAAATGCAGACAACTATGTGGTAACAAAAGGGTTAGGTCTATGTTACATGTGTTATTTAAACGTTTGGCTTTGTTGCCTGATTGGATACTTTTAGAGCAAGAATTTAGTTCTAGAAGTTTATATTGAATGTAATTCAAATAGTACATAACATTTTACCCTTTACTCTATAGATGTGCCTTTGCAAACAGAGAAGATCCCAATCAGACGGCCGATAAGAGCCGTCTGATCAGGGTCTGCTCTGTTTGCTAATGGAGTTGTAAGGTGTTTTACCAGGATCAACATTGTTCTGGTTCATGTGCAATCATAAATATTAAGCTAATTGATATTCAAACATGCACTATCTCTTGCACAAATATTCATGGAGTAAGGGGTTATAAGTCATTATCATACCCCTGCAAACAAAGTTTGAGGGGATATACAGGAATCATCATGGTGGCTGGTCAGTCGGTTGGGCAGTCAGTCCTTCCATCTGTATTTAGCGGCAGGCATTGCAGAATTATCTCCTTTTGAACTTTTAGTATTTTTTTCAGCCCTTGAATTTGTGATCAGGGCTGCCATGCAGGGGTATTCATCCCAAAGAGTAATGGATATTAATCCATTGAATGCTGAATTTAAAAATTGAATTGTCCATCATTGTTTAACAATAAGAATCCATTCAGTGCAAAAGTGTATAATTCGTGAAAGGATTTTGAGTGGGAAACAGTGCAGATACCCCGTCGGACCAAGTCATTCGGATGAGACTTTATAAAACTGAAGTATGATGTATCAGTGCTTTACACTGGGCATCTAAAAGAACCAGAGAAACTATTGATAATAAGGGTAGGGCTTTACGTCCGGGTTTTGCTGTATCCGCTCCCCTCTCTCTTGGGCATCCAATTAGCCTATAGTTGGCAGAAATGGATGTTAATCGACACAACCAACTAACCTGATCAGATAACTTGTCAAATGAACCCTGTAATCTGGGTCTACACTGTTTGCAAATGTTAATGCACTTGTTTTCGGCATTCAAAGGGTTAAATTGTGAAACTGAGATTTGTTTTCTAACTTTGATCTACTATTGTTAGCCTGACAATCAAAATAAACATGTTTAGTGCAGAGTTCATACAAGTTAGCAAAAGCAAATACACTAGAGCCTCTCTAATGACACCACTTACTAAATAAGTGATTTTAAAAGCAGATGGTAGCTTAATGCAGGATAAAGGTAATGTAGAGACCTCCTACAGGAGCTTTCTGCATAACTTTCATTCTGCATTAAGCTAGCACCTTCCTTTAACCCATTACCTCATAGGCTATTTTTAGATCCAACCTCTTGGAATAAGTCTACCGAAAAGGAGCATTAACTAGAGAAAATGAAAATTTTAGAATTTTGTAGTTTGAAACCATTGTGATAAATAGAGCATTTGCTCCTATAGGAGCAAATGCTCTATTTATCACAATGGTTTCACAAAGTGACTTTTACAGAGTCGTCAATATGAGGGAATGGGTTAAGACCCCGTTTTACACCTTTTTTGGGTCACATTAGAGAGGTTATACTGTATGCTATTATTATCATATGAATAGTGTGCCTTGTTTTCTTGTGACAAATGTTTGGAATTTACAATGCATTCTTTGATACCAAGCTTCAAGTACATCTCTTACTAACCAGTTCTTTACCAGGTAAATGTGTATGTTTAACCCTTTCCCTCATACAAACGTATTTTCACGCATTTGCAAACAGAGTAGACCCAGATCAGACGGCTCCTAGAGGAGCCGTCTGATCAGGGTCTGCTCTGTTTGCTAATAGAATTTGATTAATTTGTTTCTTTGCTTTCTAAAATGTCTGCAATGTTCCAAGTTCCATATTTCTTTATAACTATTTTGTTAATGAATATTCAGTAGATACTGAAATTTGGACTAAACTTAGAACAGGGAAAGGGTTAAATAATAATCATTGACTAGCTATGTAAATCACTGGCTACACAATGAAGTACTCCATGAATATTCATGTAAGAAATAATGACATCATGTTTATTAATTAGATTGTTATAACAGTACATGGACATTGGAATTTATGGTCATGGCAGAAACTGTAGAATCACATATATTATATACATGTATATTATATCATAAGCAAACGGAGTAGACCCTGATCTGACGGCTTCTACAGGAGTCATCTGATTTGGGTCTACTCCGTTAGCAAAGTGTAGAAAGACATATTTATGGAGGAAAGGGTTAAATTGTATTCCTAACGAGCACCTTCAGTAGGAGTGATCAGGTCTGCTGTTAATTATACAGATATGATTCTACAGTTTCTGCAATGGCTATTCGTATGAAATTACATCTGATTCTAGTTTCTGTCATGGCTATTCATAAGCCGTTATAAAAATTAAGTCTGTTAAATATTCATACCGGTAATGGCATTATAACTACAGTGCTCCCTCCCTACAACGGCCCTCTCAATAACGATTCCCTCCTTACAACAACCCATGTCACTGTTTCCGAAACAACAAGGCTCCAGAAACATTTTTTTTTCCGTCATATTTTCTTTATGCCTCCATCAAACCCTATGTTGTGACCACTCTTTTAGAGTCATCACAAAGTGACGATTCTAAAGAGTGGTCACAACATAGGGTTTGATTGAGGAATAACAATTTTAGTTCTCGAAATATACCTTATCTGGGGATCTGCAAACAAGCTAATTATGTTTGATTTTCCCTCCTTATAACAACTCCCTCTGAACAACACATACAATATTCGTATCCCAAAGGGTGTCGTTGTAGAGAGGGAGCACTGTACATGTATGAAATAATTAGTTAATTAATGTTCATACTGTGTGGAATCTGCCAAAAAGGTTAAGTAAGGTGTTGATCATGGGAAATACAATTGAGTCTTAGAATGTGTTGTAAATTCTACACAAATAGTTGAGCTATTAATATTTGTTGCCTTGTTATGTGTGTAATCATTATTAAAAGCAAATGTGCCATTTTGTAGAAGTTTTACAAAAATATTCTCGAGTCTGTTATTCTTTGGTCCAATGGGAAAGTGTTTGTCTAGACTGTATGAAGTTGACTCGACATACAGTGTAGTTATCAAAAGGATGGATATTTTGTGTGTTGCATGTCTGCGACTATGTTTCCCCCAGCCCATGTTGATTGGAATTTAACCAAGTTATTGTATTCTTTGCAAAGCAATAGAATACAAAGGTGGCGTTCCACAGCCTAACCCATGATACCCTTGCCGGCCTGACAATATAGTGCAAGTTATTGACCTGCATTCGATGGATACAAAAGGTGTTTAATTACATGGCATTCGGAACAAATCATGGTATATCTGACATGAAAATGCTTCGTAACATAAGCCTCGGCTATCAAGTATGTGCAACAAAATATAGCAATGTGTAAGAAGGGCGCACAAGTATCAGTCACGCGAAAAAATCATGTGATCATAACATGAATGAAAATACTCGATGAATAAAGAAACGCGCATCGGATGACCATATGCAAGCGATTAGGTAATCACACCCACAACTGCGAGTGGTCAGTGTGATAATAAGCATAGTGGGAAAAGGCTGAAGTGTCAGCTGCAACTGTATCATCAACTGGAAAGTGTGTTAATCCCTTCCCCTATAGATACGCAATTCCATGCCAAAGTGAACTTATATGGTATCAGATTGATGCCATGCAAAGAATACTGCAGCGTCTACAACGCTTTGATATATTAACTGTCTGCTCTCTTAGCAAATGTCGTCTGCAAATATTTTCATCTGCTTCAATTCCTTCCATTTCTTTTAAAAACCAAACAGTGTAAGAATGACAAACAGTTTGGATCCTGATGAGACCGTGAACTACATTTATACATGGCTTCTCATCTGGATCCAAACTGTCTGCAAAGGTCGTCACAAAGCCACCAGTATAGTACTGAAGGTTAATGCTGATACACTTTCAACACTAGGTTAGTATCATCAGCAGAAAAGTACTTATAGTTGCCAGACAACTTTCCTCGTAGACTATTTTTAGACCCATCCTCTTTGAATAAATTTATTGAAAAGGCGAACTTAATACAAAAAAAAGGAAATTTTAGATTTTGTATTTTTGAAATCATTGAGATAAAAAGAGCGTTTGCTCCCTAGGAGCAAATGCTCTATTTATCACGACGGTTTCAAAAAGTGACTTTTAAAGACGCATCAAAAGGCATCAATATGAGAGAATGGGTTAACCCAACAAATTTAGGCAAACATATAGACCTAAATCAAACTGCTCTTGAAAACACAGTTCGATCAGTATCTACACTATTTGTTACTCCAATAGTTTCATCAATAGTTTTCCAACCCATATAGACGTATGCAGTTTTACATGTGTATGGCAGGCAACAAACTAGAATCTCCAGTTTAAAAGTACAGGTATGAGTCATGCTGGAAACACCACAACCCTTTCAAAGCTGAATTTTCAAGATAGACTCTTTCGAACTTCAAACAGTCAAACTTACTATTCAAAGGTAAGGAATGCTTTCATCTGGGTCTATTATATTTGCAAAGCATATTATTAACTCATTTCCTGCAATGAAAAGGTTGCAGGGTTTGGGCAAACCTATTTTTACTACATTCTTAACAGTTTGTAAACTTCATATGAAACTAGAAAACTTTCATTTCCTTAAATTCTGAAGTCAAATTGTCTCTTTTATTTTCTTTTAAAAATACAAAAGTTAACCCTTTGTATGTGGGATATTAGCAAACAGTGTAGACCCAAATCAGAGGTATCTTGGAAGAGCAATCTGAAAAGGGTCTGCACGGTTTGTAATTTCACAATCCTATATAAAAATCTGCTGTTTAACCCATTCCCTCGTAGGCTATTTTTAGATCCAACCACTTTGAATAAATCTACCGAAAAGGAGCATACTAGAGAAAAGGAAAATTTTAGAATTTTTTAGTTTGAAACCGTTGTGATAAATAGAGCATTTGCTCTATTTATCACAATGGTGTTTTTTTTGCTCAGACAAAAACTGCACAAACCAGATCATCCTGTCAAAAGCAAAAGCAAACAGGGCAGACCCTGATCAGACAGCTCCTATACGAGCCATCTGATCTGGGTCTACTCTGTTTGCAAATGCGTGAAAATGTGTTTATATGAAAGAAAGGGTTAATGCAAGACAAAAGGGAGCTTTATGCATTACTTCCATACTGCATTAAGTGACCACCTGTCTTAAAATTCCACAATTAACTCATTCCCTCATATTGACGCCTCTGCAAAAGTAACCTGTTGAAACCATTGTGATAATGATAATAATGCGATAATGGTTTCAACAGGTGACTTTTACAGAGGAGTAGAAAGGCGTATTTATGGAGGAAAGGGTTAAGAAGAGTAGACTATTCCATTCTGAAAATCCAATGTCAAAATGGTTAAACAGGTATGCCTTACTCCCACAAAGACTAACAGACAGAGGACAACTTGGTTCCAGTATAACCCATACAAACATGCAATTTTGGAATGTGTATATGTGTTGGGGATGGGATAATCACAATATAAATTAATAACATGCCTTCTTTTACCTTTTAATAAGTAATAATACATGTATTCAAATAAGAGAAAAATGTATCTGAACAGATACTATAAATCCATGTAAAATAAATATCTCAATGATTAACACCCCTTGCATCATACATGCACCATTCTGTGAGAAAACACAGGGGTCTGGACCGCTTCATGGGGGTCTATATGTACTACATAATAACAAGGGTTCCAACTAGCAGAACAATATCCGTGTACCATGAGTACAAAGATGACTGTAACTCTTACAATTTAAATGATAATTTCGTAATTCTTTCGGCTATTGGAAGCCAATATATTTTTCTATCAAATGAATATAATCTTATAACGGTAACTTATGAACAAGTATCAATCCAACAACGATTTTCTCAAAATTTCACGTGTTTTCTGGGTCATTGACAAACGTTCGTTCACCCCGGTTTCACTATATCACAGCAATAACCTGGCAATTCGCAGTTTAAAAAATGGTGTGGTTCAATAAAACAAATCAACTATATCACCTACCTCCAATTTGTAGTCCCCAGCATTAAAAGAATGATGTAAAACTAGCGAGTTTTGTCGGTTTGCTTCAAATCGTCGAGGAAGGAGCCATTGTACGTGACGTCACGGATTTCCCAACTTTTCCTCCGCTCATCCAATGAAATGGCTCCATTCAAATTTGTTGCAAAATGGCAACATCCGAAATAGAAACATAACAGAAGGAAAGGCCGCTGTTGCTAGTTGCTTACTTATTCAGAGGACACAACAAATGGAGATTGGTGATATAATTGGGTTGTTTGATCGAACCACGCCATCTTTTGAACTGAAAATCACCAGGTTATGGCTGTGATATAATGAAACCGGAGTGAACGAACGTTTGTCAATGACCCAGAAAACACGTGAAATTTTGAGAAAATCATTGTTGGATTGATAATTGTCCATAAGTTACCGTCAGAAGATTATATTTATTTGATAGTAAAATATATTGGCTTTCAATAGCCGAAAGAATTACAAAATTATCATTGAAAAGAGTTACAGTCATATTTGTACTCGTGGTACACCGATATCCGTTCTGCTAGTTGGAACCCTTGTTATTATATAGTACATATAGACCCCCATGAAGCGGTCCAGACCCCTGTGTAAGAAAAGGTACATTATATTACTTTTCAAATAGAGAAGACCCCAGAGGTCTAGATAAGATGCGTAAGCTTAAACATTTTCAAGAATAGCTCCTTCATTTCTCCACTAAAACCTATACTGTGACCACTCTTTCAAATCGTCCCGAAAAAAGAAGATTCTAAAGAGTGGTCACAGTATATGGTTTGGTAGAGAAATTACGATTTTAACCCTTTCCCTGTTCTATATTTAGACCAAATTTCAATACCTACTGAATATTGATTGATAACGTAGTAATAATAATACATGGAAGGTGGAATATTAAAGCCAATTTAGAAACTAAACAAACAGATCTATCAAATTCCATTAGCAAACAGTGTAGACCCTGATCAGACGGCTCCTATAGGAGCCGTCTGATCTGGGTCTACTTTGTTTGCAAATGCGTGAAAACACGTTTATATGAGGGAAAGGGTTAATAAATGGGTATGCACCTTTATCTGTAGCTCTGGACCCAGACCAGCCAACACATTGAATGCACTAAAACCTGTTTTAACCCTTTCCCTGTTGAATATACATATTAGAAATAATGATACGATGAATATTTATCAGCCAAATATTTATGACATGCACAGAATGTTTTTGTATTGGTAGTAGCTGTTGAGTCAGATCTAATGTCGTTTCAGAAGCAAACAGAGCAGCCCCTGATCAGACAGCTGTTACGGGAGCTGTCTGTTCCGGATCAACTCTGTTTGCAAAGTCATGAAAAAAAAGCATTATTTTTATATAACAGAAAGGCCCTCGTATAATTGCCTTTTTCAAACAGAGTGGACCCAGATCGGACAGCTCCTATAGGAGTCATCCAATCATGGTCTGCTCTATTTGGTTCTGAAATCATAATAGATCGGACTCTTACAGTTTGTGCCAATATCGTACATGTGCCACTATAAAACTTCAGCAAATAAATATTCATGATGTCATTATTTCTTACATGAATATTCAACAGGAAAAGGGTTAAGCAACCATTAAAAAGAAATCTAATTTTTTGGTCTTTAACCTATACTCCATGAATATTCATGTAAGAAACAATGATATGAATATTTGTAAGCTGAATTTCTAAAATGGTATGTGAATGCGGGGACTTTATTCTGGTGGCATAAAGTGTAGAAACACATCTACATCATACATGTATATGATTTCGTAAGCAAACAGAGAAGACCCTGATCAGAAAGCTCCTACAGAAGCTGTCTGATCAGAAAGCTCCAACAGGAGCTGTCTAATCTGGGTCTTTTCCTTTTGCAAATGAGTACAAATGCATCTCTATAAGTAAATGGTTATAGCAGGTTTTACTATACTTGTCCCTCAGTAGCCAGTATCTGCAGCTTTTTACCATTCAAACTGACAGTGTACACTCTTATCAAACTCCTAGTCGTGAAATGGTGACCAGTCTGATCAACCCTGTAAAATGACAGATCTAATATACATGTGTAAAGTAAAACCTGATTTAAGTGACCACTAAAAAGAGGTCTAATTTGAGGCTGAACCCTTTACTCCAAGAATATTCATGAAAGAAACAATGACATCATGAATACTAATTGACTGAATTCTAAAATGACATGAAAACTAGAATGTTTGCTCATGGCAGAGACTAGAATCAGACCTTTATAATGTCATATTAAGCAAAGAGAGTAAACCCTGATCTGACAACTCCTAAAAGGGGCTGTCTTGTCTGAGTTTACTATGTTTGCAAAGGCATTAAAGGGACTATCTATGGAGTAAAGTGTAAACAGATGGTTGCTTAATGCAGGACTAAAGTTATACAGAAAGCTCTTGTAAGAAGTCTGCATTACTGTTGCCTTGCATTATGCAATCAGCAACTTTAAAATTTTAGACACACGTGTTTATTAAGTGGTCAATTTAGATTTAGCATTGTTTAGTAAACATCAACAACAACAATAAATAATAATATATATACAAGGAATAAACTTAAAGAAATAAAGATTGAATTAAAGTTGTAAATTCATATCATTATGGTAAAAATAATGACTTGATGAATATCATCAATTAGTTTAATTTTTTTATACAGGCATGATGAACAAAATGAAGTTATATTATTTCATAAGCAGACAGAGCAGACCCTGATCAGATGGCTCCTCCAGTAGCTTTCTGATCTGGGTCTGCTCTGTTTGCAATGACGTCAAAAGACATTTCTATCAGTTGAAAGGTTAAACACATCTCAAACATTCAGATTCTGACAGTAAGTACATGGTAGTGAATCTGCAATTTAATTGATTCTGTACTGCATTCTTTTCAAACTATGTGTAAACTTGTGGACAATTTTGGCAAATAATTTGGATCTAGCTGAGCAATCAAGTTAACCTTGCAATTATCAGTATTCAAACTGTTTGACTTTCAAAAATAGTTTTGAAAAGTAATGGAAGAAAAGCATACTTAGAGATCAAAAGCAGACAAAGCTGGCAGATAAAAGCAAACAGAGCAGACCCTGATCAGACGGTTCCTATAGGAGCCGTCTGATCTGGGTTTTCTCTGTTTGCAAAGGGATAGAAAAGCGTGTTTATGGAGTGAAGGGTTAACAAACAAGACAAAATGGTTTACAGAAAGAAATATCATACTTAAGCTGAGATTGCAACTCCTTATTTATAGTGTAGACTAGCTAGAATATGCATAAAATAGAAGAATGGTACGTGCAAGATAAAATTTGAGCAAAATTTAATGTTGGCCCCTTTGCTTTTATGATTATAATTACAGCGACTATACCAATTCTAAGGTGTATTAGGGCGGGTAAAAGAGTCTAAAGATATAGTTGGTTGTGAATGAACAGTTTTAACCCTTTCCTACATATAAACGCCCTTTCCAAACCTTTAACCAACAGAGAAGACCCAGATCAGATGGCTCCTGCAGAAGCCATCTGATCTGGGTCTGCTCTGCTTACTTATATAAATTAATAGATCTGATTATGCAGTTTCCACAAAAGTGAAAACCAATCCTTTCAATGTTCCATTTTGATGAATCTGTTCAGGAATACTGGTGAAGTGAAGTTTGAATAAATATTAAACAGGGAAAGGGTTAACCCTGTCCCTGTTGTATATTCATGTAAGAAAAAAACAACATTATGAATATGTATGTATATCATATGTACACAGAATGTTTTGGTATTGAAGAAACTACAGAGTCGGCTATTTTATAATTCAAAAGCAAACAGTGCAGACGCTGATCAGCTCACTCATATGACAGCCATCTGATCTGAGTCTACTCTGTTTGCAAAGGCATGAAAAAGCATTTGTACAAGGGAAAGTGTTAATATAGTGTTAAAATTTGACCTGAACTCTAGTCCATATGTAGAATATATAATGAGAGAGATGACGCTGTATAAATAAAACTGTGCCGGTAAATCGTGAAGTCTATTCTTGCTGAAATTATAGGAGAGCGATAACCAATGCATATGTAAACCACACAATCATGATGTGTCCATGCATAGCTGCTTACTGGGACACATGCTAAGTATAAACCCATACAATGCCGTTAATAAAAATAGAAATGTTACGAATTTTGATTTATGCAAATTAAATAGGTTAGGGATCAGGTAAAATTTTACAAGCTACATAAACATCGCTCACTACTAAAATCTCGAGCGGTGTCCAGTCCCAATGAAGTCAGTTGGTTGACAAAGTCTGCAGAACACGGACGAAAGCTCCCACACAAGGTACGCTTTCTAATTTTTGGTGTGTGAAATTGAACAGTTTAAATCAATCATAAATAATTCACGATGTCATTGTTTCTTACATGAATATTCATGGAGTAAAAGGTTAAAAGGAAATATATATTATTAATCCTTTTACTCTACAAATATGCCTTTCTACGCATTTGCAAACAGAGTAGACCCAGATCAGATGGCTCCTGTACGAGCCGTCTGATCAGGGTCTGATCTGTTTGCTTATGATATAATGTAGATATGATTCTACAGTGTCTACCACAGCCAAAACTTTCTGTGTCCAGGTGCTATTATAACAATATAATTAATATTCATGATGTCATTATTTCTTACATGAATATTCATGGAGCAAAGGGTTAATATTCACAACAGCTTTATAACTCTTTGATTGAAATGTAGCCCCAGTTATGGTGAACACATGCATAATCTACTATAATATAATGGCTATGTGAAACGGAGTTCAATATTGTGTGGCCAATGTAATATTGTTTTTGTATATTTCGGACAGCTAAAATGCCAGATACAATTACACCTCAACTCTTTTCATTAGTTTATGACAGCTAACAAAGAATGGTACTAAACAAGTTCATATAGAACACTTCTATATTGAACACCAGAGGTCCAGATAAAATGTGTAATTAATTATTTATTTCTCCACCAATCCCTATGTTGTGACCACTCTTTAGAATCGTCTCGAAGGGACGATTCTAAAGAGTGGTCACAACATAGGGTTTGGTGGAAAAAGGATGATTTTAGTATTTAAGTGTAGCTCTGATTGAACACTATGGTACAGAAAACATAGATACTGAACACATAAATTCTGACTCGATTCTACTGTCCAAGATCAGCTCTCTTTCTTTGCTTTCTCAGTCTGGTCTCTGGTGTATTGCGTGTAGAAGAAGAGATAGGCTGACGTCTGTATAACCAATAGCAACTGGACTAGGAACACACTCTGCCACCCCCAGACCTGAGCTATGTAGCTCAGAGGTAAACCCGCTAACGTCTGACCAACTGTGAATATATAGTAAAAATGTGACATATCGACAGAAAAGTCTTAACCTTTTCCCTAATATTCATATAAGAAATACATGTAGTCAGATCTACAGGAGCCATCTGATCTGGGTCTACAATGATTTGAAAGCATATGTATGATGGAAAGGAATAACAGAAATGTTATTCCCCACTTTCTACCTTTTTAACAAAAGTAAGGGCAAAAACTCTACCATTACTAAATAAATCCACAGGTGTACAACTTCAAATGCTGATAAGCATTCCAACAGTCACAGGGCTTTGGCTCAAATACTTTTGCATTTATGTGAAAGTTGAAAATCATTATTTACACTATGTTTCTTCCAATTTTGACACATAAACATCTGCCAATCACAACCAGGGATTGCCTCTACTCAACCTATATAAGACCGGTGTTGCTCTATGGCTCTGAAACATGGGCAGTAACAGCTACCACCCTTAGGAAACTGCTACGCAATGATAGAGCCATGATCAGATGGATATGCCTTGTCAAGCCTAAGGAGAATGTTCCCTTTGAGTCTCTTCTCTCTAGAGCTTAACATCAGAGATATTGCAGATATTCTCCAGACAAATAGGCTGAGATGGTTAGGCCATGTAGAGCGCAGTAAAGGGTGGATATCACAAGTCCGTATACTGAATGTCACTGGTCGTTGAGTGCCAGGCAGACCAAAGCTGTCCTGGGATGACCTAGTGAATCAGGACTGTGAGTCTCTAGGAATAGGTGGTACCAATCCACTGGACCGCCAGGCATGGAGAGGGAGAATTCGCTCTTGACTAGACAGCCAGGCCTCACCCTTGTAAAAGGAATAATCAAAGGCCTGGATAATCTAAACAGGATGATGATGATGATGATGATGATGATGATGATGATATGATGATGATGTCAAATGCCATAACTATGCCTAAAGTGCAAGATTCTGCATCCAAAGCCCAGCTGTGCAACTTCACAACCTGTGCAATTTCATTACCAATATACAGTATAACCTAGGTTATCCGACACCTGCCTTTACCGACAACCTGATATATCTGACAGCACTCTTTGGTCCCGAAAAATTCCTTCTTTATTCTATATGCTTAAAACCAGCTTTTAACAGAACCTGCCCTATCCGTTCTCCGACACTGTTTGGCAGACACAATGTACTAAATGCTGCGTTTTTCACACCTGCATATCTGACACAATCTTTAAGTGGGATTGTGCATGGCTGGCTGACCATCCGCTCACCCTGATTGATTGAGCGATAACTGTGGCCCAGACATTTTGGGGACTTGCCAAGTCCATAATTACAGGAAATTATCGTTGTGGTCATACAAATGAGAAAATTTAATTGTTTGAATAATGTTAGGTATAAACTCGACCTGAAAATTATAGCCTTTACAAAATACAATTTGCTTTACTTATCCAGTCAGGTTTAGGCGATATTTTTAGTATGTATATGTCTTTTAAAATGGAAGGATCATCTTTTAGAATAAGAAAGTGTCTTGCAAGTGAACCGGCGTGTACACAGACTCCAAAGACGCCAAAGAATAGTGTTAACTTTAGATAAAACATGGAAATCATAAACGAATCTGAAAGCAGTTTATTGACGCAGTCCGAGCTGTCTTTGAAGTTTGGAATTAGCAGATCATCAGTGGCCGATATTCTTAAAAGGAAAGAATTTTGTTGGTTGTTTGTCTGACCCTGACTTTCCAGACACACTGATGTATCCGACAAATTCAGTCGGTCCCAAGGGATGTCGGATAAACCAGGTTATACTGTACCAAAAATAGGAAATAACGACTGTATGCCTCTGTAACGTTACGTTAATTAACAGGAAAACATGTGTATCAAGTATATTTCACAGAACATATATAACTTTTAGATATCAAATATAACTTTTGCATTTAAACCTTTTGGTGTAAGAGAGTCCATTTTATGGATCCAGTATGTTTCTTTGCAAAGACGTTCTAAATTGTCATTAACAATATCAAAAGGCATAAATGTAAAGTCATCTAAATAATGGTTCTCAGAATTAAAATGTGTTGCAACAGTGGTAGAAAATCTTGAATCAATGAAACCGTTCATGTCGAATCTATGGCTGTTCATACATCTAGACACAGGTTGCATAGTTTGACCAATATATTGTTTATTACATTTCTTACAGGATATCAAATAAATGACATTACTTGTAGAACAGTTGGTATTATATGTAAGGTTATAAGTGTCAACTGAAATATTACTTGTAAAGGAAGAACTTGAAATTATATTTTTACAATGAGTCAGAGAACATCTATTTCTATTACAATTCGAAGATGCACAAGTATATTGTTGAGAAGAAAAAATTGAATGCACTAAATGATCCCGTAAACTATGCAGTCTCTTGTAAGCTATTATTGGTATGTAATTATCATAAACATATTTTACATTTTCATTTCTTGATAACTTAAGTAAGTCCTAATATTTATTTATCACTAAACCTATATTTGGTATAGACGGATCATATGTGACCACAAAAGGAATAAACATTTTCAAGAATAGCTCCACCAAACCAAACCCTATACTGTGACCACTCTTCAGAATAGTCTTGATGGTGGAGATATGACTATTTAAGTATCTGGGTACGCACATTTATCTGTAGCTTTGTACCACAACAGTGTCAAACAGTTTGCATCCAGATGAGAAGGAGTTGTTTTTGTCACCATGTCTGGATCCACACTGTTAACATACATTATCACAAATTTCAAACTATTGTGCAATAAATTATGCTGTTCAGACTCACCATTTGAAAACAAACAAGCGACAGCATGGGCAGTGCCAGCCACGTGACTAGGAACACACTCCATGGCAACCACTCCAAATATGGAAATAGGTCCATATATGGCAAACCCCGTACAAAAACCAATAATTGTAATAAAAATCTGAAAAAAAACCACAAAATTAAACAGTGTTTTAAAAGTATGAGTGTTTGTGAGGGGAGGGGAGGGGAGGGGAGGGGAGGGGAGGGGAGGGGAGGGGAGGGTGGGAGAGAGAGAGACGGAGAGAGAGAGAGAGAGAGAGAGGAGAGAGGAGAGACAGAGACAGACAGAGACAGAGAGACAGAGACAGAGAGACAGAGAGACAGACAGAGACAGACACAGACAGACAGACAGACAGACAGAGACACAGAGAGAGAGAGAGAGAGAGAGAGAGAGAGAGAGACTGACAGACAGACAGACAGACATAGAGACAGACAGAGAGACCAGACAGACACAGAGACACAGACAGAGACACTGAAAGAGACAGACAGACACAGACAGAGAGAGAGAGACAGACAGACAGACAAACAGACAGACATATACACAGAGAGACAGAGACAGGCAGACAGACAGACAGACAGACAGAGAGACAGACAGACAGACACAGACAGATAGAGAGACACATAGAGAGAGACAGCGACAGCGACAGAGACAAAGATACAGATAGAGAGAGACAGACAGAGAGACAGAGACGAGAAAGACAGGCAGAGAGAGAGAGACAGACAGAGACAGAGAGACAGAGACAGACCTGTAAGAGCCGTCTGATCAGGGTATGCTCTGTCTGCTTATGAAATGATTAAGATAAGATTCTCCAGTTTCTGTCATGGCTGAAAATTCTCGTGTCCATGTGCAATTGTAACTAATGTATCTACTTAATATTCATGACATTATCTTTTACATGAATATTCATGGAGTAAAGGGTTAAGGATGTTTTACTTGATTTACTTAAACCTGTTACTTGATAGTTCCTCCTTTGAGTTTCAGTAAAACGTTTCTTACACTGATGCATAGCAAACTGTTCGCTAGGTTCTTTTTAATAACAAGTTATCAAGTGAGACAGAAAATTGAAGACCAGCAAACTTACAGTTGCCGAGTTCGCTGTGATCCAGTATGTTGTCAAATACAGGAAACCAGCCAGGCCCACAGTAAACCAGGCTATCACAGACTGACGTATAATATAGTTAGGTATATCTGGGTTCTGAAAATAATATAATTCTAACATGAGAGAAAATATTTCCAGTCTTAGGTAATACTTAACGCCTTTTCACATCTTTGCAAACAGGGTAGACCCAGATCAGACAGTTCCTGCAGGAATTATCTGATCAGAGTCTAGAGTCTGCTCAGTTTGCTTATGGAATTACATGTACATATATAGTACAATTTCTCCAAATACTAAAAGTCCTGTGTACATATGCCATTATGGACATTCAGCTAATAAATATTCATGATGTCATTACTTTTTACATGAATATTCACTAGGGAAGGATTAACTTATAACCAACAGCACGAGACACTGTAAATATACCTAACCCATTACCTCATAGCCTATTTTTAGATCCAACCTTTTTGAAGAAATCTATGGAAAAGGAACATTAACTACATAAAAGGAAACTTTGAGAATTATATAGTTTAGAAACCATTGTGATATATAGAGCATTTGCTCCTATGGAGCAAATGCTCTATTTACCACAATGGTTTCAAAAGGTGACTTTTACAGAACAGATACGTCAAAAGGCGTCAATATGATGGAATGCGTTAATTCTAGTAGATTAGGGTTTGTTGGTGGCTAGGGGTTGGGCAAAATCTCAGTAGAAATCTATAAGATTGTAGCACCTGTTGTAATTATGCCTATATGAAAATGACTACATGTGTGAAATTTGAAAGCACAATGTTTTGCTTTTATTGGGTTTTACTTCATTTTAACAGTATTTCAGTCATATCAAGACGTCCAGCTATTACTGGTGGAGGAAGACCCCAGAGGTTCTTCTGTGCACAGAATTAGTTGTACTGTTTCATGCACAGAAGAACATCCAGGTCAAACCACCAACCTAACGCAAGCCAGCTGGAAGGCTACCGTACATGAAAAATCCAAACGCCCAGACTGGGATTCGAATTTACAGCAGTGAGGGGCTAAGTGATTGTCAGTAGAAAATACAAGGAACTGAGCTTTAACTTTTTCTCAAAAATGAATATTTATGTAATGATGTCTCACTTAATAACTATTCATTAACCCTTTCGGCAACAAGTAAATTTCATCCACTAAGATTATTGTCTGTTTCAGGTTTCAAAGTCTCATTTTCTTCAATTTCTTTACAAAAAATATACTTCTCAATTTTTTGGTTTTTACACATACATAATTTAAAGATACCCTCTGACATACAAGAAAAGGCGGACAGTGATAATACTTTTACGTCTCTTGTTGTTTGTATAGCATAGTTATAACTTCAAAGAAAACTTGCTTTATCAGACAAAAAATTACATATTTACCTTCTTTAACAAAAAGTCAGATGAAAATCCTGCAACGAGAGATCCAATAATGCCTCCAATCTCTAAACTGCTAACATAACTGCTTCCTGATAAAATAAACATGAGAGTATATTTGTAATATTTCTAGGACAGTCAAGATTAAACAAAAACTTGGCATTATTGTGATGCTCAAAAATGTGATGCCCTTCCGTTTGGAATTTCTACGGCTCCGAGAGTTTTTACAAAACTCATGGGAGTCGTAGGAGCTTATCTTCGTCTTCGAGGTTCTATTCTCCTTCAGTACTTCGACGATTGGCTTTTTCATCAGGCCAATCGCCAAGCGCTGTTGCGGGACCTCGAGGCAGGTTGGCAGGAAATTCTTTCTCTAGGCCTTCTGTTAAACCCGGAGAAATCAGATCTCGTTCCGTCCCAAGATCATCTTCCAAGAGTGTTGTTATGCCCCCACATAGTGGTGGCATAAAGGTTTGCTCTTGTTCGTACATCCATCCGTACACACATCTAGAAGAATTGGTCCAGGCTCTTTCAGGGAAAGTATTTGTCCAAACCACACCAAAGTTTACACACGTCTGTGGCCATTTTATGTTGGTCACGTTTGATAGTCATGTAAATCGCCTCAGTTGTTTAGGAGTTTACCCTTTATTTGTAAAAATGACTTTAAAAATATCTTGTCCGGACTCTTTCTTGTAAAGTGTTTGTCCAATCCACACCAAACTTTACACAATGTGGCCATTACATCTTGGTCAAGTTTGATAGCCATGTAAATTGTTTCACTCATTTAGGAGTTGCAGCTCTTTATTTTCAAAAATGGCATAAATTGCTTCAGTCATTGCATACATGATTATGGCCCTTACTTTCTGTGACAAAAAATCTGAAGTGGAGGCATCAGTGTCCTATGGACATATATCTAGTTTTACTTTCCTTGCCAATGGAAGGGAGTGTTTTCTTTACTGTCAGTGTAATGCATATGTTACTTTCTCTTGTAACTTTCTCATACTTAAATCCATGAAAATCTTCATTAAATTCTCTTCATTAACTTCTCCTAATTATCTTTTCCAAATTAAAGTCACATTCTACTGATATGTCCGATGATACTTACAGTCTTACTGCACATTTTAGTATATATAATGCTCCATAGGCCGAGCTCCCAAAAGGTTATGAAAGGGAATAACAAGAGTACCGCATACGGTACATAATACGCCCACTTGCAAACTTTCTCTGATTCAACATGCCTTATAAGTGTTGACATTTTCTAATCTGTGCTTCAGATCTTGATTTCCATATTAAGGTGGTACTATTTTTAAAAAAATTGAAGTGAATATTTTATTAAATAAAAAAGTTACAGCTAATCCTCATATTTGCAGATTTTTGTAAATTGCAACGGCCATAACTCTGTAAAGACAAACTGAATGAACCTCAAAATAAACTCAGCTTCAGATTTTGTTGCTTAAAACATTTGTGTTAAGTTTCATTTATATCATTTAAATAGTTTTCCCAGAAAACAACAGACAAACTAAAAGTTGACAGACAAACAAAGCAACGAACACACAAAGTTCAAGGACCATAACTTTAGAATAAAATGACTTATCAAAACCCCGCAATATATGTGAAAATTCATATTAAGGTTTAACCATATAAAAAAATTGAAGTAAATATCATTTCAAATGAAAAAGTTATGGCCATCCTCATATTTGCATAGATTTGCATTATTTCTTTTAAGTGCATGGGCTATAACTCCGAAACAACAAAACAAATGAACCTCAGAATTGACTTAGCTTCAGGTCTTGATGCATTAAACATGTGTGTGAAGTTTCATTAATATCTGTCAAATAGTTTTCCCAGAAAACAGCGGACAAACTATATGCATATATTTGCATTATTTATTAAGTAAAAGGGCCATAACTCTGAAACGACAAATCAAATGAACCTTAGAATCGACTCAGCTTCAGATCTTGATGCATTAAACATCTGTGTGAAGTTTCATTAATATCTCTCAAATAGTTTTCCCAGAAAACAGCGGACAAACTATTTGCATGTATTTGCATTATTTTTTAAGTACAAGGGCCATAACTCTGAAACGAAAAATCAAATGATCCACAGAATCAATTCAACTTCAGATCTTGATGCATTAAACATTTGTGTGAAGTTTCATTAATATCTCTCAAATAGTTTTCCGAGAAAACTGCGGACAAACTATTTGCATGTATTAGCATTATTTTTTAAGTACAAGGGCCATAACTCCGAAACGACAAATCAAATGAACCTCAGAAATGACTCAGCTTCAGATCTTGATGCATTAAACATTTGTGTGAAGTTTCATTAATATCTCTCAAATAGTTTTCCCAGAAAACAGCGGACAAACTATTTGCATGTATTTGCATTATTTTTTAAGTACAAGGGCCATAACTCTGAAACGAAAAATCAAATGATCCTCAGAATCGACTCAGCTTCAGATCTTGATGCATTAAACATTTGTGTGAGGTTTCATTAATATCCCTCAAATAGTTTTCCCAGAAAACAGCGGACAAACTATTTGCATTATTTTTTAAGTACAAGGGCCATAACTCCGAAACGACAAATCAAATGACCCTCAGAATTGACTCAGCTTCAGATCTTGATGCAGTAAACATTTGTGTGAAGTTTCATTAATATCTCTCAAATGGTTTTCCCAGAAAACAGCGGACAAACTATTTGCATGTATTTGCATTATTATTTAAGGACAAGGGCCATAACTCTGAAACGAAAATTCAAATGAACCTCAGAATCAACTCAGCTTCAGATCTTGATGCATTAAACATTTGTGTGAAGTTTCATTAATATCTCTCAAATAGTTTTCTGAGAAAACTGCGGACAAACAAAATGTTGACGGATGGACAAACGAACGAACGAACGGACGGACAGGGCCACGCCAATATACGACCATCTTTATTAGGTGGGCATATAAGAAGGTGTGAATATCAATCTCGAAGATGCGAAAACACTTTGCTTGAAATAAACAATCAATGAAAGGAACCATAATGATCAATTGGACCAGCACACATGCTCAATCAATACTTGGATCAAGTCGGTATTTTCAATAATAACTATTAAATAGAATTTGAGCAGGGACATGAAAATTTCCTTGAAATGGGCAGATGTCTAGAAAAAAACTGTCAAAATAACGCTTTTATACTACAATATTCTAGAACAATTATGCAAGCTGGCACATTAGTTATTACAAAATTAACCTGATTCCAGGCAAAGTCATCAGTTCATATTTCACCAAGCATGCAATCAAATGCAGTTACCCATACTGACAATTTTATGCAACCTGTAACTCCTCAAAATTAATGCATTTTCACAAATTTGCAAACAGAGTAGGAGCAATCTAATCAGGGTCTGCTCTGTTTGCTACTGAAATTTAAAAGATGTTTAGTTTCTTAAATGGCTACAATGTTCCACCTTACATATTTCACTATAACTATTTTGTCCATGAATACTCAGTAGGTATTGAAATTTGAAATAAACATAGAACATGGAAAGGGTTAGCGCCTTTGCAAACAGAGTAGGTCCAGATCAGATGACTATTCAGTATAGATCTGATTCTACAGTAATGACCAAAGATTTCTGAGTTCATATGCCATTATAAAACGAGAGCCGCGTGTGGCGCCAACGCCGTCTGATTTGGTGCTTGTCCACTGCATACACTTCTCCTCAAAGAGATCTACCAACCTATGAAGTTTCACGTTGATACCTCTTATACTTTTTTATTAATCAGCTACAAAGACCAATAAAGAAACTATTGCAGTATGAAAGGTAACCCTTTACTCAATGAATATTCATGCAAAGAATAATAATATGGATATTAATTAACTGAAATTTTATAAAGTCACAAAGAACACAGGATATTTTCATCATGGCAGAAAGTGTTGAATCAGATATATTAATTCGTAAGCAAAAAGAGCATAGCCTGATCAGATGGCTCTTACAGGAGCCGTCTGATCTGGGTCTACTCTGTTTGCAAAGGGGTAGAAATGTGTATTTATGGAGTAAAGGGTTAAAAGATTTAAATGAGTACAACATACCTGTCAATATACTGTGATCCATGTCATTAACAAAGTAAACTGGCCCCCACTGTAAAGTTCCATATTGTATCAAACAAACTACCAAATAGCTCCCACATATACCAACAAACCCTGGGGCCTTGAACAGTTGTAGCCGAGTCATAGGAGGCTTGTCTTCGTCATCTGTATTAAGCAAAGGAGTTGTCAAAAACTTGACGATAGGCATGGGGCTCTTTAAGCATTACACCATAAATATGCATTTATACGCCTTTGCAAACAGAGTAGACCCAGATCAGATGGCTCCTGTAGCAAACAAAGCACACCCTGATCAGACAGCTCCTACAGAAGTCATTTGGTCTTGGTCTACTCTGTTTGCAAAGGTATAGAATGGTGAATCTATGGAGTAATTGAATTAAATAATCAAAGAGTAAACATATCCAGTTGGGTATTTGTGATAGCCTAATACAGTATTAACCCTTCGCTTGCTGAATTTTAAAATACATTTATCCTTCTTTACCCATGCCCTGTTGTATAATTACATATATCTTCACTGTGTACAAGTATTTCACTTATGCAATCACTGCTGTGGAGTGCACTGGTTGCACAATCAACTTGTAAATAGTGCAGACCCTGATGAGACAGCTCCTGCAGGAGCTGTCTCATCTGGGTCTTCACTATTTACAGGTAGGTATATTGACGTGAATAGCAAGCGAAGGGTTAACTCTTTCTTCATGAATATTTTAAATAAGAAATCATGACATTATGAATGTTAGTTAGATGATCTTTTATAATGGCATATGAACTAATGAATGAACATGGCAGAAACTGTAGAATCAGATCTACATTATATCAGAAGCAAACAAAGCAGACCATGCTCGAACTGCTCCTGTAGGAGCCGTCTGATCTGGTTCTTCTCTGTTTGTAATGGTGTTAAAAGGCATATCTATGAACTTATGAGGTAAAGGGTATAGAAAACAGTTATCATTTTTTGCTGAAATAATGGCAATTCAGTTACATGTAACATGGTGAAAAAGTTGGGACTCGACTGGGACTCGAACCCAGGGCCTCTGGCTTACCATGCCAACATTCTACCGACTGAGCTACCAAGCCACACAGTAAAGCCTATCAACTTATTTCACCATAATCTCTACCCGGCTACACACACCCCCTGTACACAAGAATTTATCCCGAATTCTTACTCAAAGAACACTCCACGAGTTTCTTCTTATTACACATTATCTTCATATAATCTTCATATTATCTTCATATAAATCACCTATTGGGTTATTTACGTTGGGCGCCAAATGTAACATGGTGAAAAGTTGGGACTCGACTGGGACTCGAACCCAGGGCCTCTGGCTTACCTGGCCAACACTCTACCGACTGAGCTACCAAGCCACACAGCAAAGCCTATCAACTTATTTCACCATAATCTCTACCAGGCTACATACATATAGAAATGGCTGTATAATTCTGTCACAATATAGGTTAGACTGCATTATGACAAGTCTTCATGAAATAGACTGCGCGGAGCGTCAGCGATACCAGTCTATTTCATGAAGACTTGTCATTGGCAGTCTAACCGATTTAAACCGCAGTTTCATTTTGGCTGCAATAATCCAGTCCTCACGAAAAACGAAAAACTGAATAACCAATTATGATTGGCCAACGGCACAGAATTTTTGAGAACTGCGGTTTAATGAAGTATATGAGCATCCATACCTTCTTTGACTGGAGAACCCTGACAATGGTCCTCGTCTATTGGTTCAGTAGGGCAATCCTGGAGGACAAACATACAAAGGAAACCAAACCCCACTCCTACAACCCCTGGAATAAGTCAGTCTTCATAAACTTTCTAATTCTAAACATGCTCTGTTCATAGCACAAGCTATATGCATGAAGGTAAAAATACAATACAAACAGTATTTTATTTCTGTCCGAGTTATTATATGCATTGTCTGGAAACAAATCTGATCAACAATGTCCTATCTGAACACTGTAAAAAATATTTTTATTCAGTAATAGATCAACCTAATCAGAACTGAAAAAACAAGAGGGCCATGATGGCCCTAAATCGCTCACCTGGTTACTATAGACATATGCATACACTGTATTTCTATGTAAAAATAAGTAAGCTTCAGATTGGGGCCAATATGAAACCAAGGGCCATAATTTTAGGCCTTGAGTTTCAAATTTGAACAATCTAAATAAAGGAACATTAGATGATGCTTCATATAAGTTTCAAAGTTCCTGCCCTTACAATTTCACAGGAGATTTTAAAGATTTTCCTATGAAAAACTGATAAGCCAGGGGCGGGGCCGTTTTGGTCCAGGGGTCATAATTTGAACAATCTTGGTAGAAAACCATTAGATGATAATAAATACTAAATTTCAAAGGTCTTGGCCTTACAGTTTAGGAGAAGATTTTTAAAGATTTTCCTATGAAAAACTGATAAGCCAGGGGCCGGAGCCATTTTTGGTCCGGGGGTCATAGTTTGAACAATCTTTGTAGAGGACCATTAGATGATGCTACATACCAAATATCAAAGGTCTAGGCCTTACGGTTTCAGAGAAGAAGCTTTTTATGAAAAACTGATAAGCCCCGGGGCGGGGCCATTTTGGTCAAGGGATCATAATTTGAACAATCTTTGTAGAGGACCAATAGATGATGCTACATACCAAATATCAAATGTCTAGGCCTACAGTTTCAGAGAAGAAGATTTTTAAAGATTTTCCTATGAAAAACTGATAAGCCCCGGGGCGGGCCATATTTGGTCCAGGGGTCATAATTTGAACAATCTTTGTAGAGGACCATTAGATAATGCTACATACCAACTATCAATGGTCTAGGCCTTACAGTTTCAGAGAAGAAGATTTTTAAAGATTTTCCTATGAAAAGCTGACAAGCCCCGGGGCGGGGCCATTTTTGGTCCGGGGGTCATAATTTGAACAATCTACGTAGTGGACCATTAGATGATGCTACATACTAAATACCAAAGGTCTAGGCCTTACGGTTTCAGAGAAGAAGATTTTTAAAGATTTTCCTATGAGAAACTGATAAGCCCTGGGGCGGGGCCATTTTTGGTCCGGGGGTCATAATTTGAACAATCTTTGTAGAGGACCGTTAGATGATGCTACATACCAAATATCAAAGGTCTAGGCCTTACGGTTTCAGAGGAAAAGATTTTTAAAGATTTTCCAAAGAAAAACTGATAAGCCCCGGGGCGGGGCTATTTTTGGTCCGGGGGACATAATTTGAACATCTTTGTAGAGGACCATTAGATAATGCTACATACCAAATATCAAATGTCTAGGCCTTACGGTTTCAGAGAAGAAGATTTTTAAAGATTTTCCTATGAAAAGCTGATAAGCCCCGGGCGGGCCAATTTTGGTCCGGGGGTCATAATTTGAACAATCTTTGTAGAGGACCATTAGATGATGCTACATACTAAATACCAAAGGTCTAGGCCTTATGGTTTCAGAGAAGAAGATTTTTAAAGATTTTCCTATGAAAAGCTGATAAGCCCCGGGGCGGGGCCATTTTTGGTCCGGGGGTCATAATTTGAACAATCTTTGTAGATATCAAAGGTCTAGGCCTTACGGTTTCAGAGAAGATTTTTTTTAAAGATTTTCCTAAGAAAAACTGATAAGCCCCGGGGCGGGGCTATTTTTGGTCCGGGGGACATAATTTCACAATCTTTGTAGAGGACCATTAGATAATGCTACATACCAAATATCAAATGTCTAGGCCTTACGGTTTCAGAGAAGAAGATTTTTAAAGATTTTCCTATGCATAAAAATAAGCCCCGGGGTGGGGCCATTTTTGGTCCGGGGGTCATAATTTGAACAATCTTTGTAGAGGACCATTAGATGATGCTACATACTAAATACCAAAGGTCTATGCCTTACGGTTTCAGAGAAGAAGATTTTTAAAGATTTTCCTATGAAAAACTGATAAGCCCCGGGGCGGGGACAATTTTGGTCCGGGGGTCATGATTTGAACAATCTTAGTAGAGGACCGTTAAATGATGCTACATACCAAATAGCAAAGGTCTAGGCCTTACGGTTTCAGAGGAGAAGATTTTTAAAGATTTTCCTAAGAAAAACTGATAAGCCCCGGGGCGGGGCCATTTTTGGTCCGGGGGACATAATTTGAACAATATTTGTAGAGGACCATTAGATAATGCTACATATCGAATATCAAATGTCTTGGCCTTACGGTTTCAGAGAAGAAGATTTTTAAAGATTTTCCTATGAAAAACTGATAAGCCCCGGGGCGGGGCCATTTTTGACCCGGGGGGTCATAATTTGAACAATCTTTGTAGAGGACCATTAGATGATGCTACATACTAAATACCAAAGGTCTAGGCCTTACGGTTTCAGAGAAGAAGATTTTTAAAGATTTTCCTATGAAAAACTGATAAGCCCTGGGGCGGGGCCATTTTTGGCCCGGGGGGTCATAATTTGAACAATCTTTGTAGAGGACCATTAGATGATGCTACATACTAAATACCAAAGGTCTAGGCCTTACGGTTTCAGAGAAGAAGATTTTTAAAGATTTTCCTATGAAAAACTGATAAGCCCCGGGGCGGGGCCAATTTTGGTCCGGGGGTCATAATTTGAACAATCTTTGTAGAGGACCATTAGATGATGCTACATACCAAATATCAAAGGTCTAGGACTTACGGTTTCAGAGAAGAAGATTTTTAAAGATTTTCCTAAAAAAAACTGATAAGCCCTGGGGCGGGGCCATTTTTGGTCCGGGGGACATAATTTGAACAATCTTTGTAGAGGACCATTAGATGATTCTACATACCAAATATCAAAGCTCTAGGCTTTGTGGTTTCAGAGAAGAAGATGTTTAAGTAAATTGTTGACGACGCACATACGCACGACGCACATACGTACGACGCACGACGACGGACACTGCCCCCTCACAATACCTCACCTGGCACTTTGTGCCAGGTGAGCTAACAACAACATGCATTTACCTTACTTAGCTTATACAATAAGGGTACCTGTGAGGGTCACTAGCTGGTACTGCGACTGCATGATTGCACCATATGTTAGCAGTGATCAATATTGTAGGCGAATGGCTCAATGACCAGTGGAGTAAATGTACAGTCGGCCGAGCGGTCATTCGGGCTATAACTATAACTAGGTACTTTAAAAGATAAACCTAATCAGGACTGAAAAAAAAACCATGCATTTACCTAACTTAGCTAATAGATTGTGTATTTTGTCTGTAAAATATATTTGTGATGGATCTAGATGAATATTTCGAATTTTTGAGCAGTTGATTATATTAATTTTGGCAGCTTTCTGCAATGCTTTCAGTCTGCACTGAGCTACAACCAGTATTTTAAAAACCTATATTTCTTTATTCATTGGTTATTATATAAGGTTTTATTCATCATTAGTCTCCAACCCTCCACCCCCACCAGGAGCAAGGGGGTGTTTATAAGAGTAGGTATGTATGAGGGCAAATGTGGTACAAAAAACTATCATTTTTAATTTCTACTTGAGTATGTTAGAATATTCTATTCCTTGAGAGATATTTTTTGAATTTGCATCAAACCTGGTATTAGTAAGCAGGTTCTCCAGCCTGCCACCATGACAACATAAGCTGTGATCATTGGTCCAATTGTCCCTGCCACATTCATAGATGTGGAGAGTGTGCTCCAAGCAGTTCCAAATTGGTCCTTCCTGAACCACTGCAAACAATAGACAAAAAACCTAAAAATGGTAGGTTTGTGCCAGCTAGTTTGTTCTTTATTACACACATAAAAGGTAAACTTCAGAGTGGAACATTTACAGACATCATCACCACTCATATTGAATCCTTTATTAGACAAAAACACATATAAACACATTTGCAGAGTAGACCAGGATTAGATAGCTCCTATAGAAGTTTTCTGATCAGGGTCTGCTTCTGTCCGCTTCTGATTTTATGTTTTCTGCCTTGGCAAACATTCCTTTGTTCATATACCATCATAAACCAGAAATGGTGTCAAAGCCACCTGATGCTCACCTGTTTGAAAGTTAAGTCTAAAACATGTCATATTGAACACAAAAAAATCATTCAATTTGTAATTTAAACTTACCTGCATCAATATCAGAACCAAAATGCAACCAACTACCAATTTTCAGCAACTTGAAAAGCTTATTAAATAGGACAGATACACACCAAATATGGAAGCCCTAGGTCTATTGGTTCCAATGTAATAGGCAATTAAAGATTTTTACAAAAATAGGTCAAAGGTGAAGGTCAGAAGGGCAAAAAAGTTGGCATGGTCATACCAAGTATAGAAGCCCTATGCCCAAAGCATCCTATATTCTAGGCATTTAAAGATTTTTGCAAAAGTAGGTCAAAGGTCAAAGTCATGGTCACATGGTAAAAAAATATGGTTGGAAAGTCTTAAGACAAGAAAGATACATATACCAAGTATGGGAGCCCTAGGCCTATTGGTTCCAATGTTATAAGGATTTAAGGACTTTTTGCAAAAGTAGGTCAAAGGTTAAGGACAAGGTCAGACGGGCAAATATGTTGGCATGGTCATACTAAATAAGGAAGCCCTAGATCTATTGGTTCCAATGTTATAGGCACTTAGAGATTTTTGTAAAAGTAGGTCAAAGGTCAATGTCAAATGGTAAAAAACATTGGTATGTTTGAAAGTATTCACACAGAAAATATACATACCAGGTATGAAAGTATATGCATTTAAAGACTTTTGCAAAAGTAGGTCACAGGTAAAGGTCAAGGTCAGAAAAGCAAACATATTGGCATGGTTATACCAAGTATGGAAGTCCTAGGCCTATTGGTTACAATGATACAGGCATTTAAAGACTTGTGCAAAAGTTGGTCAAAGGTCAAGGTCACATGGTGAAAACAATGGTATGGTTGAAAAGTCTTAAGACAAGAAAGTTCCATACCAAGTATGCAAGCCTTTGGCCCATTTGTTCAAATGTTATAGGCCTTTAATAAAAATTTCAAAAGTATGTCAAAGGTCAAGGTTAGAAGGGAAAATATGTTGGCATGTTCATACCAAGTGTGGAAGTCCTAGACATATAAATTCCAATGACATTGGCATTTAAAGAATTTTGCAAAGGTAGGTCAAAGGTCAAGGTCAAAAGGGCAAACAATGATCATATTGTTGGAACAGTCTTAATACAAGCAAGTTGCATACCAAGTATGGAAGCCCTAGGCCCATTGATTCAAATATTATTGGCATTCAAAGATTTTTGCAAAAGTAGGTCAAAGGTCAAGGTCAGAAGGACAAAAAATGTTGGCATGGTCATACCATGTATGGAAGCCCTAGGCCTATTGATTCCAATAATATAGGCATTTTAAGATTTTTGCAAAAGTAGGTCAAAGGTCAAGGTCAAGGTCAGAAGGGCAAAAATGTTGGCATGGTCGAAAAAGTCTTGACAATATGAACCTTCCCACCAAACTTCAGCATCATAGTACAAATATTAAGCTTTATACCAACCCGATCCAAAAACTTTAACCTGGCAATTTTGGGCCAAAACATGTCAAAATTTGAATAAAATATAAAAACATTTTTAATGTTTAACTTCACAATAGCAATATTTGACCCCAAATGAACTTCCATACAAAATTTCAGCATCCTAGTACAAATAATAAGGTTCAAAACAACCCGTCCAAAAAACTTTAACCTTGTAATTTCACTAATTTGTAGTCAAAAGAACTAAGTCCAATACATGTCAAAGATTGATAAAATTAAAGAATAGTTTTAATGTTTAACTTCATAATAGCAATAGTTGACCCTAAATGAACTTCCATACAAAATTTCAGCATGCTAGTACAAATATTAAGCTTTAAAACAACCCGTCCAAAAAACTTTAACCTTGGCAACGCTCACGCTCACACCAGGGGTATAACATAAGCTCTACTGTTCTACGAACAGGCGAACTAAAAATAGCATGTTAATATTCCTATACTTATCAATTCTTTATTCCTATGCTTATAAACTCTTACATAAATATTCATTAACCCTGATAATATTCATGTAAAAAGTAATAATATATAATGGCAAAAACCCTGGGGATATTTTTAGACATGGCAGAAACTGTCTACTCTGTTTGCAAAGGCATGAACAATAGTTTATACGTGGGAAAGGATTAACCCTTTACTCAATGAATATTTATGTAAGAAATAACAAGGACATGAATATTAATTAGAATCATTTTTATGATGGAACATGGACACAGGGAATTTTAGCCATGGCAGAAACTGTAGAATCATATCTGTATTATATCATAAGCAAACAGAGCAGACCCTGATCAGACTGCTTCTATAGGAGCTGTCCACTCAGGGTCTACTGTGTATGCAAAGGCAGGAACAAGAGTTTCATTGAAGGAAAGGGTCAAGGTTCACCTTTTTCATAATAAGTGCTGCTGCAGGCCAACCAGGGCCACAAGCTGCGCCGTTCAGAAACCATAACCCGGTAAAAACTAGTGGTGACCCCTCAATACCTGAAATAAACAAGCATATATGTATATTTAACACACATGAAAAATATCAGTAAACATAGTAACATTTCTCTATAGCCACCAGTCTTAACCCTTTCCCTCATATAGACGTGTTTTCACGCATTTGCAAACAGAGTAGACCCAGATCTGACGGCTCCCAGAGGAGCCGTCTGATCAGGGTCTGCTCTGTTTGCTAACATAATTTGATATATCTGTTTTTTGCTTTCTAAAATGTCTACAATGTTCCACCTTCCATATATCTTTATAACTATTTTGTTAATGAATATTCAGTAGGTATTGAAATTTGGCCTAAATACAGAACAGGGAAAGGGTTAATTAATAAATATAGGTTCCAAAAAAGCAGATGACTGCTTGATGCATAAGAAAGTAATGCAGGGGCATTACTTTTGTGCTGTATTGACCCAAAACCTATTAAGTACTCATTTAACCATTTCCTTCATATAACAGGCCTGGAAAATTCCACTCGCCATGACAAGTAACTTTCTTTCAGGGCGAGAAATTTTAACAATGAATTTAAGTAAAATTAGACAAAAGCAGTTGGTAGGACAAGTAAAGGTTTTAGGTTTTTTCCAGCCCTGTATAAACTCTTCTTCACACTTTTGCAAACAGAGTAGACCTAGATCAGATTGACTGCTTCCAATTTCATCAAGTTTTTGAGAAACTATTGACTGAGTGTTCAATAGTCTCCCCTTACTTCACTGTCAGTGTTGTTATATTTTCTGGTCCTTGGGGATCATTAGTTTCCATGTTATTAGTTATGAAAATTGAATACCACTTAACCCTTTCCTCCATAAATATGCCTTTCTACGCCTCTGTAAAAGTCACCTTTTGAAACCATTGTGATAGATAGAGCATTTGCCCCTATAGGAACAAATGCTCTATTTATCACAATGGTTTCAAATTAAAAAATTCTAAAAATTTCCTTTTGTTAATGCTCCTTTTTGGTAGATGCATCCAAAGCGGCTGGATCTAAAAATAGCCTGTGGAGGAATGGGTTAAGCTCATGAACAGTCTCAGTAAAACCAAGTATGCAGTTTTCTCTTTTCGAACTGCTGCGTTGGCTTCCAAAGGATCTCCTAATTTCAGAATTTGCACAGTTTGGATCCTAAGACACCGAGTAATTTGGAATCTCATCTGGATCCAAGCTGTTGAAAAATGCTAGTCAGGGTGTGAATTGTGGAAAAAAGATACCAAATTAACATGAGTACCTACAAGCAAACAATATAACTGTAGTTCCGATACTAATTAGGCCAGCTGATAGTGCCAGTTTGGGACTGACCAAGTCCACCAGGATACCACAAACAAACTTGCTGACTGAGTAGGATAACATCTGGCTGCTAAGAATCAACCCTGGAATAAAACAAAAACAATTACTTGACAGATTCTGATCAGGTGGCGCCTACAGGAGCTGTATGATCTGTACTTGATCTGTGTCTACTCTGTTTGCAAAGGCCTTAACTCTTTGCTTGCTGTTCACGTCAATATACCTACCTGTAAATAGTGAAGACCCAGATGAGACAGCTCCTGCAGGAGCTGTCCCATCAGGGTCTGCACTATATACACGTTGATTGTGCAACCAGTGCACTCCACAGCAGTGATTGCACAGCGAAATATTTGTACACAGTGAAAATATAAGTAATTATACAACAGTGCATGGGTAAAGAAGGAGAAATGTATTTTAAAATTCAGCAAGAGAAGGGTTAACCCTTTCCTTCATATAAATGGCTTTTCATGCATCTGCAAACAGTGTAGACCCAGATCATAGGAGCTGTCTGATCAGGCTTGACCCTGTTTGCTAATGGAATTTGATAGATCTGTTTCTTTAGTGCACCTTCCATATTTCATTAAACTATATTGTCCATGACTATTTACTTGGGTATTGAAATTTGGTATAAATATAGAGCAGGGAAAGAGTTAAAATGCAATACTTTGAAGGAAAGGGATACATTCTGGGAAAAGACAACATTAGTGCTGAAAAGTAGAACTTGAGTTATACATTTCTGCAATCAATACTTCTGAGGCTTTCAAGTCTGCAAATAGCGTAGATCTAGACCAGTCACAATTTCATATCAGGGTCTACATTGTTTACAAAAAGTTAAATAATGACCTATATCCCTTGGCCTTTATGACTTTTAATGCATTTTCAAACAAAGTAGACCCCATTGAAGGGTTTTTGTAATACATATGACTTGTGCCATGACAAAACCAGACTTAATGACATGCTAACAGTGTATACCCAAATCAAATCCATTGTGATCTACACAGCATCTGACAGGTAGCAATACTATATATGTTTTATATAAAAATAATGTACATATTCATGATATTGGTGTGTTGTTTAACAGTGCAATCTCAGATCAAACAACTTGTCACAGACGAGGTGGCTGATCTGGGACGTACTACATGTACATTGTTTGAGTGTCATCAAGGCTGGTTTTGTCATGGCAAAGCTCATGTACTTTGTCCATAAATGCACCTTTTTATGCCTTTGCAACAGAGTACACTCAGACCAGATGGCTTCTGTAGCTGTCTGATCAGGGTCTGCGCTGTTTGCTTAATAATTATGATATAATAAAGATCTGATTCTACAATATGTCATGATAAAAATTGTTTAATAAACAAAATAATATTCACGGTGTCATCTAAAGATTTAACCCTTTCCTGCATATAAACACCTTTTCTTGCGTTTGCAAACAGTGCAGACCCAGATCAGACAGCTCCTTTATAGGAGCCGTCTGATCTGGGTCTGCTCTGTTTGCTAAATGAATTTGATTTGTCTGTTACTTTAGTTTCTAAAATGGCTACAATGATCCACCTTCAATATTTCATTATAATATTTTGCCATGAAGGTACTGAAATTTGAAATAAACATAAAATAGGGAAAGATTTAACGGTGTAGTCATCATGTCTCAATCACTAAGTGGCCACTTAACCCCTTTATAAAAAAAATGATTAGTAATCATGGTCATTATTTCTTACATGAATATTCATGGAGTAAAAGGTTAACCTATTCCCACTTATATGTGCCTTTTGATGCAATAGCAAACAGAGTAGACCTTGATCAAACAGCTCATGGTGGAGCTGTCTGATCAGGGTCTGCTCTGTTTGCTAATGGATGTTTCTACCAGTTTTTTCTTAGGCTGAAATAGATTCTCCTATCCATCATGATTCATTACATGTATACAGTTCTGTCAATGCTTACTCATAAGGTCGATCATGAAATCTTGAATAATGTTCAAGTGGGAATGGGTTAAAAGCATGAACATGTACCGATTTAAATGTAACAGCATGGCTGTTAGGAATAAAAGTACTATAAACTCTCCTTGCTGAGAAGCTAGCTCTTTGGTGACAGTTTAAGTGTTTGGAAATGTTGCAAATTAAGCAATGGACTGTGCATTTACTGGGTGGGTGACTATCAGGGATTGCCAATGGCACACATTACAGAAATAACCTCCATAAATATGCCTTTCTACGCCTTTGCAAACAGAGTAGACCCAGATCAGATGGCTCCTATAGGAGCCATCTGATCAGGGTCAGCTCTGTTTGCTCATGATATAATATAGATATGGATCTACAGTTTCTACCATTGCCAAAACATCCTGTGTCAGTGTGCTATTATAACAAATTAATCTAATTAATATTCATGATGTCATTACTGCTTACATGAATATTCATGTAGGAAAGGGTTAACCCATTCCCTGATATTGACAACTTTTGACGACTCTGTAAAGGTCACTTTGTGAAACCATTGTGATAAATAGAGCATTTGCTCCTATAGGAGCAAATGCTCTATTTATCACAATGGTTCCAAGCTACAAATTTCTAAAAAAAAATCCTTTTGTCTAGTTAATGCTCCTTTTCGGTAGAATGATTCAAAGTGGTTGGATCTAAAAATAGCATATGAGGTAATGGGCTAATGGATAGTCCACTTACCCATTTGGTTCTGCTGTAGGTTTTCAGTTATAGAAATATCCACCATGGCTAAAGTGACACACCTTCTCATGTACACATTCAGCAAGTAGCTTATGTAGATCACAGAAAAATTCACTTTCTGCTGAAGGGTATCCATAGTGTCTGTGCAAAATAAGTCTCTTCAACGCGTTGTCAGGGTAACATGTTACATGTTATTTTGTAGAAAGTGCAACTGGAATTGATCTGGAATATATATAATCATGAGTCATTCAAACCTGTGAATATTCATATATAACCTTTTACTCCATGAATATTCATGTAAGAAATAATGACATCATGAATATAAATTAGATTGATTTTTATAATGGCACATTTACACAAGAATTTTGTTTTGGCCATAGTAGAAGCTGCAGATACATGGGTGGCAAAATCAAATGTCCGTGTTGTCCCAAAGCCATTACCGGACAAGTGAAAATTTATTTTAAATATTATTTTATTTTTGTTAAATTAGACGGACAAATTACGGACAAACAGAAAATAGCTTTAGACAAAAATGGACAATTAAGTGATCCAAAATTAGATTTCGCCACCCCTGCTGAATCATATCTATATTAATGCATTTATAAGCAAACACAGAAGACCCTGATCAGATGGCTCCTACAAGAGTCATCCGATTTGGAACAACTCTTTTTAAAAAGGTATACTTTGTAGAAACTACACGTAGAATCATATCTATACTATTTCATAAGAGAACAGAGCAGACCATGATCAGATTGCTCCTAATTAAGAGCCATCTGATCTGGGTCTGCTCTGTTTGCAAAGAGGTAGAACAGCATATATAATAACAATTTATGGAGTAAAGGGTTAAGAAATATATTAAGACATTATTTTAAAACATTAATTAGGTGAATTGCAATAATGGTACAGATTTTTTTAGCCATGGCAAAACTATTGTAGAATCAGATCTATATTATTTCATAAGCAAACAGCAGACTCTGATCAGATGGCTCCAACACTGAACAGGAGCTGTTTGATCTAGGTCTACTCTGTTTGCAAAGGCATGATTAAAATGTACTTGTATGGAGTAAATGGTTAACCCTTTCCCTCATATAAACGTGTTTTCACGCATCTGCAAACAGAGTAGACCCAGATCAGACGGCTCCTAGAGGAGCCGTCTGATCAGGGTCTGCTCTGTTTGCTATTGGAATTTGATAGATCTGTTCCTTTGCTTTCTAAAATGGCTACACTATTTCATCTTCTATACCTCATTGTAACTATTTTATCCATGAATATTCAGTAGGTCATGACATTTGGAATAAACATAGAACAGGGAAAGGGTTAATATAGTTATTGTCAACTATTTCTATGTGCAGACCCAGATCAGACAGCTCCTGAAAGAAATTTTATCTATGACAAAAAAAACAAAAACAGTAGAGTTAGATCAGAATAATTCATAAGTAGAAAGAGCAGACCCAGACCCTAGTTCACATTAAAAAAATTGTGTACTCTAAATGGTGATATCCAGCCACTTTTGGTTTTAACGATATCCCGGCAGACGGCAACCATCACAAAATTAGCCTGCTGTCTTACAGCTCGTTGATGAGACTTAACACAGACACTATCAGACAGCTAGCCTCTAATCTGTGGGGTCTACTCAATTTGCAAAGGCATTGGCTATTCATGCGGTACTCTAATAATATTTTCGTACAGAAGTTCCGTAAGAATAGAAATAAGTACCACCATACGCTATTCTTACAGGAGTAAATGACACTGTATGTTTTTATCCAATATCAGAGCTGATGATAAGCTGCTTATTTGTGTACTTAAGCAAACAAAATGACCAGAAAGAATTTTTTATAATCTGTCAGTGTAATAAAAAGTAAATAAAAACAGGTCTAAGCATTTCCTTTGAAATTAAGTGCGAAAAGTGTGAAAAGCAAACCGTTTCGTTACTTGGCTTCCTTTCTCGTAAACGAACAGTATGCATTACGACATCTGACTGTCGAACAGATACCTCATTTGCAAACAGACTTAATTAGTCGACAAAGAATAATTATAAAGCAACACATCAATTTCAATTCAGTAACTAATCAGTTTTAATCCTTTAAGCCAATTAATTACAAATCATTAAAGATCACACTGTAGATCAATGACCTCATTTGCTGACTTACTTAGTCGACACAGATTAAAGTAACACATCTACAGATCGAGATTCAAACACAAACAATTTAAAATAATAACTATCTTTATTGAATAAACAATTTCAAATAATATAATATCTTTAATGAATGCCATATTGTAATTATCCACAGGTATCAAATTCTTGAATAACTCCCGTAAGAATTGCGTATGACGGTACTTATTTCTATTCTTACGGAGCTTAAGTACGAATAGTGACTGGGGCTATTATTACGGTACCGTATGAATAGCCACTGCCATTTTCAAATGCACTTAATCGGGTAAAGGGTTACGGGGCCATCTGATCTAGGTCCAGTGATTTTTTTACCTGCGAGTCCGGAGTCCTGTACTCGCAAAAATCTCTGGGGATGCAGTTTCAAATTATGCGAGTCCCAATAATGCATTAAAATTTCTAACAAAATTTAGTTTTTAAGTTTTATTAATACATTTTGTATCTTAATTATATAATCAATACCCAGTTTTTCATCAGCCAAATAGTATGAAAAAGCCAGTTTTACAAATACTTTTGACTGGGTGCTTTAATAATGTATTTTCATAGAATATTTGGACTCGCTCTTTCATTGGGGGACTCGCAGATTTGCAGTTTATTGAGTCCCAGGACTCGTGCAAGAAAATTTGTAAAAAAAATCGCTGAGGTCTTGGTGTACTTGTGAAATAAACGGTTACAGGTAGCGGATCGTTCATTACTTTTAACTGGCCGAATTACTCACATGCGTCTGGACCGCTTCATGGGGGTCTACATGTACTATATATAATATATAGTACATATTGACCCCATGAAGCGGTCCAGACCCCTGTGCAATTACTGGTAATCGAAGTGTCCCTTGTCCGAAATGGATTTGCATTCATGTCCTATCTGCATGTCGAACGAGGTGACATTCTGAAATAATCTATATGGTAATAGCTCTCTTTGCGTTTGGAGTTTGCAAATCATTAGAAACTGAGTACAGCCGTGCGTTCAGTAAAGAAAACCAGTTACGGTTTTTACTCTTACTGCCTTACTGAACGATTTGGTTTCCGACTACGTTTTCCAAATGGGGTCGCACTAAAACGCTGACGAATTAGCTGACCGCATAAGATATATTTAATATTAAATTAAATACTGACCACACAATAAAGAAGAAATTCGGAAATTGCTGACGGTTAAATGAAGATCGAACATGCCAAAACGTGCTGGTGTGAGATAGATCTGGATCCGATAATTAACTTTGAATCATTTATCTACTTATCAATCGCCTGACTCTAAACATTAAATATTAAATATTTTTACCATTTTAAGTGTTTTCATCTGATTGAGATAGAATATTAAAAATTATGTATTATTGTAGCAGTATACGATCTAGATCCAAACTTAGCGATTTTTTCAATATTTTATTGGATTTTATTTGATTTTTTTTTATATAAATCGTTATTAAATCCTGTACACAGCTTTGATCTAGATTAGTTTCTTAATAATTCGCCTTTTGACTAGGATCAAAACTGTTCAAGTGATGCTATGGTAGAGATATTTGTGTATGGTAGTACTTATTAAGTGTGAAAAATCACAACTCACAAGCAGCTTTTTTTTTTACTTTTAGTACTAATTATAATGCACAATTTAATATTTCGGATTGTCTACTTTCTACCCTTTATTTAAATTCATTGGACACTGCAATCTTTTTATGTATATAATTACTCTACCTGCATACTACGTTTAATTAATACTAAGATGCACACACAGCTCTATAGTCTATTGTCTTACATTATATCTGTGCATGCACAATGGGAGCACAATGGGCGCAAAAGTACGCATTCTGTGCACGTAAGCACGTAGGCTACCACGATACACTATGTTGACATGTTGGTACACTCCAGTGCCCCTTGTGAACACAGGGTGCACTGGAAGCACCTTTAACATGCCTTTAACATGCCAAAGAGGTAGTTTGCAGCATCCCGTATGGAACCCGGTAAGACCCATGCGTGCACAATGGGAGCACAACGGGCGCAAAAGTACGCATTCTGTGCACGTAAGCACGTACCACGATACACTATGTTGACATGTTGGTATACTCCAGTGCCCCTTGTGAACACAGGGGGCACTGGAAGCACTTTTAACATGCCTTTAACATGCCAAAGCGGTAGTTTGCAGCATCCAGTATGGAGCCCGGTAAGGCCCATGCATGCACAAAGGGAGCACAATGGGCGCAAAAGTACGCATTCTGTGCACGTAAGCGCGTACCACGATACACTATGCTGACATGTTGGTACACTCCAGTGCCCCTTGTGAACACAGGGGGCACTGGAAGCACCTTTAACATGCCTTTAATATTCCAAAGCGGTAGTTTGCAGCATCCCGTATGGAACCCGGTAAGGCCCATGCGTGCACAATGGGCGCAAAAGTACGCATTCTGTGAACGTAAGCGCGTACCACGATACACTATGTTGACATGTTAATACACTCCAGTGTCCCTTGTGAACACAGAGGGCACTGGAAGCACCTTTAACATGTCTTTAACATGCCAAAGCGGTAGTTTGCAGCATCCCGTATGGAACCCGGTAAGGCCCATGCGTGCACAACGGGAGCACAATGGGCGCAAAAGTACGCATTCTGTGCACGTAAGCGCGTACCACGATACACTATGTTGACATGTTGGTACACTCCAGTGCCCCTTGTGAACACAGGGGGCACTGGAAGCACCTTTAACATGCCTTTAATATTCCAAAGCGGTAGTTTGCAGCATCCCGTATGGAACCCGGTAAGACCCATGCGTGCACAATGGGAGCACAACGGGCGCAAAAGTACGCATTCTGTGCACGTAAGCACGTACCACGATACACTATGTTGACATGTTGGTATACTCCAGTGCCCCTTGTGAACACAGGGGGCACTAGAAGCACTTTTAACATGCCTTTAACATGCCAAAGCGGTAGTTTGCAGCATCCAGTATGGAGCCCGGTAAGGCCCATGCATGCACAATGGGAGCACAATGGGCGCAAAAGTACGCATTCTGTGCACGTAAGCGCGTACCACGATACACTATGTTGACATGTTGGTACACTCCAGTGCCCCTTGTGAACACAGGGGGCACTGGAAGCACCTTTAACATGCCTTTAATATTCCAAAGCGGTAGTTTGCAGCATCCCGTATGGAACCCGGTAATGCCCATGCGTGCACAATGGGCGCAAAAGTACGCATTCTGTGAACGTAAGCGCGTACCACGATACACTATGTTGACATGTTAATACACTCCAGTGCCCCTTGTGAACACAGAGGGCACTGGAAGCACCTTTAACATGTCTTTAACATGCCAAAGCGGTAGTTTGCAGCATCCCGTATGGAACCCGATAAGGCCCATGCGTGCACAATGGGAGCACAATGGACGCAAAAGTACGCATTCTGTGCACGTAAGCGCGTACCACGATACACTATGTTGACATGTTGGTACACTCCAGTGCCCCTTGTGAACACAGGGGGCATTGGAAGCACCTTTAACATGCCTTTAATATTCCAAAGCGGTAGTTTGCAGCATCCCGTATGGAACCCGGTAAGACCCATGCGTGCACAATGGGCACAAAAGTACGCATTCTGTGCACGTAAGCGCGTACCACGACACACTATGTTGACATGTTGGTACACTCCAGTGCCCCTTGTGAACACAGGGGGCACTGGAAGCAACTTTAACATGCCTTTAACATGCCAAAGCGGTAGTTTGAAACATCCAGTATGGAACCCGGTAAGACCCATGCGTGCACAATGGGAGCACAATGGGCGTAAAAGTACGCATTCTGTGCACGTAAGCGCGTACCACGATACACTATGTTGACATGTTGGTACACTCCAGTGCCCCTTGTGAACACAGGGGGCATTGGAAGCACCTTTAACATGTCTTTAACATGCCAAAGCGGTAGTTTGCAGCATCCCGTATGGAACCCGGTAAGACCCATGTGTGCACAATGGGAGCACAATGGGCGCAAAAGTACGCATTTTGTGCACGTAAGCGCGTACCACGATACACTACGAGGGTGTTCCAAAAATAATGTCACTTGCATCGGTGCTCATATAGCGGAAGTGCTTTTGTTCATTTTAATTTGCTCTGCCCTTCAAAATACTCTCCGGCAGCCAGAATACGGTACTGTACTCCCCGGCAGTTTTTGGCAAACTGACCAATCAAATTCCAAGGATTTACTCTGGTAATAAACCTTTTTAGCCGGTCAATCCATTTTTGGAAGCATTTTTCATACTCTTCAATGGGGACATCCATCAGACACTGATAAACAGCAGATCCAAGGGCATTTCTCGAATTGTATCTCCTTCCAGATAAATGATATTTAAGTTTTGGAAAGAGAAAATAGTCGCAGGGGGCCAAGTCTGGCGAATACGGAGGGTGCGGAAGGACGGTAACCTTGTCTGACTCCAAAAAGTCAGTCACAATACGTGCATTGTGAGCGGGTGCATTATCATGCAAAAGTCGGACATACTAAAGTCCTGTTTTGGGGCGGCTACTTTTGTAGTAGTTCTTCAATTTTCTCAGAACAACGTTTTTATAGAACTTGCCTGTGACCGTTCTGCCTTTTGGCACCGGGATTTGAATAGCTGGACCCTTATTAGTGAAAATAATAGCATACAAAACCTTCTTTACCGTTCGTATTCGTTTGACAATACTTGGGCGTCTGGCCTTTTTAGTGGCCCATATTCGGTTGGAAACCTTCCGCTTTGGTTCAAAATAATACACCCAGGTCTCATCACCAGTGACTATATTATCAAAAGTCTTTTTACTATATTTTGGGTACATTTTGAGAAGTTTTTGCCATTGTTACACGCGTCTTCTTTTGCTCATCCGTTAACAAATGGGGTATCCATCTTGCATTTATCTTTCTAACTTTTAGGTGTTTCTTCAAAATTGCATGAACTCTCGCTAACGACAAGTTTGTCATTCGAGCCAATTGTCTTACGGTGAATCGAGCATCAGTTTTGAGGATGTTTCGGATTTTTTCTATGTTACCTTTGGTCGTAGTTGTTGCAGGACGACCTGGGCGAGCAGCATCTTTCAGTTGCTGCTGCCCAGCACTAAATTTAGCTACCCACCTACAAACAGTCCTGTGGGACATTTGGCCCTCCCCATAAATGTCACACACCTCGCGGTGAATATCTGCAGCCTTTATGCCGAGTAATGACCTACCTTTTATATAGGCCCTAATTTCAAGAACATTTTCAGCTCGTTTTCCTTTCATTTTGTGTATAGTCTAACGAATAGGCTATGAAACGATGTACACTGTACCGAGGCAAGTGAATGTGTGGACGAGATATTTACCTGTGTCACGAACCAGTGATCACTCAGTCGACACGAGGTGGTTTTGAGCATGAATTGCACGATTTCCGCGAAATAAAGCACAGCTGACATTATTTTTGGAACACCCCTCGTATGTTGACATGTTGGTACACTCCAGTGCCCCTTGTGAACACAGGGGGCACTGGAAGCACCTTTAACATGCCTTTAACATGCCAAAGCAGTAGTTTGCAGCATCCAATATGGAACCCGGTAAGGCCCATGCGTGCACAATGGGAGCACACTGGTCGCAAAAGTACGCATTCTGTGCACGTAAGCGCGTACCACGATACACTATGTTGACATGTTGGTACACTCCAGTGCCCCTTGTGAACACAGGGGGCACTGGAAGCACCTTTAACATGCATTTAATATTCCAAAGCGGTAGTTTGCAGCATCCCGTATGGAACCCGGTAAGGCCCATGCGTGCACAATGGGCGCAAAAGTACGCATTCTGTGAACGTAAGCGCGTACCACGATACACTATGTTGACATGTTAATACACTCCAGTGCCCCTTGTGAACACAGAGGGCACTGGAAGCACCTTTAACATGTTTTTAACATGCCAAAGCGGTAGTTTGCAGCATCCCGTATGGAACCCGGTAAGGCCCATGCGTGCACAACGGGAGCACAATGGGCGCAAAAGTACGCATTCTGTGCACCTAAGCGCGAACCACGATACACTATGTTGAAATGTTGGTACACTCCAGTGCCCCTTGTGAACACAGAGGGCACTGGAAGTACCTTTAACATGCCTTTAATATGTCAAAGCGGTAGTTTGCAGCATCCCGTATGGAACCCGGTAAGCCCATGCGTGCACAGTGGGCGCAAAAGTACGCATTCTGTGCACGTAAGCGCGTACCACGATACACTATGTTGACATGTTGGTACACTCCAGTGCCCCTTGTGAACACAGGGGGCTCTGAAAGCACCTTTAACATGCCTTTAACATGCCAAAGCGGTAGTTTGCAGCATCCCGTATGGAACCCGGTAAGGCCCATGCGTGCAAAACGGGAGCACAATGGGCACAAAAGTACGCATTCTGTGAACGTTAGCGCGTACCACGATACACTATGTTGACATGTTGGTACACTCCAGTGCTCCAGTTTGCAGCATCCCGTATGGAACCCGGTAAGGCCCATGCGTGTACAATCGGAGCACAATGGGCGCAAAAGTATGCATTCTGTGCACGTAAGCGCGTACCACGATACACTATGTTGACATGTTGGTACACTCCAGTGCCCCTTGTGAACACAGGGGGCAATGGAAGCACCTTTAACATGCCTTTAACATGCTAAAGCGGTAGTTTGCAGCATCCCGTATGGAACCAGGTAATGCCCATGCGTGCACAATGGGAGCACAATGGGCGCAAAAGTACGCACTCTGTGCAACGAAAGCGCGTATCACGATACACCATGTTGACATGTTGGTACACTCCAGTGCCCCTTGTGAGCACAGGGGGCACTGGAAGCACCTTTAACATGCCAAAGCGGTAGTTTGCAGCATCCCGTATGGAACCCGGTAAGGCCCATGTGTGCACAATGGGAGCACTATGGGCGCAAAAGTACGCATTCTGTGCACGTAAGCGCATACCACGATACACTATGTTGAGATGTTGGTACACTCCAGTGCTCCAGTTTGCAGTATCCTGTATGGAACCCGGTAAGGCCCATGCGTGCACAATGGGAGCACAATGGGCACAAAAGTACGCATTCTGTGCACGTAAGCGCATACCACGATACGCTATGTTGACATGTTGGTACACTCCAGTGCCCCTTGTGAACACAGGGGGCATTGGAAGCACCTTTAACATGCCTTTAACAAGCCAAAGCGGTAGTTTGCAGCATCCCGTATGGAACACGGTAAGGCCCATGCGTACACAATGGGAGCACAATGGGCGCAAAAGTATGCATTCTGTGCACGTAAGCGCATACCACGATACACTATGTTGACATGTTGGTACACTCCAGTGCCCCTTGTGAACACAGGGGGCTCTGAAAGCACCTTTAACATGCCTTAAACATGCCAAAGCGGTAGTTCGCAGCATCCCGTATGGAACCAGGTAAGGCCCATGTGTGCACAATGGGAGCACAATGGGCGCAAAAGTACGCATTTTGTGCACGTAAGCGAGTACCACGATACACTATGTTGACATGTTGGTACACTCCAGTGCCCCTTGTGAACACAGGGGGCACCGGAAGCACCTTTAACATACCTTTATCATGCCAAAGCGGTAGTTTGCAGCATCCCGTATGGAACCCGGTAAGGCCCATGCGTGCACAATGGGAGCACAATGGGCGCAAAAGTACGCATTCTGTGCACGTAAGCGCGTACCACGATACACTATGTTGACATGTTGGTATACTCCAGTGCCCCTTGTGAACACAGGGGGCACTGGAAGCACCTTTAAGGGGAGATAATATGCCCTTAGTTCACAAAGTGCACTTGAAATGTACCCCAAAGTGTAATAGAGTACCGTGGTACTCAGCTATACACATGTACCACTACTGGTGCCTAGATGGTGCAAACTATGGGACATACCGGGATCCATACGCTATCAAGCAAACTACAGTTTTGGACTGTTAAGGGGAGGTACTGTGCCCTTTGTTCAAAATGTGCACTTGAAATGTCCCGTACAAGTGTACAGCTGAGTACCACGGTACTCTAGTACACTTTTGGGTACATTTCAAGTGCACTTTGTGAACCAAGGGGTCCAATACCTCCCTTTAACAGGCCAAAACGTAGTTTGCTGAATCCCGTATGTATCCCGTTATGTCCCATAGGGTGCACAATGTTGACACAAGTAGGCGTACATGTGTACAGCTGAGTACCACGGTACTCTAGTACACTTTTGGGTACATTTCAAGTGCACTTTGTAAACCAAGGGGCCCATAACCTCCCTTTAACAGGCCAAACCGGTAGTTTTCTGAAACCCGTATGGATACCGGTATGTCCAATAGGTGCACAATGTTGACTCACGTAGGCGTATAAGTGTACAGCTGAGTACCATGGTACTCTAGTACACTTTTGGGTACATTTCAAATGCACTTTGTGAACCAAGGGGCCCATTGCCTCCCTTCAACAGGTCAAAACGTAGTTTGCTGAAACCCGTATGGATCCTGTTATGTCCCGTAGAGTGCACAATGTTGACACAAGTAGTTTTGCAAGTGCACAGCTGAGTACCATGGTACTCTAGTACACTTTTGGATACATTTCAAGTGCACTTTGTGAACCCTTTGGGCCCATTACCTCCCTTTAACAGGCCAAACCGGTAATTTGCTGAATCCCGTATGGATCCCGGTATGTCCCATAGGGTGCATAATGTTGAGACAAGTAGGCGTACAAGTGTACAACTGAGTACCACGGTACTCTAGTATACTTTTGGGTGCATTTCAAGTGCACTTTGTGAACCAAGGGGCACATTACCTACCTTTAACAGTCCAAAACGTAGTTTGCTGAAGCCCGTATGTATCCCGGTATGTCCCATAGGGTGCACAATGTTGACACAAGTAGACGTACAAGTGTACAGCTGAGTACCATGGTACTCTAGTTCACTTTTGGGTACATTTCAAGTGCACTTTGTGAATCAAGGGCCCATTACCTCCCCTACCGTATGGATCCCGGTATGTCCCATAGGGTACACACTGTTGACACAAGTAGGCGTACACGTGTACAGTTGAGTACCACGGTACTCTAGCACACTTTTTGGTACATTTCAAATGCACTTTGTGAACCAAGGGGCCCATTACCTACCTTTAACAGGCCAAAACGTAGTTTGCTGAAACCAGTATGGATCCCGGGCGGTATGTCCCATAGGGTGCACATTGTTGACACACGTAGGCGTAAATGTGTACAACTGAGTACCACGGTACTCTACTACACTTTTGGGTACATTTAAAGTGCACTTTGTAAACCAAGGGGCCCATTACCTCCCTTTAACAGGTGCATAAGTACCCATTCTGTGCACGTAAGTGTGTACCACGATACACTATGTTGACATTTTGGTACATTCCAGTGCCCCTTGTGAATACAGGGGCCACTGGCAGCACTTTTAACATGCCAAAGCGGTAGTTTGCAGTATCTCGTATGGACCCCGGTATGGCCCATGGGCGTACAATGGGTGCAATAGGTCGCATTCTGTGCACGTAAGTTTGTACCACGATACACTATGTTGACATGTTGGTACATTCCAGTGCCCCTTGTAAACACAAGGGCACTGACAGAACCTTTAAAATGCAAAATCGGTAGTTTGCAGTATCCCGTATGGATCCCGTTATGTCCCATAGGATGCACAATGTTGACACCAGTAGGCGTACAAGTGTACAGCTGAGTACCATGGTACTCTAGTACACTTTTGGGTACATTTCAAGTGCACTTTGTGAATCACGGGGCCCCTTACGTCCCTTTAACAGGTGCAAAAGCACGCATTCTGTGTACCACGATACACTATGTTGATATGTTGGTACATTCCAGTGCCCCTTGTGAACCCAGGGGCAACTGGCAGCACTTTTAACACGCCAAAGCGGTAGTTTGCAGTATCCCGTATGGACCCCAGTATGGCCCATGGGTGCACAATGGGTGCAAAGGTACGCATTCTGTGCAAGTAAGTGTGTACCACGATACACTATTTTGACATGATGGTACATTCCATTGCCCCTTTGGAACACAAGGGCTACTGGCAACACCTTTAACATTCCAAAGCGGTAGTTTGCAATATCCCCTATGGACCACGTTATGGCCCATGGGTGCACAGTGGGTGCAAAAGTACGCATTCTGTGCACGTAATTGTGTACCACAATACACTATGTTGACATGTTGGTACATTCCAGTGCCCCTTGTGAACACAGGGGCCACTGGAAGCACCTTTAACATGCCACAACGGTAGTTTGCAGTATCCCGTATGGATCCCGTAATGGCCCATGAGTGCGCAATGGATGAAAAGGTGTGCATTCTGTGCACGTAAGTGTGTACCACGATACACTGTGTTGACATGATGCTACATTCCATTGCCCCTTTGGAACACAAGGGCTACTGGCAACACCTTTAACATTCCAAAGCGGTAGTTTTCAATATCCCCTATAGACCGCGTTATGGCCCATGGGTGCAAAATGGGTGCAAAAGTACGCATTCTGTGCACGTAATTGTGTACCATGGTACACTATGATGACAGGTTGGTACATTCCAGTGCCCCTTGTGAACACAGAGAGGGAGGGCACTGGTATTACCTTTAATATGCCAAAGCGGTACTTTGCAGTATCCCGTATGGACCCTGATATGTCCCATGGGTGCACAATGTGTGCACAAGTACAGTCCGCTTGTGAACAAAGGGGGCACTGGCAGCATAGCGGTGCTTTTCAGCATCACATATGAACCTCGGTATGGCCCCAGGGTGCACAATGTGTGCACAAATACGCATTCCGGGCACGTAGGTGTGTACCACGGTACACTATGTTGACATGTTTGTACATTCCAGTGCCCCTTGTGAACACAGGGGGCCACTGGTAGCACCTTTAACATGCCAAATCGGCAATTTGCAGTATCCCGTATAGACCCCGGTATGTCCCATGGGTTCACAATTTGTGCATAAGAACGCATTCTGTGCACATAAGTGTGTACCACGGTACACTATGTTGACATGTTTGTACATTCCTTGACCCGTTGTGAACACAGGGGGCACTGGCAGCACCTTTAACATGCCAAAGCGGTATTTTGCAGTATCCCGTATGGACCCTGGTATGGCCCATGGGTGCACAATGTGTGCACATCTACACATTCAGGGCACGTAGGTATGTAGCACGGTACACTACGTTGACATGTTGCTACATTCCAGTGCCCCTTGTTAACCCAGGGGGCCTCTGGCAGCACCTTTAACATGTCAAAGCGGTACTCTGCAGTATCCCGTCTGGACCGCGGTATATCCCATGGGTACACAATATGTTCACAATTACGCATTCTGTGCACGTAAGTGTGTACCACGGTACACTATGTTGACATGTTGGTACATTCAACTGTCCCTTGTGAACACAGAGGGTCACTGGTAGCACATTTAACATGCCTAAGCGGTACTTTGCAGTATCCCGTATGGACACCGGTATGTCCCATGTGTGCAAAATCTGTGCACAAGTACGCATTCTGTGCACATAAGTGTGTACCACGGTACACTATGTTGACATGTTTGTACATTCCAGTGCCCCTTGTGAACACAGGGGGCACTGGCAGCACCTTTAACATGACAAAGCGGTAGTTTGCAATATCCCGTATGCACCCCAGTATGGCCTATTGTGCACAAGTACGCATTATGTGCACGTAAGTCTGTACCACGGTACACTATGTTGACATGTTGGTACATTCCAGTGCCCCATGTGAACACAAGGGACCCTAGCAGCACATTTAACATGCCAAGCGGTAATTTGCAGTATTCTATATTGACCCCGATATGTCCCATGGGTGCACAATGTGTGCACAAGTACGCATTCTGTGCACGTAAGTGTGTACCACGGTACAATATGTTGACATGTTGGTACATTCCAGTGCCCCTTGTGAACACAGGGAGCCACTGACAGCACCTTTAACATGCCAAAGCGGTACATTGCCGTATCCCGTATGGACCCCGGTATGGCCCATGGGTGCACAAAGTGTTCCCAATTACGCATTCTGTGCACGTAAGTGTGTACCATGGTACAGTATGTTGACATGTTGATACATTCCAGTGCCCGTTGTGAACACAGTTGGGCACCGGCATCACCTTTAACATGTCAAAGGGGTACTTTGCAGTATCCCATATGGACACCGGTATGGCCCATGGGTGCACAAACTGTGCACAAGTACGAATTCTGTGCATGGAAGTATATATAACGGTACACTATGTTGACATGTTGGTACATTGTACTGCCCCTTGTGAACACAGGGGGGCACTGGCAGCACCTTTAACATGCCCAAAGCGGTACTTTGCAGTATTCTGTATGGACCCCGTTATGTCCCATGGGTGCACAATGTGTTCACAAGTACGCATTCTGTGCACGCATGTGTGTACCACAGTACACTATGTTGACATGTTGGTACATTCCAGTGACCCTTGTGCACACAGGGGGCCACTGGCAGCACATTTAACATGCCAAAGCGGTTCTTTTCAATATCCCGTATGGACCCCGGTACGGCATATGGGTTCACAATGCGTGCACAAGTACGCATTCTGTGCACATGAGTGTGCACCACGGTACACTATGTTGACATTTTGGTACATTACAGTTCCCCTTGTGATACAGGGAGCGACTGGCAGCACCTTTAACATGTCATCGCGGTACTTTGCAGTGTCCTGTATGGACCCTGGTATGTCCAATGGGTGCACAATATGTGCACAAGTACGCATTCTGTGCACGTAAGTGTGTACCACGGTACACTATGTTGACATTTTGGTACATTCCAGTGCCCCTTGTGAACACAGGGGGCAACTGGCTGGCAGCACATTTAACATTCCAAAGTGGTATTTTGCAGTATTCTGTATGGACCCCGGTATGGCCCATGGGTGCACAATGTGTTCACAAGTAAGCATTCTGTGCACGTAAGTGTGTACCACTGTACACTATGTAGACATGTTGGAACTTTCCAGTGCCCCTTGTGAACACAGGGGGTGGGGGGCAATGGCAGCACCTTTAACATGCCAAAGCGGTACTTTGCAGTATCCTGTATGGACAGCGGTATGGTCCATGGGTGCCCAATGTGTGCACAAGTACGCATTCTGTGCATGTAAGTGTGTACCACGATACACTACGTAGTATATGTTGGTACTTTCCAGTGCCCCTTGTGAACACAGGAGGGCCACTAGCAGCACCTTTAACATGCCAAGGCGGTACTTTGTAGTATCCTGTATGGACCACGGTATGTCCCATGGGTGCACACTTTGTGCACATGTACGTATTCTGTGCTCGTAAGTGTGTACACTATATACACCACGGTACACTATGTTGACATGTTGGTACATTTCATTGCTCCTTGTTAACACAGTGGGGGGGGACACTGGCAGCACCTTTAACATGCCAAAACGGTAGTTTGCAGTATCCCGTATGGACCCCAGTATGTCCCATGGGTGCACAATGTGTGCACAAGTACGCATTATGTGCACGTAAGTGTGTACCACAGTACACTATGTTGACATGTTGGTATATTCAAGTGCCCCTTGTGAACACACGGGGTCTGCACCTTTAACTTGCCAAAGCGGTACTTTGCAGTGTCCGGTATGGACCTCGGTATGGTCCATGGGTGTACAATGTGTGCACAAGTACGTATTCTGTGCACGTGTGTACCACGGTACACTATGTTGATAAGTTGGTACATTCCAGTGCCCCTTGTGAACACAAGGGGAGGGGCGGGGCACTGGAAGCACCTCTATAATGCCAAAGCGGTACTTTGCAGTATCCGGTATGGACCTCGGTATGGCCCATGGGTGCACAATGTGTGCACAAGTACGCATTCTGTGCACGTAAGTGTGTACCACGGTACACTATGTTGACATGTTGATATATTCCAGTGCCCCTTTTGAACATAGGGGGGAGGGGGACACTGATAGCACCTTTAACATGCCAAAGAGGTAATTTGCAGTATCCCGTATGGACCCTGGTAACTATGCAGTGTCCCTTGTGAACACAGGGGTGCACTGGCAGCAACTTTAACATGGAAAAGCGGTCTACAGTATCCCGTATGGACCCCGGTATGGTCCATGGGTGTACAATTTGTGCACATGTATGCATTCTGTGCACGTACGTGTGTACCACGATACACTATGTTGACATTCCAGTGCCCCTTGTGAACACAGAGGGGTGGGGCACTGGCAGCACCATTAACATGCCAAAGCGGTACATTGCAGTATCCCGTATTGACCCCGGTATGTCCCATGGGTGCACAATGTGTGCACAAGTACGCATTCTTTGCACGTAATTGTGTACCACGATACACTATGTTGACATGTTGATATATTCCAGTGCCCCTTTTGAACATAGGGGGGAGGGGGACACTGATAGCACCTTTAACATGCCAAAGAGGTAATTTGCAGTATCCCGTATGGACCCTGGTAACTATGGTCCATGGGTGCACAATGTGTGCACAAGTACGCATTCTGTGCACGTAAGTGTTTACAACGGTACACTATGTTGACATGTTGGTACATTCCAGTGCCCCTTGTGAACACGAGGGTGGGGTCTTTGCTGTATCCCGTATGGACCCCGGTACTTGGTGCACATGTACGTATTCTGTGCACATAAGTGTGCACCACGGTACACTATGTTGACATGTTGGTACATTACCGTTCCCCTTGTGATACAGGGGGCGACTGGCAGCACCTTTAATATGTCATCGCGGTACTTTGCAGTATCCTGTATAGACCCCGGTATGTCCCATAGGTGCACAATGTGTGCACAAGTACACATTCTGTGCACGTAAGTGTGTACCACGGTACACTATGTAGACATGTTGGTACTTTCCAGTGCCCCTTGTGAACACAGGAGGGCCACTAGCAGCACCTTTAGCATGCCAAAGCGGTACTTTGCAGTATCCTGCATGGACCCCGGTATGTCCCATGGGTGCACAATGTGTGCACAAGACGTAACCTGTGCACGTAAGTGTGTACCACGATACACTATGTTGACATGTTGGTACATTGCAGTGTCCCTTGTGAACACAGGGGAGCACTGACAGCACCTTTAACATGTCCAAGCGGTAGTTTGCAGTATCCCGTATGGACCCCAGTATGGCCTATCGTGCACAAATTTTGTGCGCATTCTGTGCACGTAAGTGTGTACCAAGGTACACTATGTTGACATGTTGGTACATCCCAGTGCCCCTTGTGAACACAGGTGGGCACTGGCAGCACCTTTAACATGCCAGAGCGGTACTTTGCAGCATCCAGTATGGACCCCGGTATGGCCCATGGGTGCACAATGTGTGATTAATACGAACCCGTATTTACTGAAGAAATAGCCTAATCCAGCGAAAATTGATGCCAAATAGCAACAGATGGCACCAGGCGTACTTTGATGCACATTGTGGGGATATAATATATTTTTGTGCACTGTATTTTTGAGCTAGAGCAAATGACATCTGTAATTAATTATCTAAATCAGTTCTTTTTATGTTCAGTATTTAGTCCAATTTTCAAAAACTACTACATGAATATTCGTGGACAAAATACTTTTATGGAAGGTGTAATTCTATTGTAGCCATTTTAGATACTATTTTTCAGTAAATAAACAGATATATCAAATTCCTATAGGAGCCGTTCAATCAGCTTAAAATAAATATTAAAAAAATATTTCCCATGCGGGGAATCGAACCCCGGCCGCCGCGGTGAGAGCGCGGAATCCTAACCACTAGACCACATGGGATCATGTCTATCAACGAAAATATTTACTACATAAAGCATAGACCGAAATGAAGCGTTACAGTGGTACCCTGTTTTTGCCATTAATTTTTCTACGAGTTTACGAATTAAGCAGGAAACCGTCCGCGATATGATGGCCGCTAAGAGAAATACAAACATCGATATTTAAAGGAATCGGTACAATAACGAAAGAAGAAAAAAAGAAAGAAAATAGAAGATGGATGGTATGTTTAAATTTAATGAATACACATAGCTAAATCTTTTGGTCTCGGGTCAAAACGGCCCAGTTCCAAAACGGCCCCCGAGTCAAAACGGCCCACTACCAAAACGGCCCCGGGTCAAAACGGCACACTTTTATGACAAAGTCTCACTGAATTATTGTAATTGTAAGGGGTTCTGGGTATCAAGGAGACGAGTATGCGTGGTATTCTTCTTTTATTGGATGACACACGATTCTCTGCAAACAGAGAATAAACATAAATATAAAGGTACAAACTCTCACAGTTTGAATACTCTTACTATAAAAGGTAATAACAAATCTTTCAGAACACGGCATTCAAAGCATGATAGAATAATTCTTATATCAGCAGTAATAACACATATTTATGTGTAAAATATTAATTATGTATAGATTTAACTGATAATATTAATATTATGTTTTAGAATACAAGCTGAATATATTCATTGAACAGTTAATGTCACAGTGTGTAGGTTTATCATCACTTGTACGGCCTTGCTGTACAAGCGCGCTTTTATGGCGACGTGGTAGAGTGCATGACTGCGAACCTGGCGACCCGGGTTCGATCCCGGGTCTGAGCGGGTATGTGTCTTTATAAGAACACCCGGTTACATTTGGCGCCCAACGGGGGACTGTGACTGTATGAGCTCCGAGTTCGATTCCCAGTCGTTCTCATACCCATGGAAATTCGGGACGAATTTCAACTTGCTGGGGGAGTATGTCACAGTGTGTAGGTTTATCATCACTTGTACGGCCTTGCTGTACAAGCGCGCCTTTATGGCGACGTGGTAGAGTGCATGACTGCGAACCTGGCGACCCGGGTTCGATCCCGGGTCTGAGCGGGTATGTTTCTTTATAAGAACACCCGGTTACATTAATAAATACAATTTATCAATAGAAACATGCATAATTTGATTATATACATGTTTACTATTAAGTGATTTAAAGTACAAAGTAAGATAATTTATATTACCGACTATAAGTCCTCACATTCATCAGATCCCTTATTTCTTCTTTTGAGACTTCTTTCAAACCGTAGATAAACAAACTAAAAAAACGTATACATCCGTGACGTCATTCAGACGGTGTTACTTGACGTCGTACGCCTTTGGCGCTACGTACGATGATATGTAGAGGAATGCAAGAGCTGACGACAGCTCTTACAGTAATTAAGTATTATTTAGCCCTTTCCCTGATGAATAATCGTGCAGTAAGTACATATTAATAAGATATTTTATTAGATTGGCATCTGAACACAGGATAATTTGGATCAAGCAGAAGCTGTAGAATAAGCTCTTTATACTGACACCATATGTATGGCAATCCCCAACACACAAATACACAGACATACTAACACACTAACACACATGCACATGCAAGTTCATTAAAAGTTCAACACTAGACACGCAACAGCAATTCCTTATAGTCCAAGTAAAAAACAAATGAATGCACAAACACTAAATGATCTCAGCAATTGTAATAATATCTATCCAGGATATCAAAGATACGGAGAAAATAATGTGACACTCGGAAAAAAATACGGATACCATCTATCTATCTATCTATTTATACTGCAGCACCCTCATATTGAGTATTATGTGCAGCTGCGCGTCAGAGCAGATTAATAAAAGAAAAGTAAAAGTAATATAGAACAGGATGATTTACAGTTTAAAAAGTCTTGTTATTAATTAGCAAGAAGAATTATTGACAGTTTAAAACAAGATAAAAACACTGCTTTCTGCTCTTAGCCAACCTGTGTTACACCACTGACTGCCTGCTTAAACTGATCCAGATCAGGTAGAAGGGCAATGTGGGATGGCAAGCTATTCCAAAGTATGATGGTTGCCGGAAAAAAGGAGAATTTGTAATAGTTTGCTGATGTGTGTATTTGTCGAAATGAGAGAGGATGCATGTGGCGTGTCAGTCTGATAGGATGCTGGAGATATGAGGGTGCGGGGAGGGCAACCAGGCCTTGGACAATTTTGTAAAACATCACGAGTCTGGAGTCTGCTCGTCTGTCTTCAAGGGTCCGCCAGCCTAGTTCATGTTGCATTTTTGTAAAACTCTCATAAGGAGAATAATTTCCTCTGACCCACCTAACTGCTCTTCTTTGAACCATCTCAACCTGTTTAATGCTCTGTTGGGTGTATGGACTCCAGACCACGGAGGCATATTCCACCTGTGGTCTGACGAGTGTCTTATATGCCATTTCTCTGACATCTTTGTGTGTGGTCCTGATGTTGCGTTCTCAGGAAGCTTCAATTGGTAATACAATGTATGCGTTTTGGTTTTATATTTAATCCAATCAGTTTTATCATGTACAATTATCTTCCAATCATTTTCCTGATTCGGATAATTAGGAAATCAAAATACCCATTGGTCTTTAAACTCGCCTAATCGTATGTGTTTTAACATCTAATCACGTGCAATGTTTGAAGTGAAAACCTTTAGCCTGATGATCGGTACCTTTAATCTTCTCCATTTAAGGAATTTATACAGTGATGCGTGCGCGTAACAAATTTACACCTTTATAAATCCTTCATTGCAAGGCACAATCAAAGCGATTCTTACATAATTATTTCACAACCTCGATAATTACATAAGACGTGATTGCACGTGCAAACATTTAAATCAATCGTTTGTTTCGTAGTTTGTCAATATAATTATATTTTATTGAAGAATTTAGTAAACAGGCAAACTATGGACACATATTAAAATTATGAATTAATGATGAAAATCGATTAGTTGTTATATACTTTATTAATATTGAATTGAAATGATGACAATATATGACTATTGTTATAAGAGATTTATATTTAAATGAAACATTTCTACAACTATACCAATCGTAATAATCAGTGCAAATATTATTAATAATGATCATATACATTACATATAACAATAATAAGCATGGGCCGTTTTGACCCGGGCCGTTTTGGTAGTGGGCTGTTTTGACCCGGATTCAATCTTTTGGTAGGACTTTAATTCCAAACTAGTTGGATTTTCTAATGATGACATACAACGTTTTTCGGATCGAGAGTTCTTTGTAATTAAAACAAAACGTCCACCTTTTTGTTCAACCCTAATAAACATTTATACTAGTGACTTCATGAACATTCATTGCCCGAATTTGTATATTGATCAATGAAAAATCTGGCAATATACATTCTGTAGTTTTTGCAGGTCATCCGATGCTAGCCACTGCTCTGACTGGATCCGGGTATATAGCTTCTCCTATAGGAGCCGTTTGATCTGGGTCCACTTGGTTTGCAAATGCATGAAAAGGTGTTTATATGAGGGAAAGGGTTAAGAATGATCCAAGGTAGCTGTCAGATTTTCTATGCTCAGCTCATTCAAAACTTCCATATATTAGCTCAGAAATGAAAAAATAAAAGAAAAAGAATTCATATAATTTTAAGCAAAGCCATTTTCAAAGTTAGATATTTGAAAAGGTTACTCACTAAATATACAAGTATCATGACTGAAAATTCATTAGCTGAATGTTTATAATGACTAATGAATAATTCAATATAAACAAGGGAATTTTTTTACCATTTCAGAATTAACCCATTCCCACTTAGGCTATTTTTAGACCTAACCTCTTTTGAAAAAGTCTACCCAAAAGGAGCATTTACTAGAGAAAATAAAATATTTAGAATTGTGTAGTATTGAAACCATTCTGATAAATAGAGCATTTGCTCCTATGCAAATGCTCTATTTTTCAGAATGGTTTCAAAAAGTGACAAAGGCATCAATATGCGGGAATGGGTTAATATGTAGAATCAGGTATATAATCCATAAGCAGACCCTGACAGATGGCTCCTACAGGTGTCGTCTGATCTGGGTTTGCAGTGTGAAAAGGCATCTCTGTTAGGTAAAGATGAAAACAAGTGAAGCTTCTTTATTGTTTTTGAAATACTCATTAATAATGCAAATAAACTATGAACCCTAATACATGTATTTATTATTTTAAAGATTACAAGACTGAACTAGCGACTGTGACCCAAGAGTTGTCTGGCATTGAGGAACAGTTAGACGAGCTGTTGTCAAGACAGTCTGAGCTGCTAGATAGAAAGAAAGAGCTTGAGACTATCCTTAAACAGAGTGCTTCCAAATCAAATACACAGAATGTCGATAATTGGGACAAAACAGGTATTGCATAAAGTATATCAGTATTTACTCTGTGATTTTTCATGTAAAAAATAATTACATTATGACTATTAATTACTAAGAATTATTGATGATGTCATTAATTCTTACTTGAATATTGAACAGGGAAAGGGTTAAGGTGATTAGGGAATTTTTGAAATACAGTGAAACCCCGCTAATGCGACCACTTAATAAACAGCCACTGATGTGTCGTCTAAAGCAGGTGGTTGCTTAATGCAGGACGAACGTTATGTAGGAGCTTTCTGCATAACATTAAGCAACCACCTGCCTCTGCCACCCAGAATTATGCCCCTTTTTGGTGGTCGCATTAGCGGGGTTTTACTGTATTGTCTACTGAGTTATCAAAATATTCATCTTAGGAAACAGTGGCAGAATTTTTTAACCCTTTTTCTAGGAAATATTCATGTAAAAAATAATGAAATCATGATTATAAATCAGCTGAAGTTTTATAATGGGATATGAACACATGAATGTTTGGCTATAACAGAAATTGGAGATCAGCCGATCTATATCATTCAGTCAACAAACAGAGCAGACCCTGATCAGATGGCTCCTACAGGAGCCATCTGATCTGGGTCTAATCTGTTTGCAAAGGCGTGAAAAGCTTCTCTATCAGGGACAGGTTTAGAAGTCAAATTTGATATACATATGTACATTTGTATATGTTTTGTAGATTTCAAGTGGTCGGCTGACCTACAGAGGAAATTGAAGGAAGTTTTTGGTATTAGACAACTCCGCCCCATGCAGCTACAGACTATGAATGTAACAATGTCTGGTAAAGACTGTATACTGATAATGCCAACCGGGGGCGGCAAAAGTCTCTGCTTTCATCTACCTGCTCTGCTGTCAAAGGGTAAGGCATAAATTTGGTATTAGTGACTAGTCTGCTGATTTAACCCTGTACTCCATGAGTATTCATTAAGAAATAATGAATGTACGAGGGGGGGGGGTGTTCAATAATTAACCAGCCTATCCCATTTCCGATAGACCGAGACGGCCACAATTTTCCTGTCTTGTTTCAATACAGTCATGTTTTAGGCATTAGGGCAAAATTACACCTGTATCGGCTCATTGGTTGATAAGATATTGAATGTTAATCATGGCTAGCAATCAAAAGGCAAGCTTTTCATCTAAAATGGAGCACCATTGGTCTAAGTTCATCATGCTAGAGGGCAATTACATAGAAAAAGAAGAGATCGATTTCGACCAGAAGTAAACTAGGCTGGTTACTTTTTGACTTGCCCTCATATGAATATTAAGCTGGTGAATTTTTACCATAGCATCATGAACATCTTGTGACCTTATTACCTCAGACAGATATTATATCTTCCACCTCCCATTATGGAGGTTGTAAGTTCAAATCTTTCTGACACATTTAATGGACCACCTGGCATGTTTAACCCTTTTACTCCATGAATATTCATGTAAGAGATAATGGCATTCTGAATATTAATTAGATTAATTGTCATGATAGCACATGGACACAGGAATGTTTGGCCACGGCAGAAATTGTAGAATCATATCTTTAGTATATGTCATAAGCAAATAGGGCAGACCCTGATCAGACAGCTCTTACAAGAGCCATCTGATCTGGGTTTGCTGTCTTTGCAAAGGCTTAGAAAGGCGTATTTATGGAGTCAAGGGTTAATCAATACTACAGTAGAAGTTGTAGAACCCCTCTAATGCGACCACTTAATAAATTAGCATGTGTGACTTTATAAGCAGGTGGTTGCTTAATGCAGGACAAAAGTAATGCAGAAAGCTCCTCTAGGAGCTTTCTGCATTTCTATTGTCCTGCATTAAGCTACCACCTGCATCTAGCACCCAGAATTATACCTCTTTTAGGTGGTCGCATTAGTGGGGTTTTACTCTATTTCTTTAACAACCATAGAATCAGATCTGTATCATTCAATAAGCCAACAGAACTAGTCCTGATCTGACAGCTCCTACAGGAGCTGTCTGATCTGGATTTACTATTTATGCAAAGATTTGAAAAGGAATTTATATGAGGTAAAGCGTTTGGAACAGTTTGAACATGAATGATGGATGATTTTATTCCTATTGAACTTTTTTAGCAAAATAATTATTTAGTATTTACTGTAGTGTTGCCTCCTTGTTGAAAATATTCGTGTTGGGTTCAGTTGGGCAGATCGGCAATTTAGATAAAAATGAAAGAAAACTTAAAGTAGAATATATAACAAATAGGAGGCATAGATAAATATGATATTCAATATTCTTTCACTGACTGCCAGCTATTAACCCTTTCCCTGTTCTATGTTTATTTAAAATTTCAATACCTACTGAATAATCATGGTAAAAATAGTTATAATGAAATAACGAAGGTGGAACATTGTAGCCATGTTGGAAAAGAAACGGATCTATCAAATTCCATTAGCAAACGGCGCAGACCCTGATCAGACGGCTCCTATAGGAGCCGTCTCATCAGAGTTTACTGTTTACAAATGGATAAAAATGCGTTTATATGAAAAAAAGGTTTAAGTCAGAACAAAGTGCTACAAGTAAGGTTTCGTTTTGGATTCAAGGGTGCCACATAGGTCTTTTTCCCTTAAGCTGCTGACTCTTTCCTATCTTAATATAAACTAAACAAGAGGGCCAAGTTGGCCCTTAATCTCTCACCTGATTACCATAGATTAAGATTTTTGCTGGATATCTCATGGGTAGGGCCAATATTGACCTTAGGGACAATATTTGAACAACATTAATAGTGGATCATGAGCAATGGTTCTGCATAACAAGATTTTCAAAGATTTAGTATATTGATTTTATCAAGACAATGATTCTGGCCAATGAAGATTGGGGTAAAATGTTCCCACTAGATTATATTTTCTAAGATTTGACCTAGTGACCTACTTTTTATTCCCACCCAACCCATGATCACACTCAACCTTGTTATCACCAAGACAAACACTCTGAGCAAATTTGAGGAAGACTGGGCTAAAAATGTGGCCACTGGAGTTTAAACTAATTTTTTCTAAGATATGACCCAGTGATCTACTTTTTGACCTCACATAACCCACTTTCAGACTTGTCCAAGATTTTATTAGGACAATTATTCTGACCAATTTTCATGAAGATTTGGCTATAAATGTGACCTCTAGAGTGTTCACAAGGTTTTCCTACTATTTGACCTAGTGACTTAGTTTTTAACCCCACATAACCCACTTTCATACTGGTTTGAGATTTTATCAAGACAATCATTATGATTAAGTTTCATGAAGATTTGACAAAAAATGTGACCACTAGAGTTTTCACAAGGCTTTTCTACTGTTTGACCTAGTGACCTAGTTTGTAACCCCACTTGACGCACTTTCAAACTCGTCTGAAATTTTATCAAGACATTCATTCTGACCAAGTTTCATGAAGATTGGACTAAATTTGTGACCACTACAGTGTTCACAAGGTTTTTCTACTGTTTGACCTAGTGACCTAGTTTTTTACCCCACATAGCCCACTTTCAAACTCCTCCGAGATTTTATCAAGACAAACATTCTGACCAAGTTTCATGAAATTTGGGCTAAAAATGTGACCTAGAGGGTTCACAAGGTTTTCCACTATTTGACCTAGTGACCTAGTTTTTAACCCAACTTGACCTACTTTCAAACTTCTCCGAGATTTTACCAAGACATTCATTCTGACCAAGTTTCATGAAGATTGGACTACAATTGTGACCAGTAGAGTGTTCACAAGCAAATTGTTGATGACGCTCGATGCACACCAGACATTTAAGTCTCCCAAAGACTCACCCTGAGCTTTGCTCAGGTGAGCTAACATAAAGTGTATCAAATTTTAGCACTGACTAAAATGCTTTTTATGGCAAACAGTGCAGACTCTCATCAAAGAGCTTCCTTAGAAGCCCTGTGATCTGGGTCTACTCTGTTTGGAAAGGTCTTATATACTCAGTTCCTTTGCATTTAACCTGTCCTTCATATAAATGTGCATCTGCAAACAGTGTAGACCCAGATCAGGGTCTGCACTGTTTGCTTGTGGAATTTGATAGATCTGTTTCTTTAGTTTCTTATATACCTACAGTGTTCCAATTTCCATATTTCAATATAACTATTTTGCTCATGAAAATTCAGTAGGTATTGAAATTTGGAATAAATATTAGAACAGGGAAAGGGTTAATAGCTGTCACTCAGTGAAAAAATATTGAATATCATAATTATCTATGCCTCCTATTTGTTATACATTCTTGCTTTAAGTTTTTGAAAGGGCAATCCTTTTCCTGAAAATCATGACCTGAGTGACATTTGCGGACAGCTTTGATCAGGATGTGACACACTTTAATTTGGCATCTCATCAGGATGCAAACTGATTTTCACTGTGCCAGTCCGGAGGTCTGGGGTTCAAATCCCGGTCCCTCCTGGAAATTTCAGAGACGCTTTTCCATGTCTCCCACCCGCACATCCTCTCCACCCAGGGGCTAAAATGGGTACCTGTGAGGGTCACTCGTCGGTACTGCGGCTGCATGATTGCGCCATATGTTAGCAGTGCTAAATACTGCAGGCCAATTACTCAATGACCAGGGGAGTAAATGTACAGTCGACCAAGCAGTCATTCCGACTGAAAGTAGATTATAACTAGGTACTTTACTTTATTCCCCCACTAAAGAAATCACTAAATTTGTTTCTTGGCAGGTGTTACACTAAACTTTGTTTTGTATTGCTATTACACTACACTACACTGAAACTTTGTTTCTTTGCAGGTTTGACCCTGTTGTTTTCTCGCAGGTGTTACACTAAGCTTGGTTTTGGATTTGTAGGTATTGCACTAAAATTTGTTCATTTGCAGGTGAACACTATTGTTTTCTTTCAGGTATTACACTAAACTTAGTTTTTGTTTTGCAGGTATTACACTAAAATTGTTTCATTGCAGGTGTTACACTGGTTGTTTCCCCGCTGTTGTCTCTAATGGAAGATCAAGTAATGGCCTTGCAAGGATACGATGTAGATGCTACAATGCTCAATGCAAGCACACCAAAAGAAGTATTGAAGCAGGTACAACAAGCCATGGTGGACAAGAATGCCACTCTGAAGCTGTTGTACGTTACACCAGAAAAGCTGTCAAAGAGTAAACGATTTATGGCCCAGCTGGAGAAGATGTACAAGGCGGGAAGGTTTGCCAGGCTTGTTATTGATGAGGTCCATTGCTGCTCGCAGTGGGGACATGACTTTCGACCAGGTTCGTAGGGCTGTTTCAGAGGTCCAGATAAAATGCGTAACTTAAAATATTTTCAAAAATAACTTCCTTATTCCTCCACCAAACTCTATTTTGTGACCACTCTTTAGAATTTTCTCTTCAAGACAATTCTAAAAAATGGCCACATCATAGATGACAATTGGAGAAATGACAATTTTTGTGTCACCTGCTGAGAGGCAGTATGTCACATAGGGATAACTTTTCCGTCGTCTGTCTGTCTGTCTGTCCGTCACATGTTGTAAGGTTGATATTTCACATCAGCCTCATTTTTTGCCATGGCAGAAACTGTAGAGTCTTAATCTATATTATTTCATAAGCAAACAGAGCAGACCTGATAAAAAGGTTTCTACAGGGACCGTCTGATCTAGGTCTGCTTTGTTTGCAAAGACATAGTGGTTTCAAAACTACACAATTCTAAAATGCCCTTTCTTATAATTGCTCCTTTTCAATAGGTTTATTCAAAGAGGTTTGGTCTAAATATAGCCTATGTGAGCCTATGTGAGAATGGGTTAAGATTAGCCTTTAACCTTTTACTCCATAGATGCGTCTGATCAGGGTCAGCTCTGTTTGCTTATAAAATAATGTAGATAGGATTCTACAGTTTCTGCCATGGCTAAAAATACCTGCGTCCATGTGCTATTATAACAAATTAATCTACATGTAATTGATATTCATGACATCATTATTATGTCTCCCCCATTTATGATGGGGAGACATATTGTATTTGGTCGAGTTATCTGTCTGTCTTTCTGTCACACTCGTATCCGCTCCCCAAATATGGAAGGATTTCAAAATGCTTTGGCAAAAATGTTTGACTCAACAAGACGATGTGCAGAGCGATTTCAAGTTCAAATGTTTTTAGTCATACCCTTCATGTCCTCTCCATATCTCTTAAACCCTTGGAAGGATTTGAAAATGCTGTGGCACAAATGTTCTCCATGACAAGGCAATGTGCAGACAGCAGGATTCAGGCACATTTATAGCTCACCAGAGCACATTTGTGCTCAGGGTGAGCTTTTGTGATCGCCTGATGTCAATCGTGCGTCGTCGTGCGTCGTCCGGCATCAACAATTTCAATTTAAAAATCGTCTCCTCTGAATCTACAAGGTTCTCAGCTTTGATCTTTGATATATAGCATCATCTGTAGGTCCTCTACAAAAGTTACATAGATTATGCCCCAGGGGTCAAAATTGGCCCCGCCCCAGGGGTGTTCAGTTTTCAATAGAAACATATAGTGAAAACTTTGAAATTCTTCTCCTCTGAAACTAGAAGGTTCTCAGCTTTCTTATTTGGCACATAGCTTCAACTTTAGGTCTTCTACACAAGTTATATAAATTATGCCCCTAGGATCAAAATTGATCCCACCTCAGGGATTGCCAGTTTTTATAGCTGGCTGCTTAAACAGCCCATGGGATCACTAATTATGCATAGGAAAAACATTAAAAACCTTCTTGTCAAAAACTACATATCCCAGAGTTAAGATCTTTGTTGTATAGATTTACTTAGCATACCTTTATGAGTTTTGTTAATATCATAGTTCTGAGGTTAAAATTGGCCCTGCCCTGTGTATATAGACTTCTTCACATCAGAAACAACACTTTAAAAGTTCCCCTTTAAACCAGACTGAGACTAGCCGGTGTGAGTGCTGATGTAATCACCCTTAGCCTGATTAGTAGAGTAGAAATTGTGTTTAGACAAATAACACACACTGATTTTAGATTGAGAAAACTATTTGGATAATTCTCAAAATGCAGAAAGCTCTTAAAGCTTTTTTTCATAGCCATGCCTTGCATTAAGCTGCTAGCTATCAATATAGACCATATCAGTGTATCTGTTGTAAAGTTAGCTTAATGCAAGTTCCAGTATTCTATGCACTAATACCCATTCTTTCAGTACTGTGATGTTATCTGCTTCAGAATTGTTGTCTGCTTGTTTAAGTTTGTTCACACTGTTTTCAATCTTACAATTAACTCTCTTGTACAAACCACATATGAAGTTACATATGTGTCAGATCAGAATCCAAACTTTGTGCTAAATTCAGTCGAGTCATGCTCAGCAGTCACAGGGTTATAACACTGAGTTTCTGTCATCTGTTAGAAATAATAAAGTGAAAACTTTGAAAATCTTCTCTGAATCTACAGGGTTCTCAGCTTTCATATTTGGCACATAGCACCATGTTTCTGTCCTCTACAAAAGTTAAATAAATTATGCCCCTGGAGTCAAAATTGGCCCGCCCCAGGGGTGGTCAGTTTTCAATGGAAACATATAGTGAAAACTTTGAAAATCTTCTCCTTTGATTGTCTGGTGAGCGATGTCAGGGCCATTCTGGCCCTCTTGTTCAAAGGTTAAGGTCACAGTTTTTCATGTCTGCTCCACATCTGTTTAACCCTTGGAAGGATTCCAAAATGCTGTGGCACAAATGTTCTCCTTAACAAGCCAGTGTGCAGACAGCAGAATTCAGGCTCGTATACACTTCAAGGTCATGGTCACAATTCAAGGTCAATTATTCACACTTTCTTGTCCGGACGATAACTCCTACATGGCTGATAGGTGCCATTTGATTGAAACTTCATACATTGACAGAGCATGACGAGAGGAAGTGTCATGTATAAGGGCCATAACTCTGGCTTCAATACTTTTGGAGTCATTGCCCTTTGTTACATTTTTTGTCCAATCAATAACTCCTGCCCTTCTGTATGGAAAGAGCATGATAGAAGGAAGTGTTATGCACAAATATCACAACTCTAGCTTCAATAAGCTTCATTTTCTGCAGAGTTATGGGACTTTGAAATTTTTACATGGAAATTTCTCCAAAACCTTTAATTGGATATTCATTAAATTTCATAGGATTGATTAGCATAGTGCCTAGTTGTACATATCTTATTCATGTGGTTTGATGATTTTCTGCAGAGTAATGGGACTTTGAAATTTTTACATGAAACTTTTCCTCGGGATTCCCCCAAAAATCTTCTATTGGATTTTCATGAAACTTCATAGGATTGATCAGCAACATGCCTAGTTGCGCATTCCTTTTCCTGTTCGATTAATTTTCTGTAGATTTATGGGACTTTGGGAAATTTTGTCCACGCCCTGGGGAGACATCAGTTTTTGTATCAATAACAGTTCTAGTTTCTTTCATGATTATTCATGGAGTAAAGGGTTAAAACATTTATGTTTACTTCTTAGATTACAAGTTTCTGGGAATAATGAAGAGGCAGTTCCCAGATGTTCCCATTCTTGGATTGACTGCCACAGCCACCTCCAGTGTTCTTACTGATGTACAGAAAATCCTCAACATACAGAACTGCCAGCTGTTCCGAACCTCATTCAACAGGCCAAACCTGTTTTATGAAGTAAGTTTTTATGGCGTTCGGCCATTTAGCTATCGGTCTCTTTTACGGCAAAGAGTTCACTATTTTAGTGAACATGCACAAGACAAAAGTTTTCTTCAGTTCTGTACTAGTTTGGTTGTAAAATGTTCATGTATTTGTTTAATCTTCATGCATTTAATAATGTTTTGCTATGTAAGATAATTACTACAAATCTACACGAAGATAAACTTTTTAAAAAGCTTGAATTTTAATAAACTTCAAAGAAGACGCGAACGAATATTTTTACCGTACTTTTCGCAATACTGCGTTCTAAAGCAGCAGGAATATAGCTGAGGTTCCCAATTGCATTTTGTATACACATTGGTAGCTGATTAGCATATATCCCTACATTTTCAGCCAATCAAACTGCCTTTTGCGGTCATATTCGGTCATTTCTGTTTGATCCGTACTTAAATTAGAAAATAGGAAGTTTCATAAAGGACAAGATCAAAATAAATCTAAAATTTTTGATCAACCAATGAAATTCGGAATTCCCATAGATCACGCAACGAACAGCGTGTTATAACAATAGCACCCAGCCTCAACAGAAGAAATCTTACTAAGAGTAAAACCGTGAAAACACTGGGTTCTTTCTGATTACCAGAGTAAGCATTATCCATAGAAGGTTTCCAACACTTATTCAATCAAATTGTATTCCAGTCTCAATAACAACTGTGAAAATAGAGTCTCTTCTATATATCGTGTAACCGCCGACACTGTCATTTGCTCAAGATGTTTGTGTTGTGTAAAAGCGAAAGTAGGTAGCAATTTGTTGAAATGTCTTTCCCAGATTACAACGTTACTTCAGACTGTAATTCTGAATTTGAGTTTCATCAGGTTCCAAACAACTACCCTAATTGTACATGTATAACCCCCTCAAATGTAACTAAAAAGACACACTACATTGTCTTAACAGCAATTAATTTCTATGGTTAGTAAATAATAACTAGGGTAGTGCTTCAAAATACACATGATTTATCAACAGCATTTAATATTGCTTTGATATGAATTGAAAGATGGACACTATCACCCAGCGTTGCATTATTGCATTTCAGACTTAATGAGGTCAATGACTGAGTTTTACTAACAAATACGTCGCTAGTGGTTTAACTTGGGTTTCAGTCTGTCATATTTTTATGCCCCCATGGGGGTGTAATTGATTTTGAACTGTCTGTTGGTTTGTTGGCTTGGCCCCAACTTTAATGTTGGCAATTACTTTGTAGCCATTGTACATACACACTTCAAAGGCTCAAATCTGACCAATCAAAAACTTGAGAACAAACTCAGACTCAACTAAAAAGTTTTATACGCATGGATACTGATTTTATTTGTCTGCTGCCATGTGTGAATCCATGATCAGTTTAGCAAATACAGTAAAACCTTGCCAATCCAAACTTTAAGTACCAACAAATTAAGATATTTTAGGCAGGTGCCTGTTTAAAGATTTATTATGCGCATTTTTTCGTATTAATTAATAAACACCAGAACACACATATACATATCCTATTTACCAACAGGATATATTTGTTCAGCTAAATATTATCGCTATTCGAATATTACCAAATCCATTAAAAGAACCTCCTTTTTAGGGGCGACAAATTTGTACGGAAATCAACAGACATCTTCGGCCAAGTTCCGAATGACTCCCTGATTCTATTTCGGAACAATACTTTGAATATTAATTAGGTTGTTATCACATGTTACAATGGCTGACACTGGTTGTTGACCTACATATATGTCGAATGAGTACTCCCTGTATGCAGATTTGAGTCTTACAACAAATTCCGGTCAAAGGAAAGAGTGATAGCAAAAGAAATGAATATTCTTGTAAGAAAAAAATGACGTCTTGAATATCAATTAGATAAATTTTTAAAATGGCGTATTGACGCAGGAAATTGATTCCATGGCAGAAACTGCAGAATCAGATCTATACAGTGAAACCCCTCTAAACCGGACGTTAATTTTGGTATAAATATCGGTTTTGGAGACCGGTAACAGCTTAATGCAGGGTGAAAGTCATGCAGAAAGCTCCTAGGAGCTTTCTGCATGAATTTTACCCTGCATTAAGCAGCCACCTGCCTAATAGTAGCTAAATTCTTCTTTTCTAGAATTCCGGTTTAGAGGGGTTTTACTGTAGTATTCAAGAAGCAAACAGAGCAGACCCTAATCAGACAGCTCCTACATCAGCTGTCTGATTGGGGTCTGCTCTTTTTGCCTTTGAAATATTATAGACCTGATTGCTACTGCTAAAATTTCTTTCCTGTGTTCATGTGCCATAATGCAAAATAATCGAATAAATATGCATGATGTCATAATTCCTTACATGAATATTCATGGAGTAAAGGGTTAAGTATTGAATCAGGGCAGATATAATCAATCCACTCTGTACACATAAAAACACTTTAAAAACTCTTTGTTCAAGTATTTTATATGACTGATGTGTAATAATGTGTTCTTTCTTACAGATTAGAGAAAAACCGTCAGTTCAGAAAGAAGTCATGGATGACATACAGAAGCTGATTTCAACAAGGTTTCCAAATCAGTCAGGTGAGATTTTTTAAGTATATAATGGATCACAGCATAACCTGTAGCAGCTTTTTTTTTATTAGCTCATCATTCTGAGCAAAGCTCGGGATGAGCTTTTGGGAGACTTGATTGTCAGGATTCCTTCGTGTAGTGTGTGTTGTCAACAATTTGCTTATGCACCCTAGTAGTCACAATTTTAGTCCAATCTTCGTGAAACTTGTTCAGAATGATTGTCTTGATAAAATCTCGGACGTGTTCGAAAGTGGGTCATGTTGGGTTAAAAAACTTGGTCACTAGGTCAAATAGTAGGAAACCTTGTGAACACTCTATAGGTCGCATTTTTAGCCCAATCTTCATGAAACTTGGTCAGAATAATAAAATCTTGGATGAGTTTGAAAGTGGGTTATGTGGGGTCAACTTTGTGAACACTCTAGAGGTCATATTTGTAGCCAAATCTTCATGAAACTATCAGAATGATTGTGTTGATAAAATCTCAAACAAGTTTGAAAGTGGGTCATGTAGGGTCAAAAACTAGGTCACTAGGTTAAACAGTAGGAAAACCTTGTGAACACTCTAGTGGTCACATTTTGTTCCCAATCTTCATGAAACTTACTCAGAATGATTGTCTTAAAAAAATCTCAGTCAAGTTTGAAAGTGGATCATGTGGGGTGAAAAACTAGGTCACTAGGTAAAATAGTAGAAAAAAAACATGTGAACACTCTAGAGGTCACATTTGTAGCCAAATCTTAATTATTTTTTTTATCAGAATGATTGTTTTCATAAAATCTCGGGATAAGTTTGAAAGTGGGTCACGTAGGGTCAAAAACCAGGTAACTAGGTTAAACAGTAGAGAAACATTTTGAAAACTATTGGTCACATTTTTAGTCCAGTCTTCATGAAACTAAATTTTTCTCAGAATGTTTGTCTTTTGGTGATATCAAGGTAGAGTTTAATCATAGGTGGGGTGGGGTAAAAAGGTAGGTCACTAGGTCAAATATTAGAAAACTCACTCTAGAGGTCACATTTTAACCCTTACAAAGCTGAATTTTCAAATAGACCATTCCAAAATTCAAACAGGTCAAGTTTATGGTGAATAATTAGTGATTTTTCTTAAGAAAAGTGTAATATGACAAACAGTGCAGACCCTGATGAGAGGGCTCCTCAAATTAGTGACTTGTGTCCCGCACTGTAAGGGTTAAGCCCAATCTTTATTGGGCAGAATGATTGTCTTTATAAAACCAATATTCTACATCTTTGAAAATCTTGTTCTCCAGAACCACTGCTCATGATCCACTATCAACATTGTTCAAATTTCGTCCCTTAGGTCAATGTTGGCCCCATCCTGTGGCAACCCAGCTATAATTTTAAATCTATGGTAATCAGGTGAGCGATTAAGGGCCATCTTGGCCCTGTTGTTAATATTATTATCCATCAGATTGTTCAGTTGTATTTGGGATGGTAAAAACTGCTGTTGAAATGAAAGATAATAATGTTTTCATGGTATTACCATGTTTCTTGTTTCAGGTATAATCTACACATTCTCAAGGAAGGAGGCAGAAGACGTCACAGTAGATCTCCAGTCCCGTGGGATTAAGGCAGGGTGTTACCATGCCGACCTGAGTGTCCAGGAGAGGAGTCGGGTACATAAAGCCTGGATCAATGATAAAGTCCATGTAGGTATTTCTGGGGAGAAAAAAATAAGCATATTACAAATAAAATAAAAGACTTTACTCTTAACTCCATAAATATGCCTTTGTATGACTTTGCAAACAGAGTAGACCCAGATCAGACAGCTCCTGCAGGATCTGCTCTGTTTGCTTTTGAAATGATAAAGATGTGATTCTACAGTTTCTGCCATGGCCATGTGTCATTATAAAAATTAGTCTAATTAATATTCATGAATATTTGATGTAATTATTTCTTACATGAATATTCATGAAGTAAAGGGTTAACCTTTAGTATGCTGGGCATATTTTTATTGCTAGAATATTTTTTGCCATTCAGATTTCAAAGCTGATTTTCTTTCATTTCTGTCCAAAGACATAATATCTGTATCCAAACTATTAGCAGGCAGACTCACACAGATTTGCTCATTATGTGGGAAAGGTTAAGAAGTGTATGTTTTTCGAAATGGAATACATACATTTTTATACAACCAACTTTTGGAAGGTTGTGGTAGGCATTTAGATTTTAAACCTTGTCCATAACTGGCATAAGTCCATATATCAGTTATTTGGCCATTTCTCTTGTGTGTTTTTATCACACATAACCATGGTCCAAGGTTATAAAACTCTGAGTCTGAGTCTGAGATCATTCTCAAGTATCCGATTGGTCGGATGCTTGAGAATGATCTCATACTCAAGCAAAAAGTTTTATAACCTCAGGGCCATATCTTCACCATTTCATGCTCTACAATTTGATAAAGATTCCCTCTCTAATACTGTAAACCTGTGTACAGCAACCACCAAAAATAAGTCTAATTACATGTATGTGTTTTAGGACAGCTTGTAGCATAACACTCTACGCTTGCTATTCACGTCAATATACCTACCTGTAAATAGTGAAGACCTTGATGAGACAGCTCCTGCAGGAGCTGTCTCATCAGGGTCTGCACTATTTACAAGTTGATTGTGCAACCAGTGCACTCCACAGCAGTGATTGCACAGAGAAATACGTGTACACAGTGAAGATATATGGAATTATACAACAGGGCATGGGTAAAGTAGGAGAAATGTATTTTAAAATTCAGCAAGCGAAGGGTTAGGACAGCTTGTAGCATAACACTCTACCTGTTGAACAATCATCTACCAAAGAATGACATCATGATTATTCATTAGCTGATTTTTTTTTTATAATTGCAACCATACACAAATTGTTTTGGTACTGGTAGTAAATGTAGAGTTAGATGTATTGTAATTTTATAAGCAAACGGAGCAGACCCTGATCAGACAGATCTTGGAGGAACCATCAGTGCTGGGTCTACTCTGTTTGCAGAGGCATGAAAAAGTGTTTTTATCACATAGTCTGCGGTTTGGGAGTGCCAAAACAGTGTGGTAAACCGCAGAAATGCACATGTGCACAAGTAAAACTAGCAGTTTGATTCTGGCCGATAAGGAATCTTAAAGAGAATATGCAAAACCAGTGCATGACACTATTAGTCAGTCAATCGTAGCGCTGCTTGGCCTTTCACTCCATGTGCACCGTCTGCTGTATTACTACGCTGTTTGAAGACAATGGGGAAAACAGCCATCAGCTATAGCCTGTTTCATTTTCTATGGCAACTTATGAGGGTTATGTACTAAAAAGAATCTTACAATTGTATTCATTACAAATTGTTTTTATGAAACTCGTTTACTATAATGAATATGACACTTGCTGAAGCTCATGTAATATTATTGTAGTAAAATCGTTTCATAAAAACAATTTGTAATGAGTGCTCATGTAAGATCCTCTACCTGTGTATATGAGGGAAAGGGTGAAGGTGATAGTTATGCAGAAAGTTTGTATAGGAACTTACTGCATTACTTTCGTCTCGCAACCGCATGCTGTTATAGACCCCATGTTTAATCATTACAGTAAAACTTCGATTATCCGAACACTAAAATACTTATTATTATCGATCTTTAAGACAGGTGGCAGCTTAATGCATGGTGAAAGTCATGCAGAAAGCTCCTCTAGGAGCTTTCTGCATGACTTTCACCATGCATTAAGCAGCCACCTGCCTAAAAGGGTCTAAATTCTTCTATACCGAAAATTCGAATAATCGAGGTTTTACTGTATATGGTTGCTAGAGACAGCTTCTACTGTATTTCATTGGAGTAAAAGCAATACGCTTGTAATTGCAGGTAGTGGTTGCAACAGTGGCTTTTGGTATGGGTATAGACAAGCCAGACGTAAGATATGTAATCCACCACTCCCTCAGCAAGTCTATGGAGAATCTGTACCAGGAGAGTGGACGAGCAGGTATTATACCGCAGCCTTTTGTGTCTGTGGGTAAATCGCATGTCACTCTTTAACTTAGTAAGTCTTACAGAGATGCCAGACGCCATCTGATGCCTATGCAATCAGGGAAAGACCCAGACCGGATTGATCCTGCAGGTGTTAGCTGTAGATCATAGACTGTCAAATAGTTATGATCCAGACTGTATACAAAACTCATCTATATCGTGCTCTAAAGTTCTGGTTTGATATTTCTGTAACACTACTGTGGAGTTTTTAACCTTTTCTCTTATACAAATGCCTTTTCACGCATTTTAAAGCAGTAGACCCAGATCAGATGGCTCTTATAGGAATCCAATAATCAGGGTCTGCTCTATTTGCTTTGACATGATATAGATCTGATTTATAGCTCACCTGAGCAAAGCTCAGGGTGAGCTTTTGAGAGACTTGAATGTCTAGCGTCTGTCGTCCGGCGTCAACAATTTGCTTGCGAACACTCTAGTGGTCATAACTTTAGTCCAATCTTCATGAAACTATCAGAATTATTGTCTCGATAAAATCTCGGACAAGTTTGAAAGTGGGTCACGTTTAGTCAAAAACTAGGTCATATAGAAGGAAAACTTTGTGAACAATTTAGAGGTCACATTTTCAGCCCAATCTTCATGAAACTTTGTCAGAATAATTGTCCTGATAAAATATCAGACCAGTTCTAAAGTGGAATCAAAAACTAGGTCACCAGATCAAATAGTAGAAAAACCTTGTGAACAATCTAGAGGTCACATTTTCAGCCTAATCTTCATGAAACTTTGTCAGAATGATTGTCCTGATAAAATCTCGGACGCGTTCGAAAGTTGGTTATGTGGGTTAAAAAACTAGGTCACTAGGTCAGATAGTAGAAAATAGTTATCTGCTATGTGTTTAGCAGAAATTCTATATATTTCCAACTGTTTGCCTATTTTGCGAGTGTTGTTCACTCAAATCACACTGCATTTGACAAAGAAAACATTCATTATTCAAAATGTCTTTTTCTTAATTTTAATTGCATATACAGTAAAACATCTTTGCCACAGGCAAGACTAATTCAGGTTACTAAATGCAATTGGTAGCTTAATGCAAGATGAAAGTTATACATAAAGCTCCCTTAGGAACTTTTTGCATTTCTTTTGTTCTGCATTAAGCAATCATTTATTTTTACTCAATTCCTCATAGACTATTTTTTAGATCCAATCTCTTTTGATATTCTTCCGAAAAGGAGCATTTACTAGAAAAAAAATAGAATTGTGTAGTTCTGAAACTATTGTGATAAATAGAGCATTTGCTCGTGTAGAGTAAATGCTTTATTTATCACAATGGTTTCAAAAAGTGATTTTTACAGAGGCATCAAAAGGTGTCAATATCAGGAAATGGGTTAAAATATACACATGTAACAATGTTTATTCCATTATATTTTGATCATGCAGGTCGTGATGATAAGAAGTCTCACTGTATAGTGTACTACAGACTACAGGATGTGTTCCGCCAAAGCTCTATGGTACTAGCTGAGCAGACAGGCATCAGGAACCTGTATGGCATCATGGAATACTGTGTGGACATCAGCAAGTAAGCAAATCCTTAACTTTTAATCCCTAGCTCTCTACCCTTAGCACTTGGCCTGCTAAGCTATTGTCATTTTTATACGCCCTTCTTCAGACAGGACGTATTATGTCGTACGGCTGTCCGTCTGTATGTCCGTGAACTTTTACTTGTCTGCTCGCCAACTCAAACAAGTTCGATAAACAGCAAGATTGCCCCTAACACTACAGAATATATCCCCTTATTTTTGTGAATTTCCATGAAATTTTGCTTGCCCGGTCTCTAACTCAAACAAGTGTAATCCAAACTTTTTCTAATTTTGTCAGCAAGTATAATACCATAACGTCTCAGTCATGTTCGATAACCAGCAAGATTGCCCCAGACACTACAGAATTATCTCCCCTTTATGAATTTCTATGAATTTTTTGCTTGTCCGCTCTCTAAGTCAAACAAATGTAATCCAATCCTTTTCAGATTTGGTCAGCATGAATATTACCATAATGTCTAAGTCAAATGCGATAGCCAGCAAGATTGTCTCTTACACTCAAGAATTACCTCCCCTTACTTTATGAACTTTTGCTTGTCCGCTCTCTAACTCAAACAATCGTAGTACAATCCTTTTCGAATTTGGTCAGCATGTATATTACGATAATGTCTCGGTTAAGTTCGATGAATAGCAAGATTGCACTTGATACTCCAGAATTATCTCTCCTTTACTTTATGCCACCTGATATGGAGTAATGGCCTTTCAACTTATAGACATTTGATGGGCGTATATTGTGACATTTTGGCACTCTTGTTAAATTTGTATGCTTGGTTTTCATACACCATCAAGAAATAGATATGAGGGTTATGTGTTACATTGTTATCCCCCGCAAACTTGTTTGAGGGGGGTATACTGGAATCACCCTGTCTGGCAGATGGTCAGTCGGTCATTCCATTTGTCCTTCCGCAGCTGCGGTACGGGGATATTCATCACCTTTAGTGATAGTTCTAGTTATTTCTATTTACCCTTTACCTCTGTTACATTGTTATTTACATTGCTATTTCTGTTAACACTTAATCTGTGTGTTACATTGTTATTTCTGTTAAACCTTTACCTATGTGTTACATTGTTATTTCTGTTAAACCTTTACCTATGTGTTACATTGCTATTTCTGTTAACCCTTTACCTATAGATGTGTTAAATTGCTATTTTTGTTAAACCTTTACCTATGTGTTACATTGATATTTCTGTTAACCCTTTACCTATGTGTTACATTGTTATTTCTGTTAACCCATTACCTATGTGTTACATTGTTATTTCTGTTAACCCTTTACCTAAGTACCTACTTAAAAGGTGTCACTATCTTTGACTGAAAGTGCTGACTTGTTTGTTTTAAAAAAATGTCATTGTCACTAACAAACGCTTAAATAATCTTGTATGATTGGCAGGTGTCGCAGGAGTATGATAGCAAGGTACTTTGGAGAGGTCTGGGACAGCAGTCAGTGTAACAGAATGTGTGACAACTGCAGTGCCTCTTGTAAGTCATGATAATAATAATAATAATAATAATAATAATAATAAAATACTACATTTATATAGCACTTTTTTCATACAATGTACATGTACGTTCAAAAGTGCTTCAAAGCAACAATTTTAAGTACAAATCAAATCAAATTACTACAATGCAAACTTAAAATTAGACGAGCAGTCCAGAATTTAAACAAATGAGAATCTATCTTGAATCAAAACAATCACACAATTATAACACATAATACTATAAAGTACTGTATATAGTCATAAAAGCAGTACATGTACTATACCGGACATAAAATCTTCCTAGATCTACACCATAAAACAAGAACATTTTTAAAAACATACTGTACCATTTTATAAAAAATAATAGCAATTATTTAAGTACATGTATCAAAATGTACAATAAAATAGATAGTCTATGGCGTTTCAAGGGATTTAGGTGCTTCTTCATTTGAGCTGTTCAGTGAGAAAACAATACTGGTACAGTAAACCCCCTCTAAACCATACATTAAATTTAGTATAAATATCTGTCTTAGAGGCATGTGGCAGCTTAATGCTCCTATACAAGCTTTCTGCAAGACTTTCACCCTGTATTAAGCAGTCATCTACCTGGAAGTATCTAAATTCTTCTCTACTAGAATTCCAGTTTAGAGGGGTTTTACTGTATTAGTGCGTTTGCAAAAAGTGTTGGCCCGGGCAAGCGGTCAGGGCCCAGTTTCACTATAAAAAGCTCAAATAATAGCATCAAGATCTGAAGCTGAGTCGATTCTGAAGTTCATTTGATATGTCGTTTCAGAGTTAAGTCCCTTGCACTTAAAAAAATAATGCAAATATATGTAAACATGAGGATGGCCGTAACTTTTTTATTTTAAATGATATTTACTTCAAATTTTTTATATGATATATCCTTAATATGGATTTTCACATATATTGCGGGTTTTATGATATGTCATTATGTCATTTAAAAAAAGAGACGTATTATGGAATGGCGCTGTCTGTCTGTCTGTCTGCAATATGTTTAACTAAAGATTGGCTGGGTGGATCCTTCTCAAATTTAACCACAATGTTTATCTGGACATGCTACAGTAGCCTGTCCAGTCCTGGTTCGTATATCCAATGTCAAGGTCGCATAATTAGACTTAGAATTTGCGTTAAGCATTTGCGTTTAGCAAATATGTTAAATGTCAGTCTGTCTGTAACATCTCTAACTCGAGTTCTGCTTGACGGATCCTTCTCAAATTTAACCACAATGTTTATCTGGACGTGCTACAGTAGAATGGGTGTGTTCTGGTATGTATATCCAAGGTCAAGGTAGCACAATTGGACTTTGAATTTGCGTTTAGCATTTGCGTTAAGCAAATATGTTAACCTCAATTTATATGTTTAAAGTCCACTTAATGACTTATTTACATAACCCTTTGAGATAAAGCTTTGAAACTTTGTAAAATTGTTCACCATCACAAGCTTCATCTGTAGGCAAGAGTACATAACTCTGTCAAGCATTTTGACAGAATAATGTCCCTTTTTAATTTAGAATTTTGTTTAATGTTTTTGTTAAAGTCCAATTATTTACATAACCCTTTGAGATAAAGCCTTGAAACTTGGAACATCGCACATTTGATATTAGAATTTGCTTTTAACAAATATGTTAACCTCAGTTTATGTTGAACAAGGCCTCAACGGGCGTATATTGTGCCTACTGGCACTCTTGTTTTATTTTAAAGTTATGACCCTTGAAATGTGTGTTCATTGCTTTGTTTGTTGGTCAACTTTTAGTTTGTCTGTTGTTTTCTGGGAAAACTATTAAAAGGATATTAATGCAACTTCACCCAAATGCTTTATGCAACAAAACCTGAAACTGTGTTGATTTGGAGGTTCATTCAATATTTCGTTACAGAGTTATGGCCCATGCAATTTACGAAATCTGCAAATTTGAGGATGGCCATAACGTTTGTATTTAATAAGATATTCACTTCAATTTTTATGCCCCCAAAGCTAGGCTTTGGCGGCATATAGTGATCGCACTGTGCGTGTGTGGGTGGGTGTGTGTGTGTGTGGGTGTGTGGGTGGGTGTGTGGGTGGGTGGGTGGGTGTGTGTGTGTGTGGGTGTGTGTACCTTTTGTCCGGAGTATATTTCCTTTGTCACATCAGCTACGGATACCAAATTTGGTGTGTGAGTTCATATTGGGATGGGGGAGTGTCGCGTATCATTTTCATGTCACTGTGACCTTGACCTTGACCTTTGACCTTGATTTTACAAAAAGCTTGTCCGGAGCATATCTCCTTTACCTTACCAGCTACAGATTCCAAATTTGGTGTGTGAGTTTATCTTAGGATGGCGGAGTGTCGCGTACCATTTCCAGGTCACTGTGACCTTGACCTTGACCTTTGACCTCGATTTTAAAAAAAGCTTATGCCTTACCAGCTACAAAAAGCTTGTCCGGAGTATATCTCCTATACCTTACCAGCTAAGGATTCCAAATTTGGTGTGTTAGTTCATCTTGGGATGGAGGAGTGTCGCGTACCATTTTCAGATCACTGTGACCTTGACCATGACCTTTGACCGATTTTACAAAAAGCTTGTCCGGAGCATATCTCCTTTACCTTACCAGCTACAGATTCCAAATTTGGTGTGTGAGTTCATCTTAGGATGGCGGAGTGTCGCGTACCATTTCCAGGTCACTGTGACCTTGACCTTGACCTTTGACCTCGATTTTAAAAACCGCTTATACCTTACCAGCTACAAAAAGCTTGTCCGGAGTATATCTCCTATTCCTTACCAGCTAAGGATTCCAAATTTGGTGTGTGAGTTCATCTTTGGATGGAGGAGTGTCGCATACCATTTTCAGATCACTGTGACCTTGACCATGACCTTTGACCGATTTTACAAAAAGCTTGTCCGGAGCATATCTCCTTTACCTTACCAGCTACAGATTCCAAATTTGGTGTGTGAGTTCATCTTGGGATGGCGGAATGTCATGTACCATTTCCAGGTCACTATGACCTTAACCTTGACCTTGACCGATTTTACAAAAAGTTTGTCCAGAGCATATCTCCTATACCTTACCAGATACGGATTCCAAATTTGGTTTGTGAGATCACCTTCAGATGGCGGAGTGTCGCGTACCATTTTCAGGTCACTGTGACCTTGACCTTGACCTTCGACCTCGATTTTACAAAAAAGGTTGTCCAGAGAATATCTCTTATACCTTACCAGCTATGGATTCCAAATTTAATGTGTGAGTTTATCTTGGGATGGCGGAGTGTCGCGTACCATTTTCAGGTCACTGTGACCTTGACCTTTGACCTACATTTTACACAAAGCTTGTCTGGAGCATTTCTCCTATACCTTACCAGCTACGGAATCCAAATTTGGTTTGTGAGTTCATCTTGGGATGGGGGAGAGTCATGTACCATTTTCAGATCACTGACCTTGACCTTGACCTTTGACCTCAATTTTACAGTCCGGAGCATATCTCCTATATCTTACCAGATACAAAAAGCTTGTCCAGAGCATATCTCCTATACCTTAAACGTTGACAATCAACCCAGGGTCCTTTTTAACGTTGAGAATGACTTAGGGTCCTTTTTAACTAAGTTTTGACGCTTGGCTCTTTTCTTAGCTATCATAATCGTCAAAGGTTCTGTTTCTAATGTTAAGAACTGACTCCTGTGTCATTTTTAACAGCATCAAAATTTCATGTTACACCTGCATTACATTGTATTGTTTTTCCACCAAAATGCATTTCGGTGTCAAACACTTTGGGGGCATTTGTCACCCGTGACGACCCTCTTGTTTTTCCATATAATATCACCTTAATATGGAGATCAAGATCTGAATCATAAAATTGAAAACATCAAAACTTACAAAGCATAATTATTGAATCAGAGAAAGTTTGCAAGTGGGTGTATCATGTACCGTATGCGGTACTCTTGTTAAAACAGGTGGTAGTTTAACCCATTCCCTCATATTGACACCTTTTGACACCTCTGTAAAAGTCATTTTTGAAATCATTGTGATGAATAGAGCATTTGCTATGGAGAACATGCTATATTTATCACAATGGTTTCAGAACTACACAATTCTAGAATTTTCCTTTTCTCTAATAAATGCTCCTTTTTGGTAGATTTATTCAATGAGATTGGATCTAAAAATAGCCTATGAGGTAATGGGTTAATGCAGGACAAAAGTAATACATCCAAGCATGTAGTATGTACTCTGCTATCACACATTTTGAATATTAAAGAAAATGACTTCAGAATTGAAATTTTTGAAACAAGTTACAAATGAGATACAAGTTGCATTCGACATATTGTGCTAAATGGTTTAAATCTCTTCAATATCAGAGCAATGGATTAAGGAGCATATTCAAATTACAAAAACTGTCATTTCTCCACCAAACCCTATGTTGTGACCACTCTTTAGAATCATTTTGAAGAGACGATTCTAATGTGTGGTCACAACATAGGGTTTGGTGGAGAAATAAAGGAGCTAGTATTGGAAACTTTACTACACATCTTTATGTCTCTACCGTATGTTACAGATACAATAGAGAGGAAGGATATAACATCATACTGCATGAATGTCTTGAAGATAATAGAAAACGCAGATGCTGGCAACCAGAAATTAACTGCAAACAAGCTGATTGATGCTTGGCAGGGCAAAGGCCCTGTTTTACTGAGGGTCAAGGTAACATACCCTACTGTTTTAAACCTTTCATTCATATAAATGCATTTTCGTGGATTTGAAAAGAGAGTAGACCCAAATCAGGCAGCTCCTATAGGAGTCTTATCAGGGTCTGCTCTGTTTGCTTATGACATGATATATATCAGACTCTAAAGTCTTTGTCAGAGCAAACTATTCCATTGAAAACTTTACAATTGCGAAATTTCCGCTGATAAATGTTCATGATGTCATAAATTCTTACATGAATATTGAGGAGGTAAAGGGTTAACTCGTAGATCTACACCTATTAATTCCTTTGCAAACAGAGAAGCCCCAGATCAGATGGCTCCTGTTGGAGCCATCTGATCAGGTTCAGCTCTGTTTGCTTATGAAATGATATATACACATAGTTCTGATTCTACAATTGTGTAAATTTAACCATTTACCCGATAGATACATCCTTTGGCACCTTTGCAAACATTGCAGACCAAAATCAGGCAGCTCCAGTAGGATCTCAGTAATTAATGTCTTTTCTTTTGCCCCCGTGACGACAATCAGGGGGCATTATGTTTTGCACCTGTCCGTCAGTCACGCTTTTACATGCACTTGGTTGTCACAGTTTTTTCATTGTCTTATATGATGATAATATCTCCCTAACCACTCTAGCTATTGCCATGGAATTGCATATACACGTTGAACACCATCCATACTTTTATTGGGCACCCAGCCCAGGATGCCCGCAAGCCTAAGGTCAAGGTCAAGGTCAAATGACTTGGAAATTTTACGTGCAGTTGGTTGTCACAGTTTTTTAGCTCACCTGGCACAAAGTGCCAAGGTGAGCTATTGGGATGATCCTATGTCCGGCGTCCGTCGTCGTGCGTATGTGCGTAGTGCGTCGTGCGTACGTGCGGGCGTCAACAATTTACTTAAACATCTTCTCTGGAACTACAAAGCCATGAGCTTTGATATTTGGTATGTAGTATGATGTAATGGTCCTCTACAAAGATTGTTCAAATTATGTCCCCCGGGCCAAAAATGGCCCCACCCCAGGGCTTATCAGTTTTTCATTGGAAAATCTTTAAAAATCTTCTTCTCTAAAACTGTAAGGCATAGACCTTTGATATTTAGTATGTAGCATCATCTAATGGTCCACTACTAAGATTGTTCAAATTATGACCCCTGGGTCTAAAATGGCCCGCCCCGGGGCTTATCAGTTTTTCATAGGAAAATCTTTAAAAATCTTCTTCTCTGAAACTGTCAGGCATAGACCTTTGGTATTTGGTATGAAGCATCATCTAATGGTCCTCTACTAAGATTGTTCAAACTATGACCCCTGGGCCAAAAATGGCCCCACCCCAGGGCTTATCAGTTTTTCATAGGAAAATCTTTAAAAATCATCTTCTCTGAAACTGTAAGGCATAGACCTTTGATATTTGGTATGTAGCATCATCTAATGGTCCTCTACTAAGATTGTTCAAATTATTACCCCTGGGCCAAAAATGGCCCCGCCCCAGGGCTTATCAGTTTTTCATAGGAAAATCTTTAAAAATCTTCTTCTCTGAAAATGTAAGGTATAGACCTTTGGTATTTGGTATGTAGCATCATGTAATGGGCCTCTACTAAGATTGTTCAAATTATGACCCCCAGGACAAAAATGGCCCCGCCCCAGGGCTTATCAGTTTTTCATAGGAAAATCTTTAAAAATCTTCTTCTCTGAAACTGTAAGGCATAGACCTTTGATATTTGGTATGTAGCATCATCTAATGGTCCTTTACTAAGATTGTTCAAATTATGACCCCCAGGACAAAAATGGCCCCGCCCCAGGGCTTATCAGTTTTTCATAGGAAAATCTTGAAGAAATCATCTTCTCTGAAACTGTAAGGCATAGACCTTTGATATTTGGTATGTAGCATCATCTAATGGTCCTCTACTAAGATTGTTCAAATTATTACCCCTGGGTCAAAAATGGCCCCACCCCGGGGCTTATCAGTTTTTCATAGGAAAATCTTTAAATATATTCTTCTCTAAAATTATAAGGTATAGACCTTTGATATTTGGTATGTAGCATTAATTAATCGTCCTCTACTAAGATTAATCAAAATATGACTCCCGGACAAAAATGGCCCGCCCAAGGGCTTATCAGTTTTTCATAAGAAAATCTTTAAAAATCTTCTCCTCCAGAACTGTAAGGTCTAGGCCCTTGATATTTGGTATGTGGCATCATCTAATGGTTTTCTACCAAGATTATTCAAATTATTACCCCTGGGTCAAAAATGGCCCCGCCCTGGGGCTTATCAGTTTTTCATATGAAAAGCTTTAAGAATCTTCTTCTCCAAAACTGTAAGGCAGAGACCTTTAATATTTGGTATGTAGCGCTATCTAATAGTTTTCTACCAAGATTGTTCAAATTATGTCTCCTGGGTTGAAAACTTCCCCGCCCAGGGGCATATCAGTTTTTTATAGGAAAGCTTTTAAAAATCTTCTCTTAAAAATCTTTAAAAGTCTTCTCTGAACTTGTAAGGCATAGACCGTAGATATTTGGTATGTTGCATTATCTAATAGTCCTCTACCAAGATTTTGAAATTATGAATCCTGGATCAAAATTGACCCTGCTCTGGGGCTTAACAGTTTTTCATAGAAAAATCTTTAAGGTCTATACTCTTTATATTTAGTATGTAGCATCATCTGATGGTTTTCTACCAAGATTTTTCAAATTATGCAATCTGTCATTGAAATCATTAATCTGTTACGAACAGGTGAGCGATTAAGGGCCATCATGGCCCTCTTGTTTATCGTCTTATATCTCCCTAACCACTGTAGCTATTCGCATAGAATTGCATATACACTTTAAATGCCATCTATATTTTCATTGCACACCAAGGCCATGCTGCCAGCTAGCCCAATGTCAAGGTCAAATTTTAGGTGCAGTTGGTTGTCACAGTTTTTTCATCGTCTTATATCTATCTAACCACTGTAGCTATTTGCATGGAATTGCATATATACACATTAAATACCATCTATACTTCCATTGCACAGCCAAGTCGTGCTGTCAGCAAGCCCAATGTCAAGGTCAAATGACTTAGAAATTTTAGGTGCAGTTTGTTGTCACAGTTTTTTATTGTCTTATACATGTATATCTCGCTAACCGCTATAGCTATTGGCATGGAATTACATATACACATTAAACACCATCCATACTTTCATTACGCACCCAGCAAGCCCAATGTCAAGGTCAAATGACTTAGGATTTTACGTAGCTAGACAAGCACCACCACGGGGGCATCTTGCATCTTACAGACAGAATTTTCTAGTTGCTTATGAAATTATATACAGTAAAATGACAGCTTAATGCATTGTGAAATATATTCTGAAAATGGGTGATACTTCGAAAGCAAAAGTAGAAATGCAAAAAGAGAAAATTGCAGACTCTGTTTTATTGAGTCGTTTCATGAGTAGTAATTAAAAGTGCAACACTACTCATGTCCCCTAGCACCGGCTTAAGCTTTATTCAATTTTCAAAACTAATAACATCAAAACTAATTATCCCGAAGAACCACAAAATATAACAACACTGAGAATGAAGCATGGGGCAACTTTTTTACGGCCGCACCTGCTGTTATGAAGTAAATATATTCTGAAAATGGGTGATCTCTTCTAGGAGTTTTCTGCATTATAAAGCAGCCACCTGACTAAAAGAGTCTAAATTTAGAGTCTTCATTCTTCTATAGAAAAAAATGAATAATCAAGATTTTACTGTAGATCTAAAAAGAAGAGTTCAGAAACATAGACCAACAATAGTTGTCAAAAAATTATGGCATGCTTGCAAAAACAACCCTTTGCTTTTACCTGAGTGAAAGATTCGTAACGAAGTTCGGATAAATATTTAGGTTATTTGATAACCATTTTCTTAAATGATATAAGGCATTTATAATTTTGTATAATGTAGCAATATTGATATTTTAGTACAAAATTTTGAACATGTGGCAATAGTAATAGCTAGAATCCTCAATCCCAGATCCATGTCTTTAATCAAAATAATTGACCCTTTAATACTATACACCTACAATGCATTTATGCCATTGCAAGCGGGGTAGACTAAGATCAGAAGGCTCCCTATAAGAGCAGTCTGATCAGGGCCTGTTGCATTTGCTTTTGATGTAATATACTGGTATGATCAGGGTCTGTTGCACTTGCTTTTGGTGTAATATACCGGTAGGTATGTTTCTACAGTTTGATTTCAAAAGTATTTTATTATGTCTCCCCCATATTTATATGGGGGAGACATATTGTTTTCTTGAGAGTTGTCTGTCCGTCCGCCTGTCCATCTTCCTTGTCCGGATGATAACTTCAATATGCCTGATGCCAGTTGGTTGAAACTTCATATATAGAAAGAGCATAATGAGAGAAAGTGTCATGCACAAGATCCATAACTCTGGCTTCACAAATAGTGGAGTTATTGCCACTTGTAATGTTTTTCACATGCCTTTGTCTGGACGATAACTCCTATATGGCTCATGCCATTGGATTGAAACTTCATACATGGAAAGATCATGATGAGAGGAAGTGTCTTGCCCAAGGTCCACAACTCTGGCTTCACTAATATTGGAGTTATTGCCCCTTGTAATTGTTTTTCAGAAGGCATTGCATTAGTAGTCTTTATATTAAGCGTGGGCTCGAATCCAGCGTCGCCTTAATCTTGAATGAATAGTAAAGCATTATTTTATTTCATACTGTATAATTATACTGACCATTTATGCACATGTTCGTCAATGTTATGGAAGGGGTGCCTTTGTTTGAGTTTGTTTGAGTTTGAACCCTATATATACCATATTTTCAGAATAAATCGATGTTTAAATATGAATATCAATATAAGTTAACAAATTTTTTTGTAAAACATCTATGAACCGACCACTCATTAAGGTAAAGTGAGCTCTTTAGACAGATGGCAGCTTAATGCAGAACAAACCTAATGCAGAATGCCCTTAAGGGAACTTTCTGCATTACAGTTTACCTAAATTATGCTGCCGCCTGCCTTAAAGGCCAACAATTAATTATTGTTTGAGTATCTGGTTTAGAGATGTTTCACCATAGATATTTAACAATGAAAATATATGATAGTTGAAATTAAATTGGAAATAAATGATTAAAACCTCTGAAAACAAAAGAAAAGGGTAAACAATCAATCAAAATATGATACTAAGTAATTATAGAATCCTTAATAATGTTTAGCCAAAAAATATTTTATGTTGATGCAAGATTTGAAACACGCGCTTAATAAAATGTTCCCCAATCATTTACTTTATTATGGCCCTACGACCTATCCACTACGCTATGTTTCCGATAACTAATCTGCTTATTGTTTGTCCCTATAACTAAACCTTTTAAAAAATGACACATGGATATCTAATATGCTGATCTCCTTTATTTATGGACTGGGCGAACCAGTGACCCGTCCCGTCAGACCTAGTTGTTTGACTATAGCAACATTTTGAGTTATTTTCCTTTACATATTGTTTTTGTTATAATTGTTTGTCTGTCTATCTGTCACACATCTTATCTGGTCGATAACTGCTAATAAACAGACCGAGTTAGCAATTTTCTCTTTTTGCATTGTTCCTTTTGCTTTTGAAGGATCTCCTACTCTCAGAATTTATAACCGCTGTGTCAGATACTTGAGAATGAACTCAGACCCAAACTCAGAAGTTTTATAACCACTAGGTCTGGTGCATTACTTTTACAGGGAACAGACACTGGTACTGACAAACAGAAGTTGGAGGTCATCCTAGCCACACTGTTACTGAAGGAGTACCTGAAGGAAGACTTTCACTTCACCCCCTACACAACCATCAGCTACATGCTGCCTGGTATGAACTGTTACTACTTATCTGCAACAGACAATAACCTAGAACACTATGGCACTCTTCAGCTCTTAGGGTTTCTGTGTGTGTTTCGGGCTTCTATTCATTATCAAGAGGTTTGGTGTATAACTGTTTTAACCCTTTACTCCATAAAAATACATTTCTACACCTTTGCAAACAGAGTAGACCAAGATTAGATGGCTCCTGTAGGAGCCGTCTGATCAGGGTATACTCTGTTTGCTTATGATATATTACAGATATGATTCTACAGTTTTGGTCATGGCCCAAAATGCCTGTGTCTATGTACTATTATATCATAAATCTAATTAATATTCATGATGTTAGTATTTCTGACATGAATATTCATGAAGTAAAGGGGCAATAAATACCAGAGTCAGACATTGTTTGGTTGAGAGTTAAAGCAGACGGATAGGATAATGCTTCTCATATCTACTACATGTACTTTGAATTGTATGTCAAAGTGCTTTATGATTTTTTTCAATCCCACTTACAGACACCTTTGCAAACAGAGCTGACCTACCTAGATCAGACCATGGTCTGTTCTGCTTGCAAATGGTATTTAACCCTTTCCCTAATATAATCTTGTTTTCACGCATTTGCAGACAAAGTAGACCCAGATCAGACGGCTCCTATAGGAGCCATCTGATCTGGGTCTACTCTGTTTGCTTATAGAATTGAATAGATCTGTGTCTTTACTTTCTAAAAAGGCTACAATGTTCTACCTCTCATTTTTACTGTTTTGTCTATGAATATTGAGTAGGTATTGAAATTTGCAATAAGCATAGAACAGGAAAAGGGTTAATGGATATGTTGCTATTTCCTTTTTTTTCTGCCAAAAAAATTATCTCCGGTCTATGTTTTATGAATTCTTGAATATTGTTCAACTGGGAAATGGTTAATTTCATTACCTGACACTGATGTTATTGAGGTTTGTTTTCCTCTCTTCCAGGTCGCAAAGCTAATAGACTGAGGAATGGACAAGATAAGATCTCTATTAATTTTCCTAGTAAACTGAAGAGTAACACAGTTGCATGTAGCTCCACAACTACTCAGAATCTCACAGCTAGTCATTCAGATTCGAGGAACCCTAACTTAAGTCTTAAAAAATCTAAGTCAGAAACTGACAAACCAAAACTTGTGGTAATTAACAAAGAAAAATCAGCCTTTACGCAAATGGTGAAATCTGAGAGTTGTGCATCTGTAGATGATAAGCCTCCTAAAACTAAGAAATCTGATTCGATATTAAAGAAAAGAAAGCCAGTAATTGTTGAGAGTGAAAGTGAATCAGAGAGTTTAGACTTTGGAGATTGTTATGGAAAAAGTAAAGGCAAGAAATTGAAGAGGAAGAAGCCGAATTCAGAGGAAATATCAACGAAAATGAATAGCATTAAAGATTCCTGTGAAGTTTTAAATGGTAGTAGTAATGAAGTGTATAATAAAACACCTGTTGTTATTGATTCTGACAGTGAAGATGATGGGAAGGATATTGATGGCCATGGAGAGAATGCAACAAAGAATAATTCTTTGGCTGAGGATGATGTAAATGCAGCTGTTTGTTTATTAGATAGTGACAGTGACTTTGATCAATAAAGGATATCTGATGTAGCTAATATTCATTCTGTTTGCTATTTATGAAATTCCATACCCAATTTATCTACACCCTTTCCTTGTTTAACCCATTCCCTCATAGGCTATTTTAGACTCAACCTCTTTCAATAAATCTACCAAAAAGGAGCATTTGCTAGAGAAAAGGAAACCTTTAGAATTGTGTAGTTTTGAAACCATTGTGATAAATACAGCATTTGCTCGCAATGGTTTCAAAAAGTGATTTATACAGAGGTGTCAAAAGGCGTCAATATCAGGGAATGGGTTAGTATTCATGGCAGAAAAAATGACTGTACGAAGATTAACTAGCCACATTATTAACTCACCAGAGCACACTGTGCTCAGGGTGAGCTTTTGTGATTGCCGGATGTCCGTTGGCATCCGTCGTTTGTCGTTCTGTCGTCAACAATTTGAACTTTTAAAAATCTTCTCTGATGAATCTACAGGGTTCTCAGCTTTCATCTTTGGCACATAGCATCACCTATAGGTCCTCTACAAAAGGTATATAAATTATGCCCCTGGGGTCAAAATTAGCCCTGCCCCAGGTGTGGCCAGTTTTCAATAGAAATATATAGTGAAAACTTAAAAAAAACTTCTCCTCTGAAACTGGAAGGTTCTCAGCTTTAATAATTGGCACATCAGGTCCTCTACAAAAGTTATGTAAATTATGCCCCTGGGGTCAAAATTGGCCCCGCCCTAGGGGTGGCTAATTTTCAATAAAAGCATATATAGTGAAAACTTTGAAAATCTTCTCTGAATCTACAGGGTTTTCAGCTTTCATATGTGGTTCATAGGATCATGTTCAGGTCCTCTACAAAAGTTATATAAAAAATGCCCCTGGGGTCAAACTTGGCCCTGTCCCAGGGGTGGCCAGTTTGCAAAAGAAACATAGTGAAAACTTTGAAAATCTTCTCCTCTTAAACTGGAAGGTTGTCAGCTTTCATATTTGGCACATAGCATCATGTTCAGGTCCTCTACAAAAGTTATATAAATTATGCCCCTGGGGTCAGATTTGGCCCCACCCCAGGGGTGGCCAGTTTCAATAGAAACATAATTATAGTGAAAACTTTGAAAAACTTCTCCTTTGAAACTGGAAGGTTCTCAGCTTTCATATTTGGCACACAGCATCATTTTCAGGTCCTCTACAAAAGTTATATCAATTATGCCTCTGGGGTCAAAATTGGCCCCGCTCCAGGAGTAGCCAGTTTTGTATAGAAACATAATTTATAGTGAAAAACTATTTCAGGTCCTCTACAAAAGTTATATAAATTATGCCCTGGGGTCAGAATTGGCCCCGCCCCAGGGGTGGCCAGTTTTCAATAGAAACATATAGTGAAAACTTTGAAAATCTTCTCCTGAAACTGGAAGGTTGTCAGCTTTCTTATTTGGCACATAGCATCATATTCAGGTACCCCTGGGGTCAACATTGGCCCCGCACTAGGGGTGGACAATTTTCTATAGAAACATATATTGAAAACTTTAATCTTCTCCTCTGATTCTCTGGTGAGCGATATCATGGCCCTCTTGTTTATCAGCATTCTTAACAAGAGATTTTTTTCACTGTGGCAGAAAATAAAAAGTCTGATTCTATATTATTCAATAAGCGAACACCAATCCGATTGCTCCTACAGGAGTTTTCTTATCTTATTCTACTCTGTTTACAAAGGTGTAGAAAGGTGTATTTATGCAGTAAAGGGTTGATTATTAGGACTTCATTGGGTTGTAAAGATGAAGAAGTCAATTTGGCACCCGTTTGATAAGTTTAGACCGACATATATCAAAAAGTGTAGGTCTATACTGATCATACTGCTCCTGCATTATTCGCTTATTAAAGTTTGTCCAACTACTTTGGGTATATTAACTCATTCCATCATAAGCCATTTTTAGACCCAACCTTTTTGAATAAATCTACTGAAAAGGAGCATTTACTTGCAAAGGGGAAATTTCAAGATTGTGCAGGTTTTTTTAAACCATTGTGATAAATGGAGCATTTGCTCCTATGCAACAAAAGCTCTATTTATCACAATGGTTTCAAAAGGTGACTTTTACAGAGGTGTCCATATGACGGAATGGGTTACATTCTTATAGATCAGTCAGGAACTTATTCCAAATGTAATGTATGCACCATGGCTATAGAGGTCCGGGGGCATGTTCCCCTGGAAAATAGATAGCTGTAGGTGATTTTTGGGATAAATGGCACATAATTATAATCAAACAAGAAATTTAACCAATTCCCTCATAGGCTATTTTAAGTCCCAACCTCTTTGAATAAATCTACCTAAAGGAGCAAATGCTGTATTTATCACAATGGTTTCAAAGGTGTCTTTAACAGAGGCGTCGGAATGAGTTAAAAGTTTACATGACAAGGCAGGACGTCTGTCAAAGTCTACCCCCACCCGCCTTTTTTTAGCATAATGTTTTCACTTTTGAGATTGATGTTACGTATGTGCGTAAGTGTGTAGCGATAGCTATGCCCATGTCAGCTGATCCATTGTCAAAGTGCATCTAACCAGGATTTGCACTACTGGTATGAACAGTGGACAAATACAGAAAATTCTGAAGAATAACAAACAGCATAGGTTGGATCAGAAGCAGCATTCCATTGTTGCAGCTGATTTACGTCTTACCTGAAAATGGAGGGTGCTTCTCTAATTTTTTATTGCAACCAGTGACATACCAGTGGCTAATTTATAATAACTTATGCAAATGGTTTGGATCAAGATGAAACACTTGGTAACTTTGTATTTGACAGAGGTCCAGATAAGATGCATAAAATTTAAACATTTTAAGAATAGAGCTCCTTTACTTCTCCACCAAACCCTATACTGCGACCCATTTTTAGAATTGTTTTTGAGACGATGCTAAAGATCGAGTGGTCACAGTATAGGGGTTTGGTGGAGAAATGATTATTTTAGTATTTGGGTACGCTCCTTTATCTGTAGCTCTGGCATAATCATCAGAATTCAAACTGTTGAAACTTATTAGTCCCCCACCGGTTACTGGTTGGGGGACTATAGGTTTGCTCGATTCCGTCTGTCTGTCCGTCCGTCCGTTAGCAATTTCTTGTGCAACTAACTCCTCCTTTATTTTTCAACATAATTTCTTCAAACTTTCAGGAATGATAGATACTGATGTGTAGTTGTGCATATCAGTGAGATAACTCTCATATCATTTTTCATTCTGGAGTTATTGCCCTTTGATAGTTTCGGGTAGCAATTTCTTGTGCAACTAACTCCTCCTTTATTTTTCAACATAATTTCTTCAAACTTTCAGGAATGATAGATACTGATGTGTAGTTGTGCATATCAGTGAGATAACTCATATCATTTTTCATTCTTGAGTTATTGCCCTTTGATAGTTTCGGGTAGCAATTTCTTGTGCAACTAACTCCTCCTTTATTTTTCAACATAATTTCTTCAAACTTTCAGGAATGATAGATACTGATGTGTAGTTGTGCATATCAGTGAGATAACTCTCATATCATTTTTCATTCTGGAGTTATTGCCCTTTGATAGTTTCGGGTAGCAATTTCTTGTGCAACTAACTCCTCCTTTATTTTTCAACATAATTTCTTCAAACTTTCAGGAATGATAGATACTGATGTGTAGTTGTGCATATCAGTGAGATAACTCTCATATCATTTTTCATTCTGGAGTTATTGCCCTTTGATGGTTTCGGGTAGCAATTTCTTGTGCAACTAACTCCTCCTTTATTTTTCAACATAATTTCTTCAAACTTTCAGGAATGATAGATATTGATGTGTAGTTGTGCATATCAGTGAGATAACTCTCATATCATTTTTCATTCTGGAGTTATTGCCCTTTGATAGTTTCGGGTAGCAATTTCTTGTGCAACTAACTCCTCCTTTATTTTTCAACATAATTTTATAGAACAGCTTTCGGGCGTATATTGCCCCGTCTTGCGGTGCTCTTGTTCATATTTTCTTGTCAGTCCGTCTGTCACGCTTTGTGTCCGGGCCATATCTCCTACAAAGTTAGGACAAATTCATTATAACTTCACACATTGAAGAAGCATGATGAGGAGTAGTGTCATGCACAAGGGCCATAACTCTAGCATCAATATTTTTGGAGTTATTCCCCTTTTTCATATTTTTTGTCCGGACAATAACTCTTTATCTACTGGTTCAATTGATTTGAAACTTCACATATGGAACAATCATGATGAGGGGTAGTGTCATGCACAAGGGCCATAACTCTAGCATCTATATTTTTGGAGTTCTTCCCCTTTTTCATATTGTCTTATCCAGTTAATAACTCTTTATGTACTGGTTCAATTGATTTGAAACTTCTTATATGGAACAAGCATGATGAGGTGTAGTGTCATGCACAAAGGGAATAACTGTAGCCTCAATATTTTTGGAGTTACTCCCCTTTTTCATATTTTCTTGTCGGGACAATAACTTTTTATTTACTGATTCAATGTATGAAAGTAGGTACTAATACCATTCAGGTGGTCATGTATATACCATGGTCAACCACACCATGGGTGGGTGGGGTGGGGAGAGTGGAGGTGTTTTTTTCAGTCCGGTGGGGGACTCATGTCTTGCATAGCAATACAACATGCCCTTGTTTTATGTTTTTTGTGTCTTCTGCTTTAGCAGTTTGACATGTAGGGATATTTCTCCATCATTTGTCTATCTGTCCCACGTTTATCATTTTTAGCTCATCTGTTTTTCGAAGAGAAAAAACAATTAGCTATTGTCATACATGTAATTCTGGAATCCGTGTAATGTCATCGTCCTTGTCGTCCGGAAACTTTAACTATTATTTCTTTACTATTCATGTAAATCTTTTGAAACTGCACACACTTCTTCACTGTCACAAGGGCTACAATCTGACAAAGGGTCATAACTCTGTAAGACATTTTTTACAAAATTGTGCCCCTTTAAGGGCTTAGGAAATAAAAATTAAGATGTCTGCCATTTTGAAACCGTTACCAGTAGGGCTCTCATATTCCATATATGAATCCCTTGTGGCAATCCCTTTCCATTTATGTTAAGGTTTGAACTTTTATGTAATTTTTAAAACTGTAACAAAAAACTAATGTTGGCTATTGTTTTAAAACTTATGAAACTTCACACACTTGTTCACCATCATAAGGTCTACAGTCTGACCAAGGACCATAACTCTGTAAGCTTTTTTTACAAAAGTATTTCCCTTTATGGACTTAGGATGTCCTGACAAACAAACCTTAATTGGCACCCAAATGCATTGCTCTTGTTTTTGCATCCAGCAATCTTTCTCACACTTCTGCTGGGAGATTGTTGTCTGTGTGACAAAACTTTCACTACAAATTGGCATATGCCAACAAAAGGTATTCTGAAAAATTCCAACAAAAACATAACCGTTCACAAACACTAACATATAACCCATTCCCTCATGAATATTTATGTGAGAAATAATGACATCATCAAACTCAATCAGCAGATTTTTTATGATGTGCTCTATGAATTAACACTTGATTGTTTGGCAATGTCAGAACTTAGAATCATATCTATATTATTTCATAAGCAAACAACAGACCCTGATCAGATGGCTCCTACGGGAACCATCTGATCTGGGTCTTTAAGTTTTCTTACAAAGGCATTAAAAAGTGTTAAAACTCAACCAAAATGCTGATAAAGTGACAAACTCTGTAATGAATTATGGTGGTTGTGACTGGCAGTTATAACTCCATGAGTATTATATAATGTTATATTATTTTATAGTTACAATGGTTTGTCAATTTTCTAAAGTAAAAATTGCACAGCAAGTTTTGAGAAAAGTGGATGAATTCATTCTGAAAAAGGAACATGAGAAGGATGATATTTACTGATGACTATGGCATGATGATGATGATGATGATGATGGTGATGATGATAAGACACCAACAAATAGTGTCAAACAATGAAAATAGCAAATAAAGCATGAATGAAACATTTTCAGAATTCCCTTTGAGTGGATTTTGTCAAAATGCAGATTCTTAAGTTGAATAATTTGCCGTATAAAGTGCTTTAATTAGTGGTCACTTGATTGAAACGTTTGGATGTATTGTAAATGATGTCATCTACAGGGGCGTTGATGGACACAATTAAATGTAATGTACATACAGTGGCTAGAGAGGTTCCGGATATGCTTCGCCAGAAGATTTTGTGTAATTTAATGAAAGTCTTGAGACCATTTGCTTCTATTTGCTTCATAATTAATGGTTTCAATTAAGGTCACTTTTAGAGGCATTAAAAAGGTTGTCAATTTAATATAAGATTAATATGTCACGCATGTATGTAAGTGCACATATGTGTATCGTTAGCTACGCCCCTGACCTATACATGTAGCTCATTGAAACTGGCCATGCCCTGTACCACGAAGTAAATACAGATATTTACTTCGTGCCTGTACTAAATTATGCAATTTACTTTTATAATTTTCTTTGACTCTCTTGAGATCAGTCTTTGGATCCCAAATGGGTCATGTCGACGATCTATACTTTTGGTTTTAAAAACTAGGCTAACCCTTTACCTGATAGTAACAGCTATTGTTGCCTTTCAAGATCGCCAGAGCCGTCTCTGTTTGCATGTGAATTTATGTAGACCTGATTCTGAAAAGTTTTTGCCACAGCTAAAAATTCCTGCAAAACCTCCTGCCAAAAATGTCTATACATGTTCATCTACTACTATTATTAAAATGCTGCCAATAATGAATACAAGTCAGGTAGGCTAAATGGTTAAAGGTCAAGTAGTAACCTTGACCTTTGAAGTAACCTTGACCTTTGACCATGACATTGTCAAAGCGTTTTGATTTATATATAGACTAATGAAATGCAACCCAGTGGTAATAATATAAATGTGGAAACACTTTAGAGACTAATTACTATGGTAAACCAATATATTTTGAATGCCAATTAAATATCGCCATTTTTATAGCCTATGCAATAAGTCGTGGTATGCCACAAACAGGAGTTATTCCCCTTTCATAAGGGCAGATTAAAGTTCGATAGATTGAGGTACTATAAAGAAAAGGAAAGATGATTTGAATGATTGTATATTGTGTTTATTGTTTGTACCAGCATTTACTTCAATCTAAAATAGGGTTTGTGCATTTTCTTATATTGGATTGAAAAAAAAAGAAATCCTACTTTCGGTTTTTCAGAAGATCAAGGGAGATTACTCTAATGCCAGCTTTTGCTTACAAACATTAGAGTCACGTGACTTGACAAATTTCCTGTAAACTGACCCGAACTGGAGTATTCTTGGAACGAAAAAGAAATGATAAAATAAGCCTGTAGGAGAAAGAAAACTTTGTAAAGAAGGAACAGCGAGTTCCATTTATGTCGTTTCTACGCGTATAGTGAGGGGAGAGCGGTGATGGCGGACGAAGTACCCATTATAATTGAGTCTGACGGTGAGTGAAAAGTGGTCGATTTTTTTTTTGGACAAATGACTGAATAGGATCCAGGAAGGGTTACCACCTTGACTCAGCAGAAATTCGCCCCGTTCTAGAAAGCTTTAAAGTATGTTAACATACTTTGTGTGGAACTTGATATTTTTATGTAGTTATATCGATTGTTTTGGGGGTGATTGGTCTTTTTTAATTGGTTCATACTACGTCATAGGTTTTGTTTACTTGTTGATGATACATGAATTAGTGTGAGATAAGACATGTTGTTAGGGAATCTGAGTTTTTCTATGAAATCAGCAAACTTCCTGCTACCTTGGTTCAACATTTGACCATGATGAAAGAGATATTCTATAGATTCAATATCAGGAAGCCACCAAATCTCATTAATCAATGTCCAATATGCCAACAATATCCTTCCTATCTCTCTGAACTTTAATTACTTTTGTGTTGTTTTATTTCCTAACAGTGAAACTATTTATAGTGCTTATATACCTAACAGCTTGACTGTTACATGTATCAACTGAATACTGGCAAATAGAGATGTATTTGCAAACGGATTAGACCCAGGTCAGACATTTCCAGTAGGAGCTGTACGTCTGACTCTGATCAGGGTCTCTCAGTTTGCTTATAATAGAATAATAAAGATAATGATATGGCCATGAAAGTCGTTGTTCATTGGCCATATTATAAAATCATGAATTCTAGTATGAATATGCATGTGGTAAAGGGCAACTTGGGTTCATCCTTTCCTTCATATAAATGCATTTTCACACATAAATTTGCATTGTACAGTGAAGACCCAGATCAGACAGCTGCTAGAGGAGCCGTCTGATCAGGATCTGCTGTGTTTGCTGGTTTGTTAATTTGTTTATTTCTTTCTAAAATGGCTACAATGTTCGACCTTCCATATTTGATTATTACTATTTTGTCCATGAATATTCAGTAGGTATTGAAATTTGAACTAAATACAGAACATGGAAAGGGTTAAACTTAAACGCTTTCCTCCATGAATATTCATGTAAGAAATAATAATGTCATGAATATAGATTTAATTGATTTGTTATAATGATTTACATAGACACAAGAGTTTTAGCTAATGGCAGAAACTGTAGAATCATATAGGAGCTGAGTCTGATCTGGGTCTACTATAATGATTTACATAGACACAAGAGTTTTAGCTAATGGCAGAAACTGTAGAATCATATAGGAGCTGAGTCTGATCTGGGTCTACTCTGTTTGCAACTTTTAGGCATAGAAAGGCCTATTATATAGTAAAGGCTTAAGTATCATGTGTTCATATGTCATTATAAAAATTAAGCAGTAATAGATTCTGATATACATCATTTCATTATTTCTTACATTAATATATGAATCAGTGTTGCAGCCAGGATGCGCGATCGCGCGATTCCCCCCTTTTTCTGAAAAATCCCCCCTCTTTTTCACTGGAGGGGGCGCCTAGTAGCGCACTAAAGTTTCAATATTACTTCGGTACAGTAACTTAGCTATCATATTCTATGGGACCTCGGCAATTCCAGATACATGAACAGTTGTCTGCCCAAGATCTACAGTTTTTTTGTGACTACTCTGTTAATTAATTGTGCTTATGATAAAACAATAAAACACCACTCACAACTGATGATTTATAAACTGGTTGAGTAAAGTAATGTTTGCCTGTCCCGGTCCGACTTTTAGACTATGCCCGTAACCTGTATTTATATATAATAATGATTATAATCAAATGAAAACAGTCAAAACGTGTATGCTGTAAAAAGTGTCAAAAAACATTATCTTAAAGAAAAATCAGCGACTACGTTGGGGTAGGTACCCTTCCTATAACCAAATTCAGCCCAAATTCAAGTGTCCAAGATACGTAACCGAGTTATTCATCTTCTACAAGTCGGAGACAGATTAGTCCTGTAGAATGCGACGAAATCGACCGTGTTGAACCCATTGCGCTAGATTTGCATTGATATTGTTGTGAAATAAAAATTCGCCCCCCCTATTTTGAACAAATCGCCCCCAAATTTTCAAAGGGAGGGGGGGAAAATCGCCCCTCTTTTTAAAATCCTGACTGCAACAAAGGCGTATTTATGGAGGAAAGGGTTAATATTCATATATATAGAGAGAGATTTCACAGAATTTAACAGCCCAATTATGTAATTTTTTTCTTGTATACATGAATTAACATATTTCCTACCCATGAAAATGATGAGCCATGACTGAAACACATGCATGAACGGGAAGAAGTGCATGCCTGTTAACTACATGTATTATAAAAGTTTGAATCGGCTATAATGATAAAGGCTGTCTTGACCTTTTACTCCATACATCTTTCTATGCATTTGTGAACAGAGTAGACCCAAATCAGAAGCCATCTGATCAAGATCGGCTCTATTTGCTTATAAATGAAATAATAGACATGATTCTACAGTTTCTACAGGCGGATGTGGTCGTGTGGTTAACACGCTCGACTACAGTACCAGGGTTCTCTAGTGTGATCCCCCGCTGGATCAAGTCCTTCGGACAAGACTATAAACTGAGGTCTGATGTATCACTATCAGTGCTATACACTGGGCATCTAAAAGAACCAGAGAAAATCTGCTAATAATGAGAGTTGGGCATCGCACTTTGGATTCTCTGTATCCTCTCCCTTCTCTCTGTGGCGTCCAATAAGCCCATAGTGAGCAGAAACACGTTAATCAACTCAGATCTACAGTTTCTACTATGGCCAATGTGCCAATGTAATAAAAATAATCTAAAAAAGGTAAATGAAGGGTGAGTTACACTATTGTCAGCTAAGGCTCAAGCCCCTGTCACACTTTTTTTTTGGATGAATGTAGCTGTGCTACAACAGACGAGACCAGTGTCTAATGTTTGGGAGTGGAGGCTTTCAGTTGTGTTTACATATAGAAAATAAATTATATGTCTTGAAAATATTTTAACCCTTTCCTTAATAAATATGCCTTTCTACGCCTCTGTAAAAGTCACTTCATGAAACCATTGTGATAAATAGAGCATTTCCTATAGGAGCAAATGCTCTATTTATCACATGGTTTCAAACTATAAAATTCTAAAAAATTTCCTTGTCTCTAGTTAATGCTCCTTTTCGGTAGATTTATTCAAGAAGTTGGATCTAAAAATAGCCTATGAGGGAATGGGTTAATTTACACATTTTATCTGGAGCTCAGTGTATATCCTTTGACTGTCAAGGCTACAGTCAAAGTGAAGTTTTATGATTTTCCTCAGATTGTCACACATTGTAACAATTCTCTGTTGCTTCATTGTTGTACAGGATTTATACAATTGTTAGCCTTTTACTTTATGAATATTCATGTAAGAAATAATAACATCATGAATATTAATTAGATTAATTGTTATAATAGCAGCTGGACACAGGAATGTTTTACCATGATACAAAGTGTAGTATCATATCTGCATTATATCATAACCAAACAGAGCAGACCCTAATAAGATGGCTCCTAGTCAGGATCCATCTGATCTGTGTACACTCTATTTGCAAAACGTAGAAATTAACCCTTCGCTTGCTATTCGCGTCAATATACCTACCTGTAAATAGTGAAGACCCAGATGAGACAGCTCCTGCAGGAGCTGTCTCATCAGGGTCTGCCCTATTTACAAATCGATTGTGCAACCAGTGCACGCCACAGCAGTGTTTGCACAGCGAAATACTTGTACACAGTGAAGATATGTGTAATTATACAACAGGGCATGAGTAAAGAAGGAGAAATGTATTTTAAAATTCAGCAAGAGAAGGGTTAAGGCATATTTATAGAGTATACGGTTATACAACTCATGATCAACCTATGGTAGTGCTACTATAACTGTGGGTATGTAGGGAAGTCCTTGAACAGCAGCTGTGTCATACAGAACTGAAGTTGAACATGTTCAACACTGTACAAAAGAATTTTCACTCGCAAAACACTCTCAGTTTCCTACTACTCACTCTATATATCTCTGTGTAAGTATTGCCAACAGTCCTCTTCTGTATAGTGTTACAGTCAGAGTGATGGTGCATGTCAATAGTGTTATTACATTTAACCCTTTCCTTCTTATGTATGCCTTTTAACATGTTTTCTAACAGAGTAGACCCAGATCAGACGGCTCCTGTAGGAGATATCTGATCATGGCCGACTGTGTTTGCTTACCAAATTGTAATAGATCTGACTGTTCATTTTTTCCAATACCAAACTTTTTGAGTGTACAATATGCCATTTTAAAATTCATGATGTTATTATTTATTACATGAATATGCAACAGGGAAAGGGTTAAAGGGAAGCCACATCAGAGGATGTAATTTATTAAAATGTAAGTAATGTCAGAAAAGAAGATTAAAGGATAGAACAATGATTTACTGGGCTACTATTGAATGCCTACCACAGCCTTCTTGATGAGGAAGGGTGACTATGTTTGTAGGGAGTTGGAAATTCCACAAAGTAATGTTATGGGAGAAAAATAAGTCAGAGGTTCAGATAAGATGCTTATATTAAAACATTTTCAAGAATAACATTTTTATTTCTCAACAAATCCCTATGTTGTGACCAATATTTAGAATTGTCTCGAAGAGTCGATTCTAAAGAGTGGACTCACAACATAGGGGTTGGTGGAGAAATGACGATTTTGATAAATTTCAGACAGTTCAAACTGCTCGCGTAAGCAAAAATCCAATCATTTGTCAATCACTGACCCCACACAATAATCTCCAGCCACGGATATGTTAATGAGCCATACAGTGTCCAATAGATACAGTTTCATGATCAAATCATTCATCATCATCATCATCATCATCATCATCATCATCATCGGTGTTTTGATTAATGTGTAGGTGCAGGAGCATCATCCACATCAGTAGGCCCCTTTCCAGGTAACTGGCTGGCTGCACACATAGCAGATCTCAAACTAGATCTCCACTTAATTCTATCTTGAGGGTTGACATTGGCCCGTTTCCATTCTCTGTGACCTTTCTCTGACAGTGCCTTCCATCCATGTCATCTTGAGGCTGAGCCACCCAATCAAAACCAAAGGTAGCAAAGACCGCCCATTGATTATTATGAAAGAGCCAACTTTCATGATGTCCATTTTCTTACACACATCATGAATGAGTTGTTATTAATCTGCCATTAAAACAGGTTTCTAATCTATCTTACACAACAGGCTGTTTAGAAGCAAAGCATATAGCGTGTAACGCGAGAAGGTCGACTCAGCTATTATCTATTATTATAAATCATTAGCTGACTTTTTATAATGACATGTGTACGTAGGATATTTTAGTAATGGAAGAAAGTGTAGTGTCTGATCTATTGTAAGTTTATCAGAAGCAAACAGAGCCGACCCTGATGACTCTTACAGGAGTCTACTGATCTGGGACATCTTTGTTTGCATTTAGGCTTTAAACCATTTCTCCATAAATACACCTTTCAACTCCTTTGCAAAACAGAGTAGACCCAAATCAGACTTCTCCTATAGGAGCCGTTTGATCAGGATCTGCTCTTTTTACTTGTGACGTAATATAGATATGATTCTACAGTTTCTGCCATGGCCAAAAAATCCTGTGTCAATGTGCTATTATAACAGTTAATTTGATTAATCATGACCGTTGACATCATTTATTTCTTACATGAGTATTCATTGAGGAAAGAGTTAAAGAATATTTACCGGTATATGAGGGAAAAGGTTAATGGCACCAAACTTGTTGACTGTGGCAGTGCCCATGTCTAGGGAATCTTCAGGAGAGCTTATAAATTTCTTAACCGCAGAGCTACAGATAAGGGTGCGTACCCAAATACTAAAATCGTCATTTCTCCACCAAACCCTATAGGCTATACTGTATGTGACCACTTTTTCTTCGAGACGATTCTAAAGAGTGGTCACAGTAAAGGGTTTGGTTGAGAAATGAAGGAGCTATTCTTGAAAATGTTTGAATTCACCCATCTTATCTGGAGCTCTGTTAACCCTTTCTCTCATATTGACGACTTTTGACGACTCTGTAAAAGTCACTTTGTGAAACCATTGTGATAAATAGAGCATTTGCTCCTATAGGAGCAAATGCTCTATTTATCACAATGGTTTCAAACTACAAAATTCTAAAAAATTTCCTTTTCTCTAGTTAATGCTCCTTTTCGGTAGATTTATTGAAAGAGGTATCTAAAAATAACCTATGAGGTAAGGGTTAACCCTTTCTGTGTTATTTATGCATGAATGGATTACTTCATAAATATTCATTGCCATTAATTAATTTTTATAATGTAAAATTTTCAAGAGAATTTTTTGCTTAGACTGAGATTGTAGGATCAACTCTATATAATTCCATAAGCAAATAGAGCAGGCCCTGATCAGTTGACTCTCAGAACGGCCATCTGATCTGGGTGTATTCTATTTGCAAAGGGGTGAAAAGCTGTTATATGAGGGAATGGGTTAAAGTGAGAGAAGGACGAGTGTGATGTCTGTTGGAGGTAGTGAGAGGAAGTCACCAGCAGTAAAATCTTGATTATTTGAATTTTCTGTATAGAAGAATTTAGATCCTTTTAGACAGGTGGCTGCTTAATGCTTAACCCTTTCTTTCATAAATATACCCAAGTGGTTAAAGATCGATAACAATACGAATTTTAGTGTTTGGAAAATCGAGATTTTACTGTATATACTTGAACAGTTGAACTTTGAAGTCTCGCCGGGGTAGTTCGAATTTCAGGATAACTTGAAGTAAAAGTTTGATTCTTCCAAAATTTAAAATACAGAATTGTTTTAACCCTTCGCTTGCTGAATTTGAAAATACATTTCTCCTTCTTTACCCATGCCCTGTTGTATATTTACATATATCTTCACTGTGTACAAGTATTTTGCTGTGCAATCACTGCTGTGGAGTACACTGGTTGCACAATCAACTTGTAAATAGTGCAGACCCTGATGAGACAGCTCCTGCAGGAGCTGTCTCATCTGGGTCTTCACTATTTACAGGTCGTATATTGACGTGAATAGCAAGCGAAGGGTTAAAATGACAATTGTACCTATACGCATGTGACAACTTCTTGCAGGTCGAAAGTAATGCTGAAAGCTCAAACATGATTCGACAGCATTACTTTAGACCTGCAGTAAGCTGTGAACCTGAGAAATTGTTCTGATTAGTTTAGAAAAAAACCTGTGGCATCATACACTGTATCTTCATGTACATGTATTTAAATCCATAAGTAAACAGAGTAAATTCTTATCTGACAGCTCATACATTACCTGTCTGATCTGGGTCTACTCTGTTTTCAAAGGTATTGAAAGGTGTTACTATGAGGGAAAGGGTTAAGTACATGTAAATGGTGGAAAACTGTTTGTTGCAGAAAATCAGTGCAGATCCAGTACAAAGTACAAAGTTTTCAGTATTCATAATCCTTAACTTCAGAGGTCAATGAGATTATGATTATAGAAATTGAGTTTTAAGTTAACCCCGTCTGTTGTCTGTTACGTGTAAATGTATGTACCAGAAATCAGCTATGCATAAGCCATAAAAGGAGTGGGAAGGGGCCAGTCAATAAACGTGAGGATGGTTTGTCATTCATGTACATGCTCGTATGTCCAAAGTTGATTCAAGTTTTTTTCTATCAGCCTCATTCAGTCTGGCTGTTGGTGAATCATTAACCCATTACCTCATAGGCTATTTTTAGATCCAACCACTATGAATAAATCTAGCGAAAAGGAGCATTAACTAGAGAAAAGGAAATTTTTAGAATTTTTTAGTTTGAAACCATTGTGATAAATAGAGCATTTGCTCCTATAGGAGCAAATGCTCTATTTATCACAATGGTTTCAAGAAGTGCTTATTACAGAGGCGTATTTATGGAGGGATTGGGTTAAAATGGTTTTCAGTTGATAACTGAACTGATATTACCATACATGTACATATATAAATTGGTCATTATGCTAGCAGAATGATTATGCTCCAGTGTATTAATTTTATAAACATGTTTACCCTTTCCTCCGTAGGCTATTTTTAGATCCAACCACTTTGAATAAATCTTCCGAAAAGGAGCATTAACTAGAGAAAAAGAAAATTTTAGAATTGTGTAGTATTTGAACCATTGTGATAAATAGAGCATTTGCTCCTTAGGAGCAAATGCTCTATTTATCACAATGGTTTCAGGAAGTGAATATTACAGAGGCATAGAAAGGCGTATTTATGGAGGAAAGGGTTAAAAAAAATGCCAAGGGATCTTATCAAAAGAAACCTTATAGGATGGACCAAAACTGATACACTTTAACCCTTTCTCTCATTCAAACACTTTTTTGTACCTTTACAAACGGAGTAGATGCATACAGACGCTGTTTTTAACCCTTTCCTCCATAAATACTCCTTTCTACGCCTCTGTATACTGGTAAGTCACCTGGTGAAACCATTGCGATAAATAGAGCATTTGCTCCTATAGGTTTATCACAATGGTTTCAAATTAAAAAATTCTAAAAAATTTCCTTTTCTCTAGTTAATGCTCCTTTTCGGTAGATGCCTCCAAAGAGGTTGGATCTAAAAATAGCCCATGGAGGAAAGGGTTAATATTAAAAGGAAGAAAATTGTCCTTTGTAGCAGACGACATTTCTACTTAGTGTTGACATGGTTGACCTTTTACCAAATATGCTTTTTATGTCTTTGCCTTTGCTGGAGCCCTCTGATCAGGGTTATAAAAAGATCTAATTAATATTCATGTGATAAGTTTTACATGATTCATTGAATATTCATGAATTAGAGGTTTAGCACTGTAAAACATGTACACGGTCACATGCGAGTTGATTCTGAGAAACCATTTTATCCAGTCACCAGGCTTCTCTAGTGACATAATAAAGGGGGTGCAAATAAACTTAGGTTTATTTAGTTACTTCCGGTAGTGGAAGGTTTATTAGGTTAGTAGATAAGCGTAATGATTCTATAACCATGGAACTATTTTAGTTTTCTGTAAACATTCATAAACATGTTGATGGAATAGATCTAACAGATCTATTTGGTCACCAGAAGAATTATTCAAATGAGAAAAAATAAAAATAATTGGCTACAGCTGGATTCGAACCCGCGCCTGATCCTACAAAAACTAATTCTAATCTCTCTAGAGACGTCGCCCTTACCGATTACGCCACTGAGGCCACATACAAAATGATGTTGATTTATCACTTTTATTAATTTAATCCACCGCTGGTAAAACCCGTTTTTGATAAAATCAAACCTGGAAGCAAAGATTGACAGATAAATAGTAAATGTTTTCTTTTCACACTCATGATTATTTGATTGATAAACTCTTACAGGGGCGGTGATAGTCATAAACCTAAATATAGCCTGTTCAGTTCCATCGATTTCTGAGTGACGTTAGGTAGAATCTAAAAATAGAAACCGAGACTACGTAACTCGAATTTGACCAAAGAATATATAGATCATGTCTGTTTTAAATAACTTATCGACCCTCGATTCAAATCATCTTATTTTTCAAATTCAACCACGTTTCCCTTCTAGTAATACAAGTATCGAAACTATATTCCTCTGCGGTAGCTCATTAGATTTATTTACGTCTAAATGGAAGTGAAAAGGGAGGGATCCGTTGATCGAAAACTGCATTTTCAATGTAAATTATTTCAAGAGTGTTATTAGTCTATAAAAAAGACATTTAACTATATTGACTGGATAAATCGAATAATAGGTTAGTGTCGTAGATGGGACGCCTTTATCCGACTCGGAGAGAAAACAGTTGAGGCTCGGCAAGCCTCGCCTCAACGTTTTCTCCCCTCGTCGGATAAAGCGTCCCATCTACGGCACTAACCTATTATTCTCTATATCCAATACCATTACTCAACTTTCAGTTTAAAAACCATTGAACTTTTAGCATGTTAGCAGGTAACTTCTTGTTAAATATTTCCATCATATAAACCCTTTTAAATGCCTTTGCAGAGTAGACGCAGATCAGACAGTTCCTGTAAGAGCCACCTGATCAGGGTATGCTCTGTTTGCTTACGAAATTATAATACATCTGGCTTACCTTTTCTACCAATACCAAACCGAGGGCTTGGTGCAAAACTATTCTAACTCCTTCACTAAAGTGAAGGAGTTAGAATAGTTTTCCACCAAGCCCTCGAAACATTCTGTGTACATATGCCATTATAAAAAATATATGCTAATAAATATTCATGATGTCACTATTTCTTACATGAATATTCAACAGGTCAAGGTATAGTATTTCCAAGACTTATACCACTCAGTGATATGTATGGCATGTTGTGGTTTTTAGCTGGTAATCAGATATTAGTTAAATACAGAACAACAGATAACCCTTTGCCTGTTCTATATTTAGTACCTACTGAATATTCATGGACAAAATAGTTATAATGAAATATGGAATGTGGGACACTGCAGCCATTTTAGAATCTGTCAAATTCCATTAACAAACAGAGCAGACCCTGATCAAACAGTTCCTATAGGAGCCGCAGCCCATCTGATCTAGGTCTTCTCTGTTTACAAAATGCATTAAAAGGCATTTACGGTATATGTACATGTATATATACATTCTGAATTACTAGAATTGTCTTTCCTCCACCAAACCCAATGTTGTGATGGCTGTTTAGAATCATCTCTTTGAGAAATAAAGAAGTTATTCTTGTAAATGTATTGACCTATGCAGGTGATTCAGTAGGAGCAGTTTGTTCAGGGTCTGCTCCCTTTGTATATTGAATTATTTACAGATCTGATTCTGTATGTTTTGCCATGACCAAAATATCCTCTTTTCGTATGCCTGTATAATAATTCAGCGAACAAAATTTAATATTCATTATGTCATTATTTTCTTACATGAATACATAGCTGATGTAAAGGGTCAACCCTTTACTCCATAAATACGCCTTTGCAAACAGAGAAGACCCAGTTCAGACCACAGGGGTCTGGACCGCTTCATGGGGGTCTATATGTACTATATAATAATACATGTACATATATAACTCCAATGAAGCGGTCCAGAAACCTGTGGATCAAAAAGCTCCTATAGGAGCCGTCTGATCAGGGTCTGCTCTGTTTGCTAATTCCGAATTTGACAGATCGGTTTCTTTACTTTCTAAAATGGCTACAATCTTCCACCTTTCATACATCATTATAACTATTTTGTCCATGAATTTTCAGTAAGTATTGAAATTTGGAATAAACATAGAACAGGTAAAGGGTTAAGTCAATATAAATTTGTATATGTTTTTGTTTAATAACACATACATATTCTCCAAGAATTGTATGTTTATGGAATAAATAGTCACAATTAGAGGAGTTGTCTGATCTGGGGTTTACTCTGTTTGCAAATACAAAAAACAGTCAGATCTATGAGGTAAAGGGTTAACCCTTTCCCTCATATAAACGTGTTTTCACGCATTTTGCAAACAGAGTAGACCCAGATCAGACGGCTCCTAGAGGAGCCGTCTGATCAGGGTCTACTCTGTTTGCTAATAGAATTTGATAGATCCGTTAATTTGCTTTCTAAAATATCTACAATGTTCCACCCTCCATATTTCTTTATAACTTTTTTGTTAATGAATATTCAGTAGGTATTGAGATTTGGCCTAAATACAGAACAGGGAAAGGGTTAACAGATGTGACCTAGGACTACCCTTCTAACCAAAAGTTTGTACTGTGTTCTATTCAAAATTCATTTTAGCTTTTTTCTGCAGGGTGCACTTTATTGTGAATCAGTGATGGATCCTTCTGCTTTTAACCTTTTCAACACTGTATTTTCAAATGGACTATTCCAAACTTCAAACAGGTCAAGGTTACTTACTGCGAAGTGTAAAGTGACAAACAGTGCAGACGCTGATGAAAGGGCTCCACTAGGAGCCCTCTCATCTGGGTCTACACTATTTGCAAATGATATTTGTGACTAGTTTCCGGCACTAAAAGGGTTAAAGTACAACATTGAAAAGGTTAGATACACACTGCTGTTACAAAAATTAGTTTATATATTCATGCTGCTTTTGTAATGTAAATTTGACTACCGTAGTAATAATCAGTGGCCAGGTAGGAGTTGAAGAAATTTAACCCTTTCCCTGTTCTATGTTTATTACAGATTTCAATACCTACTGAATATTCCTGGACAAAAAGTTTATTATGAAATATGGAAGGTTGATCATTATAGCCATTTTAGAAAGTAAAGACACAGATCTTTGAAATTCTATTAGCAAACAGGGTAGACCCTGATCAGACGGCTCCTCTAGGAGCCGTCTGATCTGGGTCTACTCTGTTTGCAGATGCGTGAAAACACGTTTATATGAGGGAAAGGGTTAAGGCAGATTTTGTTTGTGTTGTTCAAGAAGATTGGGGTAATTGTGGACTGGTCATTATAATGTTGACTTTGTAGCATCATCTGTCAGTCCATCTATTTGTATATGTGTGAGAGAGTTTGGTTTAACCCTTTCCCTCCTATGCAAACAGATATGATAGCATCATGTAGTCAGTAGCGTGATATCACACCGGCAGTCACATTACAAACTGATACTTGGTTGGCCAGTCATACTTGATAACATTCTGCCCATGTTGCCGAGTGGTAGTAACTGAGCTGTTACTTCAGTTTTTAACGGCTTTGGTATGTTGCGACCGGGGATTAAACCTGTGACCGTTAAAAACTTTGATCCCAAAGCAGCTGTTGTACGTACTGAGCTGACTGGACTGATATTTCAGTTGGTCAACCCATCTGACTAGTATTCATCAGAAAGCAATCATGCTAGTGTTGTTTGTTTCTTTGAATGCTCTTGTTTGCAGACAAATATAAACATAAGGAAAGAGAGAGAATTTTAACACTTCTGAAGTAATATTGATGAAATCGGGCAGGTTCATGTGTGTTAGAGAGACTGATGTTGGCATTGATGTGGAGAACTGGTGTTTAGATGACATGTACTTTTAAAGAGTGAATGGTACTATTCAGTAGTCATGTAAGAATTTAGAATTATAACAAAGTGAATATTGATTAACTCAATTTTTATAATGTAAACTTTTCAAGGGAATTTTTTGCTTTGACAACAATTGTAGATTCGGATCTATTTTATGTCAGAAGCAAAACAGAGCAGACCCTGATCAGACGGCTGCTATAGGAGCCATCTGATCTCTCAGTCTACTCTGTTTGCAAATGTGTGAAAATGTATATGAGAGAAAGGGTTGAACAACCGTATTTGTCAAATCATATACTCAGGTATATCGAATCTCACCTAGGTAGAAAGGGGTATTTATGGAGTAAAGGACTAGTGGAGTAGTACATACTTTAAACTGATCAAGCTGCTAATATTTACGAGCAGTGTGATCTGGGTCTACACTATTTTGCTGAATATTAACCATCAAATTTCATTGGCAAACAGAGCAGACCCTGTGAAAACACGTTTATATGAGGGAAAGGGTTAAGGGTAACTACGTATACAGTAAGTTCAAATATTAGGATTGATGGGGGAGGGATCGAGTACAGTTAACCCATTCCCTCATTTTGACGACTTTTGACTCTGTAAAAGTCACTTTGTGAAACCATATACATTGTGATAAATAGAGCATTTGCTCCTATAGGAGCAAATGCTCTATTTATCACAATGGTTTCAAACTACATGTACAAAATTCTAAAATTTTCCTTTCCTCTAGTTAATATGCCTTTTTGGTAGATTTATTCAAAGAGGTATCCAAAAATAGCCTATGAGGTAATGGGTTAAAGCAGTTTTATTGTTTTACTTCATGAATAGTTATGCAAGAAACTATGACATCATCAAAAAATAATTAGGTTAGATTTTATAATGACTCAGGGATACAGGAAATAGTGGCCATATCTGATTAAAAATGTTGAACTAGATATACCGGTATTTTAATATTATTCCATATATAGAGCACTGACCCTGATCAGTGAGACCACTACTGTAAACAGGTCAGCCATCTGGTCTGTGTTTACTCTTTTTGTACAGGTGCCAATAGGAATTCATAACCGTTATTGAGCACAATGGTACTGTAAGTACTTAAAAGATTTCATTATTGTAGAAAAAAATAGATCAATACTGCAATGCTATAGCCTGTTTAAAATATTCCTGTAAGAAAAATTGACATCATGAGTTTTAATGATTTATGAACGCATGATCGTTTGGCCATGTGGTGAAGCTGTAGAATCAGATCTGTTATAAGCAAACAGAGCACACCCTGTCAGATCTGATTTGGGTCTGCTTTATTTGCAAAGGCATAAGTACTCAGTAGGTGTCACTAACAGGTAAAGTGTTAAAGATGTAAAAGTCTCTAGTGGGTGATATGTAATTACAAAATAAAATGGAGAAAAATATTGCCCTTGGGAATAATTTTGCCTGAAAGCATAATTCCATGTACCTGTGTGGTATCTGTATCGAAGCTGAAAAGGGAATCTTATTATTGGAAGTTAATTCTGTTTCTTTTTTTTTTTTAACCCTTTACCTAAGAAGTAGATTTATAAATAAGGGATAAATAAAGACTCTATGGTAATTGATTGGTTGACGTTTTACAATGGAATTATGAGCTGGGTAATTTTTTGGTAGCTTAATGCAGGTCAAAACTCCTTTAGTGGCTTTCTGCATTACTTCTGTCCTGCATTAACCCATTCCCACTTAGGCTATTTTTAGACCTAACCCCTTTGATTAAATCTACCAAAAAGGAGCATTAAATAGAGAAAAGAAATTTTTCAGAATTGTGTAGTTTTGAAACCATTGTGATAAATAGAGCATTTGCTCCTGTGGAGCAAATGCTCTATTTATCACAATGGTTTCACAAAGTGTATTTTACAGAAGCGTCAAAAGGCGTCAATATGCAGGAATGGGTTAAGCAACCACCAGCTTTTTATGATTCCTATAATCTATAAATGAATGGCTGCTTAGGGCAGGTTCTACTGTATATTATTTTCGAAGTAAACAGCGGACCCTGATCTAGATGAATCCTACAGGAGCTGTCTGATCTGGATCTGCTCTGTTGGCAAAGCAGACAAAAGGCATACTCTGATAAAGTTGCATACTCGAATACTGAAATCGTCTTTTATCCACCAAACCCAGTGTTGCGACCACTCTTTAGAATTTTCTCGAAGAGAGGATTCTAAAGAGTGGTCACAACATAGGGTTTGGTGGAGAAATAAGAAAGTTATTCTTGAAATGTTTTAATTTATGCTTCTTATCTCACCGGGACGTCTGCCATATATAAAATATTAGGTATAGGATTAAATTGGTGGTCTGCCATTTATGACTGATGGAATTCGCAGAGTGAGAAACTTTGATGTGACACAGCACTGAATCAGAGTCTGCTCCGACATTAGCAATATACAGATTTGTAAATTTGTACTTATACTGTAAATCCTCTCTATAACGACCACTAAATTGAGTTAATTAGTTGGTATTTAGGGCAGGGCCCGAGGTTATAAAACTTAAAAAGAACTCTGTGCTCAAAACTCAGTTTCTACTACAGGCTATACTTTTTACATAACACGCTTTAACTGATTCTAGTAACCTCATTTGGACATATTTTTACAGTAAATATTATGTATGCAAAAACCGGCTACGGTATATATAAAATGTTTGCTGAAGTGTTTTGAGCTGAGAAAAATTCTGAGTTTTGAGCACAGAGTTTGTTTTAAGTTTTATAACCTCGGGGCCAGGTGGTTGCTTAAAGCAAGGTGAAAGTAAAACAAAACGCTCATATAGGAGCGTTTTGTTTTACTTTCACCTTGCTTTAAGCAGCCACCTGCCTTTAACACAAAATATTTGATGTAATTGAGTGGCCGTTATAGAGAGGTTTTACTGTACATCAAAACTCTCATATCTCAGCTGAACCCTATCTTGCCACAACTCATTTGAATCACCTTAGGGAGGATACTCTAATGACTTTGCAACAGCTGGATAGGGTCTAGCATAGAAAAATCAAAAATATTTTTTAATTTGATTTTCTAAATTATAGCTTATCTATGACACTGGATATTATACATACATGTATACTATTAACCCATTCCCTCATATTGACACCTTTAGACGCTTCTGTAAAAAGGTAACTTTTTGAAAACATTGTGATAAATAGAGTAAGGTCGTACGGTATCGGACACCTCCGGCCGTCGCCTTCTCCTGAAGGTCTCACACAAGTCTGGCGCCACCCATCAATAGTCATCCTCATTATTGAAGTGTGCGGAACATGTTCCGCTTATTCATTAAAATTCGAGTGAGAGACCTTTCTATTGGATAGATAAAACTAGAGCTAATCAGACGTAGTACGGCATCGGACATTTGCGGGTGCTATCGGACAGCCACTTCGGGTGCTATCGGACAACAGGAGTTTTTTTGCCAAAATTGTATCAAAGACCCTTACATATGATATCCTTCCAGCAGACAAGGTAGACCCTGATGAAACAGCTCCTACTGGAGGTGTTTTATCAGGGTCTTCTTTGCTTGCAAACACGTCAATACACGTCACTATCGGGTAATGGGTTAACGGTTCCTTGTTTAACAGGCAGTATCCTCGTTTACTTGTGAATCGCCTAACGGCAGATTGTAAATTCTAAGCACACTGACTAAATCCGAAAGATGACACAAAACTATCAAAAGAACTAGATCTATATGGGTGTATTCTGATTGCAAATGCGTGAAAATGCACCACATTAGGTAAAGAGTTAAATATTTTGTTGAATAAAGTTCTGTCCGATATGTACCCGCACATCAATTTGTGGTAAACTTATTGAAGGGCGCTATCGGACACTGCTTATTTTTATGTTTAGGCTTTTAAAATCGATTTTTATATACAAAAAAATATCTCTTACTGATAAAGATGATAATTTCAAATACATATTGTAGTTATTTATACCGGGATTTATACAGTGCCGAGCGTGCAATCGTTTTTTCTCGGGACAACGAAATACTCGTTTTTTTTGCTTATTTACCCAGGTTCAGTAAAAGGAAGTAACTAAGTGCCACCGTCAGGTATTTGATTACCTCACATGGAATCGTATTGATTTGTCAACATCAACAAGTATTATAAACAAGTGACAATCAGTTCACCAAGTTGAGAAAAATAACAACAAATGCATTATAAAGGAAAATGATTATTTTATTTGGACTTTAGAGGCGAGTGTCCGATGCTGTCCGCTGTCCGATACTGCACGGCCTTACTCTAGAGCATTAAATTTGCTCCATAAGAACAAAATTTAATGCTGTATTTATCACAATGGTTCTTTTTCTCTGGTAAATGCTCCTTTTATGTAGATTTATTCAGGAGACTGTCTCTAAAATTAGCCTCTGAGGGAATTGGTTAACCCTGGTACATGTTCTTGTAAGAAATGAATTGACATTATAATTTTTATAATTTTTACAAAGGATAATTTGTTTATTGGTAGAAACTGTGGAGTCAGATCTATTTTATTTCGGAAGCAAATAAAGCAGACCTAAAGATGGCTCCTAATGGAGCCATCTGATCTGGGTCTACTCTGTTTTCAAAGATGTGAAAAATCATTTATATTAAGGAAAGTATTTATTAGTCAGTAGGTATTGGAAATCAAAGTAAACATATAGAACAGGGAAAGAGTTAACTTTTTCCCTCATCTAAACATTTTTTCACACCTTTGCAAACAGGGTAGACCCTGATCAGATGACTCATAGGAGCTGTCTGACCAGGGTCTGCTCTGTTTGCTAATGAAATTATCATAGATCTAACTGTTCAGTTGCTACCAATATGGACAAATCCTGTACATGTGTACATGTGCCTATATTATAGAATGAATAAATATTCATGATTTCTCAATTCTCATGAATATTCAGCAGGGGAGGAGTTAAAAGAGTATAACTAGGCTGGTAAACAGGATACAGACAATATAAACTACTCTTGACCCCTTACTCCATAAATACGTGTACATGTACACATATGCCTTTCAACACCATAGCAACCAGAGTAAACCCAGATCAGTTCCTGTAGGAACCGTCTGATTGGAGTTTGCTCTGTTTGCTAATGAAATACTATATACAGTAATACCTCTCTATAATAACCACTTAATTGTGTTAATTGGTTGGTATTTAGGGCAGGTGGTTGCTTAAAGAAAGGTGAAATTAAAATAGAACGTAATAGGAGCGTTCTGTTTTACTTTCACCTTGCTTTAAGCATCCACCTGCTTTTAACACAAAATACTTGTTGTAATTTAGTGGCCGTTATAGAGAGGTTTTACTGTAGATATCATTCCACAGTTTCTACTGTGGTCAAAATGTTCTGTGTTCATGTGCTATTATAAATTGAATCCAATTTACATTCTTGATGTCCTTATTTCTTACATAAATAATCATTGACTAAATTATCAGAATTGCAGCAGAAGACACTTTTTTCCAATGATGTTTACATTCAAATGTAGCATACAGACATTTTACCCATTACCTCATAGGCTATTTTTAGACCCTGGGCAGTGAACCTCTTTGAATAAATCTACCAAAAAGGAGAATACTTAGAGAAAAGGAAAATGTTAGAATTGTGTAGTATTGAAACCATTGTGATAGATAGAGCATTAAAAAGCCATCAGATTCTGTTATACTTAACTTTGACCATTAAGATGCTTGGAAATGTTCTGACTAATGTACTGGTAATCGCTGTACTTGTTTTAACCCATTCCCACTTGAATATTGTTCAAGATTTCATGTCCTTATGAGTACTCATTGACAAAACTTTAGAATGAAACATGGACAGGAGATTCTTTTTGGCCAAGGAAGGATCTGTAGAAACACTACCCTCAAATACCATTAGCAAACAGAGCAGACCCTAATCAGACCATTCCTACATGAGCTGTCTGATCCAGATCTACTCTGTTTTCAAAGGCACCGAAAGAGATCTATAGTGTGAATGATCTGCATACTTTAAACATTTAGCAAACTCTTTGGACTCAAGCTAGAGGATGATTTTTGAGAAAAAGTCTCCTTAAACTCTACTGACTTCTTCCTGTTTTGAGCTGAGGGAGAAGTAGAAGATAGTGGGGGGTAAACTTCTCCCTGAATCCCACTTAACCCTTTCCCTCATATAAACTTGTTTTCACACATTTGCAAACAAAGTAGACCCAGATCAGACGGCTCCTAGAGAAGCCATCTGATCAGGGTCTGCTCTGTTTGCTTATGGAATCTGATAGAGACTTTTAAAAAAATCTTTAGTTTTTAAAATGGCTATATTTCACCTTGAATATTTCATTATAAATATTTTGCCCTTGAATATTCAGTAGGTATTGAAATTTGGAATAAACATAGAACAGGGAAAGGGTTAAATACATGTAGTTCTGTAATGGAGAGCACCAGCTGAACCCTGAACTCTGTATACATGTGACGATTTTCACACTAACCTAATACATGTATGTTATTGCTAATAAATGGCCCTGAGGGCGAAGCATGTTTTAAAAGGAGCTTCTTACATTTTGTACATAATATGTGATTGCTTAACCCATTCCCTCATATTGACGACTTTTGACGACTCTGTAGAAGTCACTTTGTGAAACCACTGTGATAAATAGAGCATTTGCTCCTATAGGAGCAAATGCTCTATTTATCACAATGGTTTCAAACTACAAAATTCTACAATTTTCCTTTTCTCTAGCTAATGCTCCTTTTTGGTAGATTGATTCAAAGAGATAGGATCTAAAAATAGCCTATGAGGTAATGGGTTAATGCAGAATGACAGCAATGCTGGGAGCTCCTATGGGAGTTTTTTCATTGCTTAAAGTCATTTCTCAGAAACCAAATGCTCTATTTTTCACGGTGGTTTCAAAACGTGACTTTTACAGGGTCGTAGAAAGGCGTATTTATGGAGAGAAGGGTTAACTTTTGCAAATTGTTTGAATCAAAATTAGACACTGATAATGTTATCCAAACTGTTTTGACACTTTGATTGGTAAATTGAAGTAAAATGACGTAAATTTTTGTTTAACGTACCCTTTCCTTCATATAAATGCCTTTTCATACATCTGCATACAGAGAAGACCCAGATAAGATGGCTCCTATAGGAGCCATCTAATCAGGATCTGCTCTGTTTGCTAGTGAAATTTGATAGATCTGTGTCTTTAGCTTCTAAAATGGCTACAATGTTCCACCTTCCATATTTTAGTAGCTCACCTGAGCAAAGCTCAGGGTCAGCTTTTGGGAGACTTGAATGTCGGGCGTCGTCCGGCGTCAACAATTTGCTTATGAACACTCTAGTGGTCACAATTTTAGCCCAATCTTCATGAAACTTGGTCAGAATGAATAAATTCTCAGATGAGTTCTAAAGTGGGTCACATGGGGTCAAAAACTAGGTCATATAGTAGGAAAACCATGTGAACCATTAAAATTTTAGAGGTTACATTTTCAGCCCAATCTACATGAAACTTTGTCAGAATAATAAATTGTCCTGATAAGATCTGGGACGGGTTGGAACTTTGGTCATGTGGGGTCAAAAACTAGGTCACCAGGTCAAATAGTAGAAAAATCTTGTAAACACTGTATAGGTCTTATTTTCAGCCCAATCTTCATGAATTTTTGTCAGAATGATTGCCTTGATAAAATCTCAGACAAGTTTGAAAGGGGGTCATGTGGGTTAAAAAACTAGGTCATCAGGTAAAATAGTAGAAAAACCTTGTGAACACTCTAGAGGTCACATTTTCAGCCCAACCTTCATGAAACTTTATCAGAATGATTGTTTTGATAAAATCTCGGACAAGTTTGAAAGTGGATTAGGGGGGTCAAAAACTAGGTCACTAGGTCAAATAGTAGAAAAACCTTGTGAACACTCTATAGGTTACATTTTTTTGTCCAATCTTCATGAAACTTAGTCAGAAGAGTTTAAAAGTGGGTTAAGTGGGGCCAAAAAGTAGGTCACTAGGTCATATCTTAGAAAAATCTTGTTTACACTCCAGCCACCACATTTTATGCCTAATCTTCCTCAAACTTGCTCAGAATGTTTGTCTTTGTGATGTCAAGGTTGAGTTGCATTATGGTTGGCGGGCGGGATCAAAAAGTAGGTTATTAGGTAGAATCTTTGAAAATCTTGTTCTCCAGAACCACTGGTTAATATTTGCCCCATCCTGGGACTAACCCAGCCATTATAAATCTTAAATATATCATAATCAGGTGAGTGATCAAGGGCCATCTTGGCTCTCTTGTTATAACTGTTTTGTTCATAAATATTCTGTAGGTATTGACATTTTGAATAAACATAGAACAGGGAAAGGGTTAACAATGTGTGTACATGTAGATGACTTTTTCTATCAAGGAGAATTAGCCCATCAATGTAACTTTAGGTTAAAATGTAGGTGTTTCAGATGATACAGTTTAATCCTTTGCATGTAAGAAATAATGACACCATCAATATACAGTAAAACCCCGCTAATGCGACCACCAAAAAGGGGCGTAATTCTGGGTGGCAGAGGCAGGTGGTAGCTTAATGCAGAACGAAAGTTATGCAGAAAGCTCCTATAGGAGCTTTCTGCATAACTTTCGTCCTGCATTAAGCAACCACCTGCTACAGACGACATAAGTGGCTGTTTATTAAGTGGTCGCATTAGCGGGGTTTCACTGTAATTCAATTAAACCTGTCCCTGTTGAATAATCATGTAAAATACAATGACATCATTAATATTTATTAAATGAATTCCTATAATGTAAACTTTTAAAGGAATTTTTTTGCTCTGACAAAAACTGTAAATTCAGATCTATATCTTGTCACAAGCGAGCGGCCTGACCTGGGTCTACTCTGTTTGCAAGTGTGCGAAGACTTACATCATAAACAGACAGAGCAGACCCTTTTCAGATTGCTCCTACAAGAGCCATCTGATCTGATTCTACTCTGTTTTGAAAGGCATAGAAAGGTGTATATACCAGTATATGTTAAATAGTTTGTTTTTTTAAAAATTGAAGAATTTTACCCTTGTTTTATAACTTATGATGTAGACAGCATTTTTTTTTATCACCAAGTATTAGCCTAGCTACAAAAAGGTTAACTCTTTTGCTGCCAAATTTTGTCGTCTGCAAACTTTGTCGTCTGCTATTTATTCAATTTTTATTTTTGTTCATTTTTGTTTCAAGAAACAATCACAGTAACAAATAGTTTAGATCCTGATGAGACGGTGAGGTACTCAGCATCTCATCTGGATCCAAACTGTTTGCATATAGGTAATCACAGATTCGACATTGGCAGTGAAGGAGTTATGATGTAGGTGTTTCAAATAGTACAGTTTATCTGTGGTTGTACTTATGAAGCCTGAAACTTAACACTTGTCACGCTGCAAAAAAAAATATCTGTTCAAACAGAACGTGATGTAACTTTGACTATTTCTGATTCAATCAAAGTTTTCTAGATACATGTAGTACTGTACTGATTGAGTGTCAAACAGCTTGGGTCCTGATGAGATACTCTGTCTAATCTGGATCCAACCTTTTTACATATATACCAGTCAAGTCGCAGATAGCGGGATGAAGGTTCACCATTTTATTTAATCCTTTGAATGCTGAATTTTCAAAGTGGAATAGTCCATTCCTGTTTAAAGGTAGAGTCCATTCATTGTGAAAGGTTACAATTTGCAACAAGGTTTTGAATGACAAACAGTGCAGACCCTGATTAGAGGGCTCCTACAGCAGCCCTCTGATCTGGGTCTACACTTTTTGCAGATATCTGTGCACTCGTTTCCTGCATTCAAAGGGTTAGCTTGAGGGTGATAAGGAGGCTTGATTTTCAAACGATCCAGACCAAGATCAAATACTGTAGGTGGCGTTTAGAATAGTAAAACATTTTCCTGTCCTAACTTTAAACCCTTACAGTATGAGCCATGAGTCACTAATGTCCTTTGCAAACAGTGAAGACCCGGATTAGAGGGCTCCTAGAGGAGCCCTCTCATCAGGGTGTGCACTGTTTGTCATGTTACACTTTCCTTTAGAAAAAGCCCTAATATTCACCGTAAGCTTGACCTGTTTGAATTTTTGAATAGTCCATTTGAAAAGTCGGCATTGTAAGGGTTAATGGTCTGTTCTTTATGGTCTACATTTTAGTGTAGGTATATTTCTACATATTACGGTACAAAAACTTTACATAAGGAAGTGAGAGAGAAGCTTAGATCATATGATTTGTGGTTTGTTTAACTCCTCAGCCCAATTGTGATGGATATTCTTTACAAACAGGTTGAATCCAGATGAGATGCGGAGTAACTTATCAGGCCTCATCAGGAACTAACCCACTTGATGTCACTAACAGACATTGTTTTTAATATTAAAAGGAAGAAAAGTGTCTTTGGTAGCAGATGACATTTCTACATACAGAGGTCCAGATAAAAAAATTAATGTGTAAATTTAAACATTTTCAAGAATAGCGGCTCTATTTCTCCACCAAACCCTATAATATGACCACTCTTTAGAATCGTCTCTTCGAGATGGTTCAAAGGAGTCGGGTCACAGTTTAGGATTTGGTGGAAAAACTTTTAGTATTTGAGTACGCAAGTGTATCTGTTGCCTGTACTTTAGTGTTGAAATATGGTCAACCTTTTTTTTTGTCTTTGCCTTTGCTCACCAGGAGCCGTCTGATCAGGGTCTACTCTGTTTGCTTATGGAAATATATAGATCTATTTCTTCATTTTCTGCCAGAACCAAAATATCCTTTGTTCATATATAACATTATAAAAAAATAAAATCTAATTAATAGTCATGTGATAAATTCTTACATGATTCATTGAGTACCTGTAGTCATGTGCCAGTTAATTCTGAGAAACCATTATCCAATGCCATTTCTCAACTTCCAGTTTAAAAACTTTTAGCATGTTAGCAGGTAACTTCTTGTTAGCTCTTTCCATCATATAAACACTTTTTAATGCCTTTGCAGACAGAGTAGACCCAGATCAGACAGCTCCTATAGGAGCCTTCTGATCAGAATCTGCTCTGTTTGCCTGTGAAATTGAAATAGATAATGACATACAGTTTCTGCCAATACCAAACACTCCTGTGTACATATGGGATTATAAAAAACCAGCTAATAATATTCATGATGTCATGATGTTTTTCAAGAATATTAACCCTTCGCTTGCTATTCACATCAATATACCTACCTGTAAATAGTGAAGACCCAGATGAGACAGCTCCTGCAGGAGCTGTCTCATCAGGGTCTGCACTATTTACAAATTGATTGTGCAACTAGCGCACTCAGCAGCAGTCATTGCACAGCGAAATACTTGTACACAGTGAAGATATATGTAATTATACAACAGGGCATGGGTAAAGAAGGAGAAATGTATTTTAAAATTCAGCAAGCGAAGGGTTAATCATTGCGAACAGTTCAGATTAACAATAGATGCTAAAACCCAGGGCCTCACCAGGACACTACATTATATAATAGTCATTAAATGTCATTATTTCTTACATGAATATTCATGGAGTATAGGGTTAACCCTTTCCCTCATATAAACGTGTTTTCACGCATTTGCAAACAGAGTAGACCCAGATCAGACGGCTCCTATAGGAGCCGTCTGATCAGGGTCTACTCTGTTTGCTAATAGAATTTCAAAGATATGTGTCTTTACTTTCTAACATGGCTACAATGCTCCACTTTCCATATTTCATAATAACCCTCTTGTCCATGAATATTCAGTAGGTAGTGAAATTTGCAATAAACATAGGACAGGGAAAGGGTTAAGCCTTTTAAGTCCATAAATACGCCTTTCTGCACCTTTGCAAACAGAGTAGACCCAGATCAAACGGCTCCTATAGGTCATATTGATATGACTCCATATTATCTGCTATGGCCAATATTTACTGTGTTCATGAGCCATTATAAAAACTCATATTATAATTATCTTACATGAATATTCATGGAGTAAACGGTTATATGTGGTTTACATAATTTTGCTTTTGGGATTTTGAATGACAAACTATGAAGGTCATGATGACACAGCTCATAAAGAACATTTGCCCACCTTATGACCAGTGTCCCAGGTTGACTCTTGGCAAACCTTTAGTCAGCAACAATTGCCATCTGCTTCAGGTCTTAAAATAAAAAATTCTCTAATTTTTTTCCGCAAAACTATGGTCAGAGTATCAAACAGATTAGATCCTCATGAGACACCACATTATGCAGCATATCATCTGGATCAATGAGACACCACATTATGCAGCATATCTGGATCAATGAGACACCACATTATGCAGCATATCATCTGGATCCAAACTGTTTGCACAGGCAAGCACAGTTGTGCCTAAGTGAACACCAATACCTGTCCATTGACTAAATTGGGGACCTGAGGTCCCAAACCTCAAATTGTCAACCTGAATAATGTGACATCATAAGCAAAAAACAATATTACTTTTGTTAGTTAGCTGATTCAACCTGTGTCATCATTAACCCTATACTTCATGAATATTCATGAAAGAATTTATGACATCATGACTATTAATTAGATTAATTTCATAAGCAAACAGAGCAGACCCTGATCAGATGTCTCCTACAGGAGCCATCTGATCTGGGTCTACTCTGTTTGCAAAGGCATAGAAAGGGGTATTTATGGAGTAAAGGGTTAAAACCTGATTGGCCAATTATTCCTTATCTACTCTAATTATCCCTTGCCAAAGGCAGAGGGATATTGTTTTGGGCTCGTCAGTCCGCCCGTCCGGTTTCAGTCCGATGCCATATCTCTGTAACGGATCGACAGAATTCAATATAACTTGACATGAATATTTGTTATCACTGGGGCATCGTTCCCATGTATTACTTTTCCAGATCACTTGAGGCATTTAGAAGTAATTGCCCTTTTATATGCAAAAATGGTATTTTTTCCTTTCCAATGCCATATCTCTGTAACGGATTGACGGAATTCAATGTAACTCAACATGAATATTTGTTATCACTGGGGCATCGTTCCCATGTATTACTTTTTAGAGGGCATACAGCTTTTAGGAGTTATTCCCCTTTGATTCATAAAATTCATATATTTATTGCCCTTATCCCCTGCTGAAAGCAGAGGGATACTGTATTGCATTCAATACTGTTTTGCATTATTAGTACTTGAATACGCTTTATACAGCTTTCATATTCAAGCAGTGTCAAGATAAAATAGGCCTTATGATTCAAATAGTTCAGAAACAGATCAGCAACCACGTCACCAATTCAACACCCAATGCGATATGTAATGATTCACTATATCAGAATAAACTGTATAGTATATATATATACAAACTACAACTAATGCAAAAAGTAGTAGACTGGATCAGATGCCACACTCACTGCTGAGACTCGGCAGCCAGTCATGGTCTATACTTTTTGTAATACAATAAGGCACATTTCCCCTTGCTGTGGCTTATTCAGTATCAAAACATGAACACTATTATTAATAATTGCGGTAGAATGCAGTAATTTGGCCAAATATTCATAAAGTTGGTATCTATTTAAGGTATTGGTATTGTATCAGTGTATCAAAGGCAAGTAAGACCTGGTTTAGCAATCCAGGGCTCTCATAGCCCTCATGTTTTAAATTGATTATCTAAAGATCCCCCCCCCCCCCCCCCCCCCCCCAAAAAAAAAAAAAATGTTTGGCAGGGGATATCAATTCTATGAATTTGCTTGTTACACAAAGAATGGTACCAAATTTAGTTTAAAGATTAAAACAGTGATGGAGAAGGGAGACTGGTTGTGACAGTGTGTAATTAAAGTACTCAAATGGTTCATTATGAAAGATGGATCCTGTTTAGCAAAAAAAATAATTTAAAGTACAATTACATGTACCACTTACAGAATGAACATGTTTTTTAACCCCTTACTCCATATAGTCCTTATGAGACTATAAACTGACGTCTGGGTCCATGCTTATAAAGCTTTTACTTGAGTCTGAGTTTCGTTCTCAAGCTTTTGATTGGTCAGATTGGTCAGATTGGTCAGATTTGAGTTCTCAAGTTTTTGATTGGTCAGATTTGAGCCTTGGCTCAAATCTGACCAATCAAAAACTTGAGAACGATCTCAGACTCAACTAAAAGTTTTATAAGCATGGACCCAGATGTATAAGCGCTTTACACTGGGCATATAAAGGAGCCAGAGAACTCTTTCGATAAAAAGAGTAGACCAGTGTGCCCGGGCTTTCCTGTAACCGATCCCCTCTCTTTGGGACATCAAATTAGCCCATTATGAGTTAGCAGAAATGGACCTTAACCCTTTCCCTGTTCAATATTCACGTAAAAATATTGACATCATGATTATTAATTAGCTGAATTTTGATAATGTTAACTTTTCAGGGGAATTAATTGCCTTGACAAAACCTGTAGAATCTGATTTATATCAAAAGCAAACAGAGCAGACCCTGATCAGACTGCTCATACAGGTCTACTCTGTTTGCCAATGCATGAAAAGGTGTTACTTAGTATGAGGGAAAGGGTTAATCAACACAAACCAAACTAAAACCATTTACATTGTATTCACCTTTGCAAACAGAGTAGACCCAGATCAGATAGCTAGTAGTGGTTGAGGTTATGATGAGGTTCTGCTGTGCTTGCTTACATTCATATGATTGTATGAAATACATGTAATATAAATTAATATGATACTATGTTTCTGCTGTTGACAAAAATTCATGTGTTCATGTCATTATAAAAACAAATCAGCTATATAATATTACTGATGTCATGATTTCATACAGGGCTAAAAGCCGAGGGCAAATGCAGTAAGAACAAAATACAGGAATCTCCTATGGGAGCGCAGTAAGAACAAAATACAGGAATCTCCCATGGGAGCGCAGTAAGAACAAAATACAGGAATCTCCTATGGGAGTGCAGTAAGAACAAAATACAGAGTTTTCTGCATGGCTTTCTTACTGCAAAAATCATTTAATCCATGAATATTCACGTAGGAAATAATGACATCATGAATATTAAATACACAAATTTTAATACTGCCATTTGAAGACATCAAATTTTTGGTCTTGGCAGAAACAGATCTACAATGTATATTATGACCAAAGTAAACAGAGCAGACCCTGATCAGACAGGTCCTACAGTAGTCTGGGTCTACTGTGTTTGCAAAGGTATTTTAACTCATTCCCTCATAGGCTATTTTAGATCCAACCTCTTTGAATAAATCTACTGAAAAGGAGCATTAACTCGAGAAAATATTTTTTTTAGAATTTTGTAGTTTAAAACCATTGTGATAAATAGAGCATTTGCTCCTATAGGACCAAATGCTCTATTTATCACAATGGTTTCAACTGGTGACTTTTGCAGAGGCGTCTATAAAGGCGACAATATGAGGGAATGGGTTATTAAGGTGTATTTATGGAGTAAAGTGTTCTGCTACCACCTGTTTAGCCCATCAATATTCATATAAGAAATAATAAAAGCATGAATATTTATTAGCTGAATTTTTATATTAATGCGAAATGTTCCATGGAATTTTTTTTATTTGACAAGAACTGTAAAATCAGATATATGTCATGTCATAAACAAATAGAGCAGACCCTGATCAGACATTTCCTATAGGAGCCATCTGATCTGGATCTACTCTGTTTGTAAAGATGTGAAAAGGTGTTTTATATGAGGGAAAGAGTTAACTGAACTTAACCCTTTTCTTCTTATTAATGCGTTTTCATGTCTTTGCAAACAGAGAAGATCCAGATCAGATAGCTCCTATAGGAGCCGTCTTATCAGGGTCTGCTCTGTTTGCTTATGAGATTATATTAGAAATGATTACTAATACTAATAGCAAAACCACACATGTAATCATTAATGCCATTATAAAAATTCAGCTAATAAATATTCATGATGTCATTTATATCTTAAAGAATAATCAACTGGGAAATAGACATCCCTTGAGAGCTAATTGTAGAGTGGTCTTTACTTATTTGGTTCTAAATCTTTGGTTGTCTTTTTGCAGAGGAGGATTCTGATTCTGACGATGTGGTGCTGGTAAAGGAAGAGATTGAAGTTGAAGAAGATTCGGATGATGTCATCTTTCTCTCCGAAACAAAACCACCTGCAGATCTTGAACCAAAACACAGACCAGAACTGGTGCTACGTAGTCAAAGCGTGCCAGCTCAAGTCTTGGACCAGCCACCCCTTCTGCATCGTAGCATCAGCATTACGACTGGCACAAAACAGATATCTCTGGACGATGACCAAAACACAGGGTCTTCATATGATAAAATACCTCAGCTCAGCAATACAACAAATTTCTCAGGCCCGCTAGATCTTTCATCAAAGTCATGTGATACGCCACTACCAGGGACGGGCAGGGCTTTTAGCAGTCCAAACACAGGTGGTGACATGCAACAGGATATTACAATCAGTCCCACAAGGCTATCCACTTTAAACGCATGGCACAATGATGATACAGATATGACTGCCGCGGTTAACTTTTCCAGTGCAAGCTCTTTTTCAAATACAGCAACAGTATTGCAATGTTCAAATACGAGTTACCAGCAATGCCCAATGGTGGGAAACAGTGATAGTTCTACTGTTAGTGGCGGTGTTCCAATGGACATCTCAAGCTATACAGATATAACTGTTTTGCCTGGAGGGTTCATAACAAGCACAGCAATGTTACCACAGTTGGATACTAATAGTCAGAAAACCCCGGTAGTCTCCATGTGTGATCAAGGTTGTTCTGTGTCACTTACACCAAGTGATTCCAGTGGAAATTCCAATATATTACTGACCAGTTTCTATACAAACCATCCCTTGTCATCCACATCAGACAGTTGTGATACAAAACCTTCATTAGGTGTTACAGTAAGTGCTGTTCCTAGTGTCCCTTCAATTTGTGACAGCTACAGTTCAAAATCCCCAGTTTCCTCTACCGATAATCAAGACCCATCTTTAAACATTGCTGATCCAAAGTTAACAGGACACAAAGCATTCCTATGCACAGGCACTACATCCTCAGATTCAGTTGAAGTAAGCAAAGCATCCGCTGTGTACATTTCTTCAGGTTCAACAAGTATCCATTCTTCTGTGTCGGTGGACACTGCTTCTGCAATTGTTACTGCTACAACAGTCTCGGCAGACTCACCAATCTCAACAGGATCCCTGCTCACAGGGTCACAAGCTCAGACACAGAGTGCAAGTCTTTCATCGAGTGTTGTAAGTAGCTCTCTTTCAGCAGATTTATCCGTGTCATCTGCGTCAAGCTCTCTCCCTGTACCAGGTGCTTCAGGACTGGACTCTACAAACTCAATGACTGTGTCGTCAACAACAAACAGTGTTGCACAAAGTCCTTGCAATCAAGTGACAAGTGCTAGTGATCCTTTTGCTGCTAGTCATTTTCTTATTTCTTCTTTGACTTCAACGATGGGGACTTCTATGTCAGGTGATGACTTGAAGTCATCCGTGAAATTAATACAAAGCACGAGTCCAGTATGTTCTCTTCAGCCGCTGACATCTGTTCAGTCAACAGTGACTCAGACTGCTACTAATATATCAGGATTACCAGGGGGCTCAAGTTTGTATTTTACAGATCAAGTTAAATGTGCTGCCAACCCATCTCCAACAGGTAGTGCTCCAGATTTATTGTCAAAATCCTATAACAATAGCAATACCAAGTCTTTCAAAGCAACTGAAACAGACAAACTGTATAATCCGTTAACCTTACCGATGTCTATGCAAAACAAACAAATAAAACAGTCACTTTCTGTGTCAGCTCTTTCAAACAAATCAAAGAGCTCTGAGAAAATCACCAAGCGTTTTTCTTTTCCACGGTCACCACCATCATGTTCGCCATTTTCCCTGCCACCGAAAAAGCAGAAGCGGTGCTACGGTGAAGGCAATTCTAGATGTGCCAATTGCTCAGTGACTCTGGTTGGAGAGAAGTTTTCCAGGTGTCCCAATGGTCACACTGCCTGTGCAAAGTGCCTTGAAGAGAAAGTCAAGTTGTTACTGACAGGCAAGGCTAAGGTAAGTGCTCATCTGTGTCCTTTAATGCTTTCCCTGTTCTATACATGTATTTAGTTCAAATTTCAATAACTACTGAATGCTGATGGACGAAATAGTTGTAATAAAATATGGAAGGTGGAATATTGTAGCCATTTTAGAAACTTAAGAAACAGATCTATCAAATTCCATTAGCAAACAGAGTAGACCCTGATCAGACGGCTCCTACAGGAGCCATCCCACGGTCTGATCTGGGTCTTCTCTGTTTTCAAATGCATGAAAAGGCGTTCATATGAAGGAAAGGGTTAACGCCATGAATATTCATGTCAGAAATAATGACTGAACAGGACTTAGGCATGTGTGTAACATCAGTCTAGTAGGTGAAAACATTATTATGGCCAGAACGGAATAAAATTCAAACCAGAAGGGGGCTTGTCTTTTACCGTATTTTTCCACCAAACCCTATACTGTAACCACTCTTTGGAATCGTCTCTTTGAGACCATTCTAAAGAGTGGTCACAGTATAGGGTTTGGTGGAGAAATGATGATTTAACCCTTTCCCTGTTCTATGTTTATTCCAAATTTCAATACCTACTGAATATTCATTAACAAAATACTTATAAAGAAGTATAGAAGGAGGAACATTGTAGACATTTTTGAAAGTAAAGAAACAGATCTTTCAAATTCTAATATCAAACAGAGCAGACCCTGATCAGACGGCTCCTCTAGGAGCCGTCTGATTTGGGTCTACTCTGTTTGCATATGCGTAAAAACACGTTTATATGAGGGAAAGGGTTAAGTTATTGGGTACACACTGTTATCTGCAGCTCTTTTATAAGTGTCAATAGTGTTAACTCTTTACTCCATAAATACACCTTTCTACGCCATTGCAAACAGAGTATACCCATATCAGACAGCTCCTGTAGGAGCCATCTGATCAGGGTCTACTCTGTTTGCTTATGATATAATATATTCTTCTACAGTTTCTACCATAGCGAAAAAATTATATATCCATGTGCTAATTATAACAAATTAATCAAATTCATATTCATGACGTCATTATTTCTTACATGAATATTCATGGAGGAAAGGGTTAATCCTGATGGAAAACCATGGTCCATGCTTATAAAGCTTTTAGTTGAGTCTGAGTTTCGTTCTCAAGCTTTTGATTGGTCAGATTTGAGTTCTCAAGCTTTTGATTGGTCAGATTTGAGCCAAAGGCTCAAATCTGACCAATTAAAACCTTGAGAACGAAGTCAGACTCAACTAAAAGTTTTATAAGCATGGACCCATGTTACTTAACTTGTCATCTGGATCTGGACTGTTTGCAAAGGATTAACCCTTGCCCAGTAAACATTTATGCATTAATTGATCACATCATGAATATATTCATGAACTTAATATCTAAAATCACAGTAAAATGTAATTGTTTCAAGATTATTTTGGTTTAGAAAAAAACTGTAAGATAAGATCTGATATACATTGTATATAATTTCAAAAGCAAACAGAGCAGACCCAGATCAGACAGCTCCTGCAGGATGAATGAACTAAAATATTTGTTAAGACAAACACTGCGGATGTCATGGTAATAAACATAGCATTACTGATTTAAAAATAATCGTAAAACGACATGATTTAAAAATTATGTGTTTTGTTATTTCGTATGTATGCTCTACAGCAAAACCTCTCTATAACGGCCACTACATTGTGTTAATTAGTTGGTATTTAGGGCAGGTGGCAGCTTTAAAAGCAAGATGAAAGTGAAACAGAACGCTCCTATAGGAGCGTTCTGTTTCACTTTCACCTTGCTTTAAGCAGCCACCTGCCTTAAACACAAAATACTTGATGTGATTTAGTGGCCGTTATAGAGAGGTTTTACTGTATGTTTCACGAAACAATGTCTTATATTTCAGGAGTCTGTAAGGTGCTTAAACAGGTTGTGTGACAGCTTCTATCCAGTCAGTAAGTATGAGAGTATCCAACATAAACATCTACAGTAAAACCCCGCTAATGCGACCACTTAATAAAGAGCCATTGGCGTCGTTTAAAGCAGGTGGTTGCTTAATGCAGGAGGGAAGTTATGCAGAAAGCTCCTGTAGGAGCTTTCTGCATAACTTCCGTCCTGCATTAAGCAACCACCTGCCTCTGCCATCCAGAATTATGCCTATTTTTGGTGGTCGCATTAGAGGGGTTCTACTGTACTTCGTATCGTACACTTAATCTTTTTTCCCATGAATACTAATCCCCCATGAATACTAATGGAACCCTTTACTTCATGAATATTCATGTAAGAAATAATGGTATCGTAAATGTTAATTAGATTAATTGTTATCATAGTAAAAGGACACATGAATTTTTGGCCATGGCCAAAACTGTAGAACCATATCTGTATTATTTCATAAAAAAAAGAGTAGACCCTGATCAGTTCTGATCTGGGTCTACTCTGTTTGCAAAGGTGTAGAAAGGCATAATTATGATGTAAAGCGTTTAAAAGTGATTACAGTGTGACTGTTCATGGACTGAAATTTTATTAGGAAAGTTTCAGCCTTGACAAAAACTTCAGGATCAGATCTACATGTATTTCATTCCATAAGCAACCAGAGTAGATTCTGATAGCTCATCAGTGATGAGATCCTACAGGAGTAGCCTGCTCTTGGTTTTCTCAATTAGCAAAGGCACCCAAAGTCGTCTATATGAGAGAATATGTCATCCATATCTCTTTCTTCTTATAGGATGGGGGAGGAAAAAATAATTTCCATTGGAATCAGTTACTTCATGAATATTCATATAAGATATAATGGTATTATGAATATTATGAAAAGTGAAACTGTAGAAAGCTGATCTAAAGCATTCCTTGACTCATTTCCTGTTTGATATTCATGTATGAAATACTCCTATAGAAGCTGTCTGATCAGGTTCTCCTCTGTTTGCTAATGGAATTTGATAGAACCGTTTCTTCAGTTTCTAAAATGGCTACAATGTTGCATCTTCTGTATTTCTATTTTGTCCGTGAATATTCAGTTGGTATTGAAAATTGGACTAATATAGAACAGGGAAATGGTTAAAAGGAGCTTCTTGTATTTTGTACACTGTTGCAGAATGAAAGCCATGCAGAAAGCTCCTAGGAGAGTTTTCTGCATTTCTTTCTTTCTGCATTAAGCTACCACCTGTATTTTCAAAAACCTATTTCTTTATTTAATGGTTATTTTATAGGGTTTTAATTGATTTAATGATCATAAGTTAGACGGCATTCATTAAAGTGGGGACATTTATTAGGAGAATGTGGTATGTCAAAAATTTAATATCCTTGTAAGATATTCGTGACTGTGTATGGTATGAAATCAAACATTGCAAGGGAAATTTATTAGGCAAAATGTATCACCCACAACCAAAGCCTAAGTAGCACATGGGACTGATATCCATGCAGTACATGTATCAATTGGTATGTGGAGCAGATGTCTCCGTCCAAAACTAATGTCATCTGCTTCAAGCCGCAGAATTAAGATTGTTTCATTTCAGAAAGATTATCAGGATGTCATACTGTTTGTATATTGATTGACCCTTTACATGACAAGAGACACCTTTTAATGCCTTTGCAAACAGAGTAGAACCATATCAGATGGCTTCAGCAAGAGCCATCTGATATGGGAATACACTTAGTAAAAGCATGAAAGGCATTTATATGAGGAAAAGGGTTAACCCTTTCCCTGTTCTATGTTTATTCCAAATTTCAATACCAACTGAATATTCATGGGTAAAACAGTTACAGGTCTATCAAATTCCATTAGCAAACAGAGCAGACCCTGATCAGACAGCTCCTGCTCTATTTGCTAATGCTGGAAAAGGAGTTTGTATGAAGAAAAGAGTTAACAGATCTACACTGCTTTGTTACTCCATTAGCTAATTTAACCCTTTCCTCTATATAAACACTTTTTCATGCATTTGCAAACAGAGTAGACCCAGATCAGACAGCTCCTAGAGGAGCCATATAATTTGCTTATAGAATTTTATAGATCTGTTTCTTTACATTCTAAAATGGCTATAATGTTCCACCTTCCATATTTCATCATGATTATTTTGTCCATGAATATTCAGTAGGTATTGAAATTTGGAATTAACATAGAACAGGGACAGGGATAACTTTCTGCTCTGTTAGCCCTTTCCTCCATAGGCTATTTTTAGACTCAACCTCTTTGAATGAATCTACCCAAATTTTGTAGTTTGAAACCATTGTGATAAATAGAGCATTTGCTCCTATAGGAGCATAAGTGACTTTCATAAAGTGACTTTTACAGAGGCGTAGAAAGGCATATTTATGGAGGAAAGAGTTAAAAACAAAGTGAATAATTATTCATGATGTCATTAGTTCTCACATGAATATTCATTGGTAAAGGGTTAAGTCAACTCAAAAGGAATGTAGTAGAAAATGAGTCAACTCAAGGAAAGGAGTGCTGTACAGAGCTACAGATAAAGATGCATACCCAAACATTAAAATAGTCAGTTGTCCACCATTCCCTATACCGGGACCACTCTTTAGGATTGTCTCAAATTGTCCACCAATCCCTATACTGTGACCACTCTTTAGAATCGCCTCAAAGAGACAATTCTAAAGAGTGGTCACAGTATGGGGTTTGATGGAGAAATAAAAGAGCTATTGGTGAAAATTTACCCATTTTATCTGGAGCTCTGGCTGTAAAAAATGATACAGGAAATAACAAGATATCTTGTTGATAATCAGTACGATAAATATTCAAACAATTTTTTTATCAGTTTATCCTCCATTTCAGACTTTGTTAATGTTCTCTATTGGAAAATGGAAAACGATGGAAAGAAAAATGGTATACATGTACATGTACTTGAACAGAGTTCAGGTAGTGCAAATGGAGTTAAAAATAGTGCTTAACCTTTTACCTGTTCATTACTTATGTAACAAATAATGACATCATGAATATTTATTAGCTGAATTTTTAGCTCACCTGAGCAATGCTCAGGGTGAGCTGTTGGGAGACTTGAATGTGTGGCTTGTGTCGTATAGGATAGACCTGGATCAAGATAGTACATGAGAGTTATGGTGCCTGATCATAATACTCAATCAGGTCTTAAATTTAAGTAAAACACTTTAACCCTTTACTCCATAAATATGCCTTTCTACGCCTTTGCAATGAGGGTAGACGCAGATCAGATAGCGCCTATAGGAGCCGTCTGATCAGGGTCTGCTCTGTTTGCATATTATATAATGTAATCTAATTTATATTCATGGTGTCATTCTTTTTTACCTGAATATTCATGGAGGAAAGGTTTTAATTAAATCCTTTCCCTGATTATGATAGAGACACCTTTGGAAACAGTAGACCCAGGTCAGACAGCTCCTGTATGCTCTGTTTGCTTATGAAATCTGCAGTTTCTGAAATGGCAAAACATCCATTTTTCATTTGCAATTATGAAAATTTAGTAAATGAATATTCATGAAGTCATGAATTATTATCTAAATATGCATGATGTACAGGGATAAAATATCATTTATCATGCAGTGTAGACTCTGTGAGCAGATTTCCTTGGAGTCCTTATGGTTGGTCTGCTAATTGCAACATATTTCTTGTAGCAATTGATTCACTGTGTTCCTATTCTGCAATATGTGTATTACATAAGTAACAGCAGGGAGAGTAATTAACTGATGTTAATCAACACAAACAAAGCAGGGAGAATTGATGCATTTTCTGACATTACAAGTCATGTACTTTGACATAAGCATTCTCCTGATCAATTTGTGAATATAATGGTGTGTGTGATAATATGCAAACAGTTAAGATCCAGGTGGGATGCAAGGTCAGGGGTCTAGGTGTAAGTTATAACATTTTAAGAATTAAACCAAACCCTATGTTGTGACCACGCTTTAGAATTGTCTCTTTGAGACGATTCTAAAGAGTGGTTAAAACATAAGGTTTAGTGCAGAAACGACAATTTTAGTATTTGAATACGCACCTCTGCAAGGTATATTGTAATTATTGATTTCAATTTTATGGACCAATTTTTGTTAACCCTTTACAGGATATAAATTTATGTTTGATATGTACATGACATCATGGATATGTATTGGCTGAATTTTTATAATGGCTTATTGAAAGAGAAAAAAGAATCAACTTTCAGGATTGTAATAGATGACAATTACTAGACAGACAAAGAGTTAATCCTTCCCCTGTTCTATGTTTATTCCAAATTTCAATACCTAGTGAATACTCATTGACAAAATAGTGAAATTTGGAAGGTGGAATACTGTAGCCATTTTAGAAATTAAATGAAATAGAACTATCAAATTCCATTAGCAAACAGAGCAGACTCTGATCAGACAGCTCCTATTGGAGCTGTCTGATCTGAGTCTTTTCTGTTTGCTGATGCGTGAAAAAGCATTTATATGAAGGAACGAGTTAATTATTTTTTTATTCATATTTACAGGTGAATTGAGGCTGTCTCTACCCAGCATTGTTGTGGAGATATTAGAAGACAAGCTGGACCAAGAGTATGTGGATTACATATCAGACATGATGCTGAGGAATGCGTCTGGTGACACAGATCAACCATGTGCCTCTAATGACACAGATCAAGAAAGCTTCCCAGAGTATAAGAAGGATGAAAGCTTTCCAGAGTCCTGGAGTGCCATGGATGAGAGGGTTATACAGAAAAAGGTATTGAACAGTATTCTCCCTAATACATGCTCTCACTGTTACAAACACCCCTTACTTCTGGGAGGAAACTTGTGATCAATAAAACAATTAAAACCCAATATAATAACCATTAACCCTTTACTGGATAGATACACCTTTCTATGCCTTTGCAAACAGAGTAGACCCAGATCACATCTCTCCTAAAGGAGCCATCTGATCAGTGTCTGCTCTGTTTGCTTATGATATAATATATATAATTCTACAGTTTCTGCCATGGATTTACAGTCCTGTGTCCATGTGCTATTAGAACAAATTACAAATGTAGTCTAATATCCATGACATCATTATTTCTAACATGAATATTCATGGAGGAAAGGGTTAAATAAAGAAATACAGGTTTTCAGATTTTCTTATAAAGAAACATACCCGCTCAGACGGGGGATCAAACCCAGTCGCCAGGTTCGCAGTCATACACTCTACCATGTCGCCATGTACAGCAAGGCCGTACAGGTGATGATAAACCTACACACTGTGACATACTCCCCCAGCAAGTTGAAATTCGTCCCGAATTTCTATGGGTATGAGAACGACTGGGAATCAAACTCGGGAGCTCATACAGTCACAGCCCCACGTTGGGCACCAAATGTAACCGGGTGTTCTTATAAAGAAACATACCCGCTCAGACTGGGAATCGAACCCGGGTCGCAAGGTTCGCAGTCATGCACTCTACCACGTCGCCATACAAGTGTGCTTGTACAGCAAGGCCGTACAAGTGATGGTATACCTACACACTGTGATATAGAGATGATAAAGTATCTTTCATCTGCACTGGTAGAAAAATTAATGTATGGGTTTCTAAATGAGGAAAGAAGTTTGTTATGAATTTCTTAACCATTTGTTTGATAATCATGTCTTTTAATGCCTAATTGCAAACAAAGTTCACTAGGTCAGGGCTTTGGAAGTCTGGAAAATTGTTACTCGGGAACAATTTTTAAGATCAGAGACTGATTTCTGTGAGGTTTCTGCAGCAGATGTCACAAAATCTAGTACAAGCCACCATATCTCAATGTATCTTGTGTACAATCATCCATTCATGTATCCCGGAAACTGCCAGTTTATGGTAAATTATGTTGTAAATGGTTATGCTGTAATTGCCAATTTGGCCTCATAGCCTAGAGCAACAGATAAGGGTGAGTATTCAATTACTAAAATTGTCATTTCTCCACTAAACCCTGTGTTGTGATAACTATTTAGAGTCGTCTCTTTCTCTATCAAGCAAATAGAGCAGACCCAGATCAGATGGCTCCAATAGAAGCCTTCTGATCTCAGTATACTCTGTTTAGGAGCTGTCTGGTCTGGATCTACTCTGTTTATAAATGCATGAAAAGGGGTTTTGTGAGGGAAAGGGTCAAAGTCTGCCCTCTTGGTATAATTATTATCTCAAATACATGTAGTATTTTGATATGGATATATTGGCAATTATTTTTAGCTTGTCTGTTTCGAAGAAATCACAAGCTATTGTCATAACTCAGGCGTCCGCGCCATCGTTGTCGTCGTCCGAAATCTTAACATTGACCATAACTTCTTCAATTTTTCATTGACAACCTTCTTTTTTTTGTATGCATGTTCATCTTGACAATGACAACAGACCAGTGTTTGCACCCACTTGCGGTGCTCTTGTATAACAGCAGGATTAAATTGGGGTCTAAAATTTCTTCAGTGCAACCAGTGCAGTCCCAGATCAGACGAATACTGTAGAAACACTGTTTGGAAAGTCGTAGAAAAGCATATCTATGGAGTAAAGGGTTAACCCTTTCCATCATATTGACACCTGATGATGAAAACATTGTGATAAACAGAGCATTTGCTCCATAGCAGCAAATGCTCTATTTATCAGATTATTTTCAATACAATACAATTCTAAAAAAAATCCTTTTCTCTAGTGAATGCTCCTTTTCAGTAGATTTATTCAAAGAGGTTAGATCTAAAAATAGTTTATGAAGGAATGGGTTAATGTTTTCTTGCAGGGTTACTGCTTGGTGAAGCTCGAAGAAGATACACCAGAGTATGAGGAGGTGGTCCTACAATTTTTCCAGTCCATGATTGACCAGAATGTGGAGGTGACCACTGTCCACCGGGTGCAGAATCCAATTCAGTGGAAGTATTACTGTGTGTAAGTAGACACATTTCAAAATGATCCATACCCATTTGCTATGATATTTAACCCCTTTCCATCATGAATATCCATGTAAAAATAATGACATTATGAATGTTAACTGAAATTTTATAGCATATAAATTTTTATCACTATTTCACTCAACATGTTTAACCCTTTCCCTCATATAAACGTGTTTTCACGCATTTGCAAACAGAGTAGACCCAGATAAGACGGCTCCTAGAGGAGCCGTCTGATCAGGGTCTACTCTGTTTGTTAATAGAATTTGAAAGATCTGTGTCTTTACTCTCTAAAATGGCTACAATGTTCCACCTTCCATATTTCGTTATAACTATTTTGGCCATGAATATTCATTAGGTACTGAAAAATGAAATAAACATAGAACAGGGAAAGGATTAACTCCTTCATAGTAGTAAATGAATTTAATGTTCTTTGCAAATTGCAAACACTGTAAACCCAGATGAGAGGGCTTCTAGAGGATCCCTCTCATCAGGGTTTGTGCTGCATGTCAAGTTACCATTTTCTTTAAAAACGTCTCTGAATATTCACAATAAGCTTGACTTGCTTGAATTTCGGAATAGTCTATTTGAAAATTCAGCTTTGAACGGTGTACGGTTATCCCTTTTCTTCATATAAACGCCTTTTCATGCATCTGCAAACTGAGTAGACCCAGATCAGATGGCTCCTATATGAGGGTCTATACAGAGGGTCTGCTCTGTCTGTTAATGGAATTTGATTTGAACTATTTTGCCCATGAATATTCAGTAGGTATTGAAATGTGGAATAAATATAGAACATGACACAGTCCCATTAAACATGTTTGACATTGAATCTTGCAGCAAGAAGTCTGAGATTCTACAGGATAATAACGGTGTAGCCTTTGAAAAACAGCTGTTCCACGGAACAAGCTCCACAGTGGTGGATGCCATCTGTAGGAGGGGCTTTGATTGGAGAGTATGTGGGAAACATGGAACTCTGTTTGGGCAAGGTGAGGAACTAACAGCTTTAACACAACATGATGAATATTATTCCCTCATATAAACTATTTGTACCCCCGCAAACAAAGTTTGTTGGTCAGTTGGTCAGGCAGTCGATCCGTCTGAATTTGAATATGGGTAGTTGGTGTCGCAAACTCCTCCTTCTATTTAAAAGTTAATAGCCACCAAAAGTTGATGTGCAAGACACAATTTCATGTTTTTAGCACCAGGCATTGCATAATTATCTCCCCTTGAATTTTATTATTTGAGTATTTTTGTCATTTGTAATATTGGCAGTTGGTATCACAAACTCTTCCTTCAGTTTTAAAGTTACTGAAGTTATATAGAGAATATTTGGTTCCTAGCTTTGAATGAGAAATGTTATCTGGCAAGGCGGATGAATATATCAGGTGAGCCGAAGGCGAACCTGATATATTCAGAAGCCGAGCCAGATAACATTTCTCATTCAAAGCTAGGGACCGAATATTCTATTTATCCTTGTCACGACAGCAAAATATAAAATTATTTTATTTTGTACCGAATGTACCACAAAATGCACCGCAAAGTATACCCGACTCTACTGGCTCTAGACTGTTGATGACGTCACTATAAAGGCGTTATTACGTCACTGGAATTCCACTGAAAAAATGCTCAAAACAAAACCGTTGCCCCGGTTGGTTATGTGAGAAAAAGAACCTGTCACTTGATGTTTGAGACAAGCTGATCTAAACCTCGTCTAGAATAGAAAAGTCAAGGCTAGCTTAATAACATTTCAATTCTAGACTCGGTTGAGATAGACGCCGATAGATTTAAAATAGAACTGACTATAGAATACAGGATCTAGACGATTTATGATTCTTGATGTGGATTTATCTAAACACGGTAATTTCGCGACAGACAACTAGATCTAGTCTAGATCTAGATCTACTAGGTCTAAGAATATAAGTTTGAGAGAATGAAGTGAAAGAATTATTTAGTTTAACGGGTATCGATTGAAATCAATTCGCTTTGTTAAACTTTTTTTATTCAGTAGATCTAGATCTAGATCTACTAGGTAGACGTATGTTTGTGTATTCACGAAATAAGCGTCTCGGTAAAAAACTTTGTTTTTTAAAAAAAGTAGTTTCGGCTACAGGTCATGTGACCAACTGACATATTAACATCGGTCATGTGACCTACTGACATAATAACAAAAAGTTTATCAGGCACCTTGTTATCCGTCAGGAATATAGGCACGTGACAGGATAAATTTATATTCCATTGGTTCTTCTGTTTTACCCTTTGAATGCGGCAGATGAGTTTGCTGTTTTTTGCTAACAGTGTAGACCCAAATCAGTGGGTTCCTAGAGGAGCTCTCTTGTCAGGGTCTGCACTGTTTGTCACACAACATTATCTTACAAATTATACCCTTGAATATTGAATAAACTATGTCTTTAAGCCTTTATTCCATGAATATTTATGTAAGAAATAATGTCACCATCAATATCAATTAGATTATCTTTCATAGTGGTATATGAACACGTAACATTTTGATCATGACAGAAACTAGAGATTCAGATCTGTACAATGATCTGCTAATAATTCCATAAGCAAACAGAGCAGACCCTTATCAGACGTCTCCTTTAGGAGCTGTCTGATATGGGTCTACTCTGTTTGCCCAAGACTTAGAAAGATCTATTCATGGAATAAAGGGTTATTTGACCGTTAAGCAGATGGACTATTCCATTTTGAAATTTCATCAATGAAAGTGTTAGTTTCTGTTGAGGTCCTTTTATATCTGTACTCAAAGTTACATTTTTCAAGAAGTGTTCATCGTCATCATGAGACTGTGTCATGTATGTTTCATTACTCTATGCTGTACAGTAAAAACCCCCTAAACCAGAATTCTTGTAGAGAAGAAATTAGATACGTTTTGGCAGGTGGCTGCTTTATGTTTAATGCAGGGTGAAAGTCCTGCAGAAAGGTCCTCTAGGAGCTTTCTGCATAACTTTCACCCTGCATTAAGCTGCTGTTTGTCTTCGAAACTGATATTTACACTAAATCTGATGCCCGGTTTATAGGGATTTTACTGTATTTGGTATGATAAATTACAGTCCTTTTGAACTTGAAAATCATCTAAATGATGAAACTATATTTAGATCTACTTCTGAAGCTTTGAAACCTGAAACACTAATCTTTTCAGTGATTAGTCGCTAATGCGGCGCTAATGCACTTTTCAAACAGTGTAGACCCAGATGAGAGGGCTCCTAGAGGAGTCAGGGTCTGCACTATTTGTCATGGTACACTTCTCTTTAAAAACCAAATTCCTGAATGTTCACATGGAGCTTGTAGAACAGTCTCAATTTTGGAAAAGTCCATTTAAAAATTCAGTGTTTTAGGATGACCTTGTTTTTCTACGTAGCACTATTTTGTGAAGCTCTCATTTGTTTCCAGGTTCCTACTTTGCTGTGCATGCCTCCTACTCTCATCAGTACACAGATCTGAAGCAGCTGAGGCCGCTGGGCTCATCCATGATGCTGCCCAACCCTATGTCCATGACGCTGCCAACAACACCTTCTCTATTCTACCCACCGGTGAATGTCAACTTTGGACAGCCACTAAACAGTGTTGCGTTTACTGCACTCAACCTTTCAAATAATGCATCAGGCAGTGGTTTGACAGGGAGTGCATTTCAACAGACTTCTGGTACAAACTCTCAAACCCCGAGCTCCTCACAGAGCATGCTTGTCAATGCGCCTCAATCACAAATTGTTAATTCTTCCATCGGATCCGTGTCCAGCCAGTCCCAGAGCTCCTCAAACTGTTATAGATTCTCATCAGGGTCACGGTTTAAAGTTGTGTCACCACAGGCTGCAGTTATACGAACAGTGTCAGGACATCCTTCTTATGGACTTATTGCTTCATCAGAGAGCCAAAAGAAGATGACAGCCAAGGTGTTCCTTGCAAGGGTTCTGGTTGGGAAATATGTGAAAGGCAATCCAAAACTACGCAAACCCCCAGCTCTCCATCCGAATCTAGATCCGTTTGGTAAATGTTACGATTCCTGTGTCGATGAGACGCGTAATCCTAAAATTTTTGTTATATTTGACTCTGCACAAGCATACCCGGAGTATTTACTAGAGTATAGCTACTCTGCTGAGTAAATCTCAAATCTGTTTCTATGTCAGTTTATAAGGTTGCTTGAAATATGTTTAACCCTTTACCTGATAGAAACACTTTTTTCACGCCGTTACAAACAGAGAAACCTACACCAGACAGCTCTTGTAGGAGCCATCAGACCAGGGTCTGCTCTGTTTGCTTATGTGATTCTACAGTTTCTGGCTTGGCCAAAAATTCTTGAGTTGATTTACCATTATAAAAAAAAAAATCAGCTAATATATGCTCACGATGTCATTATTTTCTTACATAAATATTTATGAGGTAAAGGGTTAATTGCATGGAAAAAGGTCCATAAAAATGCCTGTATTCTTGGAAATTAGTCTGTGAAGATAGTTGTACAGTGCTACAGATAAAGGTGTGTACCCAAATACTAAAATGGTTATTTCTCCACCAAACCCTATACTGTGACCACTCTTTAGAATCGTCTCTTCGAGACGATTCTAAAGAGTGGTCACAGTATAGGGTTTGGTGGAGAATTAAAGGAGCTAAAGGAGCTAATCGTCTCAGTATAGTGGTCACCCTGTACTGTGACCACTCTTTAGAATCGTCTCGAAGAGACGATTCTAAAGAGTGGTCACAGTATAGGGTTTGTTGGAGAATTAAAGGAGCTATTCTTGAAAATATTTAAATATACACATCTTATCTGGACCTCTGGTTGTAGATAACAGGGTTCACATAGAATCTACTTTTCAGTGTTTGCACAGTTTGCCCTTCCAAGTGCACTCTTCATTCCATGTCAGTTAACCCTTTCCCTGTTGAATATTCATGTTGAATATTCATGTAAGAAATAATGTGATCATGAATATTCATTACCTGACTTTTTTATAATCGTATATGTGCATATAAAGTTTTGGTATTGGTAGAAACTGTAGAGTCTGTTATATTATGATTTCATAAGCAAACAAAGCAGACCCTGATCAGATGGCTCCCCCAGGAGATATTTGATCTTGGTCTACTTTGTTTGTGAAGGCCTGAAAAGGTGTTTGTATGATGGAAAAGATGAACTATCTATACATAAGTATAGGGGACTGCATAATAAAAAACAAATGCCCTAAAATTGAGTGCTAGTTACTAAGTATGAACCTGATGTAGCTCTACAATAGTAAAGCCATAAAGCTGTTTCTTTCTGCGGTCAAAATAATTTGCGATTTTGTCAAAAAATGATAACATTATTTATCAAGGTTTTTAAATTTTTGTGTGTGTGTTGTTGTTTTGTTTTTTTTTTATTTAAAAAAAGTTAAATTTTATTTTCTGTGCTCACAGCCTTTGCCCTTTACTTCATAATATGCCGTTCTACACCTTTGCAAGCAAAGTAGATCAAGATCTGACAGATAAGGATTTGCTCTGTTTGCTTATGGATTAATATAGATTTGATTCTACAGTTTCTGCCATGGCCAAATTCTTTTTTGTTTATTAGTCATTATAAAAAATATTCTAATTAATATTCATTATTTCTTGCATGAATATTCATGATGTAAAGGGCTGATCCTTTACCTCATGACTATTTGTGTAAGAAGTAGTTGCATCATGGATATTATTAATTAGCTGAATTTTAAAAATGGTATATGAAAAACAAAGTTTTTGGCAATTGTGAAAACTGTAGAATCAGATCTAGATATTTCTGTAAGCAGACAGTACGGATCAGAATGCTCTGATCTGGATCTACTCTGTTGGTAAAAGTGTAAGAAAGCATTTCTTAGAGGTAATGTCAGAGCTACAGATAACAGTGCATACCCAAATACTAAAAATGTAATTTCTCCACCAAATGCTATACTGTGACCACTCTTTAGAATTGTCTGGAAGAGCCGATTCTAGAGAGTGGTCACAGTATGGGGTTTGGTGGAGAAATAAAGGAGCTTTTGTTGAAAATGTATAAATTTACACATCTTATCTGGAGCTCTGTAAAGTGTTAAACAATTGGAAAATTAATCTTACATCAGATTGTCTGCTCTTCTATAGATGTTTTGTACATTGTATAATGTACATTTCAGCCATAGATGATAATCTTTGTAAAACGTTTTTAACCCTATCCAGGATGATTTGTGTGCGTGGGTTTTTTACTTCGCTTTTACCCTTTCCCTGTTCTATGATTATTCCAAATTTCAATACCGGTACCTACTGAATAATCATGGACAAAATAGATACATATGTAATGAAATACGGAAGGTGGAACATTGTAGCCCTTTTAGAAACTAAAGGAATAGATCTATCAAATTCCATTTGCAAACAGCAGACCCTGATCAGACGGCTCCTATAGGAGCCGTCTGATCTGGGTCTACTCTGTTTGCAAATATGAGAAATGCGTGATCGGGGTCTACTCTCTTTATGGATGTCTGAAAAGGAGTTAATATTAAAGAAAGGGTTAACAGTACTTCAGTCATATCGAATTGTCCAGCTAATTGTATTAATAATTTAAATTAATTACATCAACATCGTTTATTTGTTATAAAGTTAATTTTTATAACATAATTTTTTTTAAGGAACTTTTGATCTACACAAACAATGGTAGGATCAGATATATACAATTTCATGAGCAAACAGAGCAGACCATTATCAGGCAGTAGTCTGATCTGGGTCTACTATGTTTTCAAAAACGTTATAAAACATTACTGTGAAGGAAGAATTAACCTAAGATTATGTGGTCAGTGGGTGTAAACCTTTTACCTGATGAATAATTATGTAAGAAATAATGACATTATGAATATAAATTGGCTGAGTTTTTGTAAAGGCATGTGAGCACATGAATTTTTGGCCATGGCAGAAACTGTAGAATTTCATAAACGAACAGAGCAGACCCTGGTAGGCCTGGGTCTGCTCTGCTTGCAACAATGCAGAGAGGCATACAGTAAAACCCCTCTAATACGACCATTTAAAGAATAACCATAGCTGTCTTTATAAGCAGGTGGTTGCTTAATGCAGGACGAAAGTAATGCAGAAAGCTCCTATAGGAGCTTTCTGCATAACTTTCGTCCTGCATTAAACTACCACCTGCCTCTGCCAGACAGAATTACAGTCCAACCTGCTTCAGCGGTCACCTGGTATCAGCAGCCACACTGCTGTAAGCGGCCACTCTAGGACCCTCCCAACGAAAAACACTATATATTACACCTGGTATAAGCGGTCACCTGCCTAACGCGGCCAGCGGCCACTGTATTTCATCCCAAATGGCCAATACACACTGGTGTAAGCGGCCAGGTGTTCTACAAATGTAAAGCGTGTAAACACTTTTCATGGCTATCGATCGGCAACATCAGACATTTTGTCACCTTTGAATGCATACAACTAACGATCATGACCCATTTGGACCCCTTATCAGAGTTTCTTGTGTTTGTTTACAAAGCGCGTCGGTTGTTCATGCCATATTAATTGGGGATTTACCTTCTACTCGGAATTCCCCAGGAATGTAATCACGCGTGAACTAGCTGGTTCCCGACTTCCGCTTTATGAGTTAGATGTTCGCAGACGGAATATTCGGGAAACCAGTCGTGTCAAACATGGCTACACCGTTAGAAGTTACACCCCGAAGCCAAATTCGAATAACACTGGCACGTGTATTACTCAAATGAAAGAACTAACACTTATAAATAAGGGACCAAAAGGTTGAAGAACGACAAACAAAGCAATTAATTCAATATTACTTGCAATTATTACGGGCACTTTAGGTCAGAACGGTCTGTATAAATATCGATTAGTAGGCCTATACTGCTGTACACAACATACATGTCTGTCATAATTACTCGAAAGTATGCTTGGTAACATGCACCTGGTTTAGGCGGTCACCTGCTGTAAGCAGCCAAAGTGGCCACTTCCCTAGACTGACCGCTTACAGCAGGTTGGACTGTATGCCCGTTTTTGGTGATGCATTGGAGGGGTTTTACTGTATTTACGGAATAAATTGTTAGACCCTCTGACTGTCTAAAATACTTCGAATGTGGAAAACAAGTGTACAGCAATTTGCAGTGTATGTTTGCATTATCCTCTAGCAAATTGTTTGAATGGAATCTGTTATTAACCCATTGCCTCATATGCTATTTTTAGATCCAACCTCTTTGAATAAATGTACCGAAAAGGAGCATTAACTACAGAAAAGGAAAACTTTAGAATTTTTTAGTCTTGAAACCATTGTGATGAATAGAGCATTTGCTCCTAAGGAGCAAATTTTATGCTCTATTTATCACAATGGTTTCAAAAAGTGGCTTTTACAGAGGCGTAGAAAGGCATATTTATGGAGGAAAGGGTTAAACACTGATCGACTGTTCCACCTTTTAACTCATTCCCTCATATTGACGCCTTTTGACGCCACTGTAAAAGTTACTTTTGAACCATTGTGATAAATAGAGCATTAGCTCCTATGGAACACATGCTCTATTTATCACAGTGGTTTCAAAACTATACAATTTTAAGACTTTTCCTTTTCACTAGTTAATGCTCCTTTTCTTAAAATAGCCTTTGAGGTAATGAGTCTGAAAATAGACTATGAGGTAATGGGTTAATATTCAGCATTCAGAGGGTTAATACGGAAAATATATGTACAATGTGATTTTTGCCGAATGCATTTACATAGTGAAATTTAGTGTTGTAGTAAGAAAAATCTCAGAGCCTGATAGGTTTTTCTCTCCTATGGGGAGACGGGATATTACTATTCTTTAAGAAAGAGGTTGTTTATTGGCTGACTGTACCAGAGGGGAAATGGTGTCTTCGAGGTTGTGCCAAACCATGCTAATCTAGACCATCCGCTGTACAGTGTCATGGTTGACCCTTTCCCTGATGAATATTCATGTAAGAAATAATGACATCATGAATCTGAATCGACTGAATGTTTATACTGGCACATGAACAAAGCAGTTTTAGCCATGCCAGAAACTGTAGGCAAACAGTGTAGATTCAGATCAAAATGGCTTCTACAGGATTCGTCTGATTTGGATCTGCTATGTTTGTAAAGACATGAGATGGTGTTTGTACATGTGTATTAGGTAAAGAGAATTCAAGATGATCTTTACAATTAGTTTGGATCCAGATGAGATACTTCATTACTCAGTCTCTCATCAGGATCCATGCGTTTGACACTGTATGTATCTAAAAAAGATTTGAATATTCATGAAAGAAATGATGGCGGCTTCTATATTAATTAGATGAAATGTTTAAAATGGCATATTTACACATGAAATGTTTGCAAAAACAGAAACTGTAAAAAAAATTAAATTATTCCATATGCAAACAGAGCAGACCAAGATCAGACGGCTCCTATAGGAGCCGTCTGATCCGAGTCTTCTCTGTTTGCAAAGGCATAGAAAGGCATACTTATGGAGTAAAAGCTTAAATAGTCAACCCATTACCTGATGAATATTCATGCAAGAGACAATGACATCTTTTATTTCTTATATTGATATGCACACAGGTTTATTTGTCATGGCAGAAACTGAAGAATCCGATCTATATAATTCCATAAGCAACGCAGTAAACCCTGGTCAGAAGGCTCCTATAGGAGCCATCTTATCTGGGTCTACTCTGCTTGCAAAGGGCGAAAGGTGTATCTATCCAGTAAAGGTTTAACCCTTTACCCCTTATATATGCCTTTCTATGCCTTTGCAAACTGAGTAGACCCAGGTCCGACAGCTACTATTGGAGCCGTCAGATCAGTTTCTGCTCTATTTGATTATAATATATTGATATAGACCTGATTCTTAAGTTTCTGCCATGGCCAAAATGTCCTGCGTTCATATGTCATGATGAAAATGAACTTAATTAATATTCATGACATCATTATTTCCTGCATAAATACTCATGGGGTAAAGGGTTAACCCATTCCCTCATATCGACGCCTCTATAAAAGTCACTTTTTTAAACCATTGTGATAACTAGAGCTTTTGCTCCTTAGGAACTAATGCTCTATTTATCACAATGGTTTCTAAACTACACGGTTCTCAAAATTTTCTTTTCTGTAGTTAATGCTCCTTTTCAGTAGATTTATTAAAAAAGGCTGGATCTAAAAGTAGTCTATGCGGGAAAGGGTTAAAGAAACCTTCCCTCTTGGTGCAGTTTGCAGTTAGATGTTGTCAAATTATGTTGTCTGTCGATTACTGGTAAATGCTATTTTTGAATGCATAACAATGCTTGTACCTTTGATTTCTAATTTAGTTGTTTGAAATATGAGTAGATTGGGAAGAATATTTCTTCAAGTACATGTTTGGATCAGATAAGTGTTGTAATGTATGTAAACATCAAGTTTGGTATATTTTTTATTTTTCATAGAAGCCATTGTGATAAATAGAAGATTTTTTCCATGGAAGCAAATGCTCTTTTCATCACAATGGTTTCAAAACTGCACAAAGTCTATTATTGCAGCAGAGGGAAATGAGGTTGTGTATAACCTTTTCCCTCATAAAGACAACTCTTGGCACTGGTACAAACAGAGTTGGGCTAGATCAAACGATGCTGAGTACCTCTGCATCTCAAAAGTATCCAAACTGTTTGCCATTCGTTCAATAGTTTCTCGAACAATTAAGCCTACTAAATATTCTTTTTTAAAATGATGGCAATGAACTTGTCAGCTTACATCATTTTTAGCTTGTCTGTTTCGAAGAAAAGTTGAGCTATTGTGATCTCTGGATTGTAGGTGTTGTCCTCGGCGGCTTCATTGTAGTTGTCGTCGTCAGCGTGCAAAAACTTTAATGTAGCTCATTACTTGAAAAGTATAAGAGGTATCAACATGAAACTTCATAGGTTGGAAGATCTCATTGAGGGGAAGGTTCCTACATAAGAACCATAACTCTTGATTTCAAAATGTTTGAGTTATGGCCCTTTATTGTTTTTTTAAATTTAGCTGGACAAGCACCAAATCAGATGAGCTTTGGCATCGCATGTGGCTCTTGTTAATTTTTTTTATAGCATGAGAGGGGTTATTGACTGGGTCACCCAAGGTATTGCTGAGTAACTATTTCCCCGTGGAATATTCATGTAAAAAAAAAAAGAACCTAACGAAAATTTATTAGCTGAACTTTTATGCCGTAATAACATATGTATACATAAAGTCTGGTATTATTAGAAACTGTTGAGTTGGATCTATTATAATTTCATAAGCAAACAGAGCAGACGTTGATCAGACGGCTCCGACAGGAGCTGTCTGATCTGGGTCTGCTCTATTTGCAAAGGCGTGAAAAGGTGTTTGAATGAAGGAAAGGGTTAAATATGATGGAAGGCATGATTGTGTCATAGATTTTATGAAAAATTTGTGAAGAAAAATTTGCTATGTGCTATTTGACACTGTGTTTTTATAGTGTCTTTATAGAGGAACTGTAAGTCACTGATATCCTGCTTTTATTTGATAGAGATGTTTTTATTGAATGGTCTGTGGTTTGAATATAATTTGTAAACCTTTGTATATGTAGTAAACAGAAGAGTGGATGTTTTAATTCAGTGTATGTTGTGGATATTCTATAGCAGAGGAACAGATAATAGTCGTAGTTTAATTGTGTATTACTCCTCACTTTTAACTCATTCCCTCCTAATTATGCATTTTGACGCCTATCGGTATGTAAAGTCATTTTTAAAACCACTGTTTTAACTACAGCTCCTATGGAGCAAATGCTCTATATATCACATTGGTTTCACAACTAAACAATTCTAAAAAACATCCTTTCTTTTAATAAATGCTCTTTCTCAGTAGATTTGTTCAAAGAGGATGAATCTGAAAATAGCCTATGAAGGAATGGGTTAAAGTAATCGAGTATCTAACGAAAACAATGGGGTAATAAACATACTGTTTTACTCCCCGTCATTAATAGTTTGAGGAATGATGTAACGGGACGGATATCACATTCATTAGATATGCGCCGAAAATGGGGAATCCCTTTAACGCATTCCCTCATAGGCTATTTTTAGATCCAATCTCTTTGAATAAATCTACCAAAAAGGAGCATTAACTTGAGAAAATGGATTTTTTTGGAATTTTGTAGTTTGTAGTTTGAAATCATTGTGATAAATAGAGCATTTGCTCCTATAGGAGCAAATGCTCTATTTATCACAATGGTTTCAAGAATTGACTATAATAGCTATTGATACATAACCGTTTCCCTATTGAATATCCATGTAAGAACTGATGATGTCATGAAGCTTTATTAGATGAATTATTATAAAATAATAAAGGCATAAGAACAGAATGTTTTTGGTATTGGTAGAAACTGTAGTATCCGATCTATTATAATTTCATAAGCAAACAGAGCAGACCGTGATCAGACGGCTCTTGTAGGAGCTGTTTGCAAAAGTGTGAACAGGCGTTTATATGAGGCAAAGGAGTTAATGCAAAGTTAATGCAAACCTTTCAACTTACTCTCATTCAAAATGTGCCTGTGATTGAAAAGTCACAGGCATATATTTGTTTATGAAATAAATAGCAAAGTATTTAAATGGTGATAGATCTGTTATAATTTGCCAGAATATAATGACTGGTTCAAATACTTTCAGGTCTCTGTTACTCAATTATGATTCAGTTTGAGTATTCCTAATTTTTATAGAGTTTCATTACACTCTTATTTCGATTTAAGTGTGTGTTTTGTAAATTTCTATAATTGAGTAATCACTTTAATATGCAGCTTATCTGTTCCTCTGATATTATGATTATTGTAAATAATTATTTTATTGCTGTACACTATTGTGCTGAGATTTGCTGTTATCTTACATGAAGTAGATTTTTTTATAAAAAATAAACACACACTGAAATATTATTATGATTATTGAAGTTTAACCCTACACTCGATGAATATTTATGTAAAAAGTTTTAGTTGTATGAATATTAATTAGATTAATTTTATAAGACATATTATTAACACTGGAAATTTTGGCCATGGCAGAAACTGTAGAATCAGACCTATATTATTTCATAAGCAAACACTGCAAACCCAGATTGGGTCTCCTCCGTTTGCATAGTTGTTGTATTTATGTGGTAAATTGTTAAATGTCAAAGAAGTCCCATAGCATCCAGTTTTAATCAATTCCCTGCTTAATATTCATTAAAGAAATAATGATGTAATGAGTATTAATGAGCCCAACTGTTTTGAAGCGTCATTAACAAAGACTTTTTGACACTGACACATCTAATCAAATTTATATAACTTCATAAGCAATCAGAGCAGACCCTGATCAGACTGTTCCTATAGGAGCTGTCTGATCTGGGTCTACTCTTTTCGCAGATGCATAAAAATCATTTATATATACGTATAGTAATAGCATTGTCCGTCTGTCAGTCTGTCTGTCCCAAATTTCGTGTCCCTTCTGAAACTTTTTTTTATCTGTGAACGGATTTTAAAATAACCGGGCACAAATGTTCACCACACAAAGACGATGTGTCGCGTTCAACTCCCTGATCCATGGGTCAAAGGTCAAGGTCATCCTTCAGGGTCAAAAGTTGGGGCATATTGTTTTACAAACACATCTTGTTTTTAAAAGGAAAAGCAATAAATTGTGAAAGTTCTTCTCATGTTAGTTCAAAACTTCCTTCCTGAAACTTTATAATGAAGTTCAACATGTACTTCTTTGCTCTTGAACTTTTAACCCATTGCTTCATAAAAATGTCTTTTCACACCTTTGCAAACAGAGTAAACCCAGATCAGACAGCTCCTGTAGGAGCTTTGTGATCAGAGTCTCTGTTTGCTTATGAAATGGTATAGATCTGATCCTATAGTTAACAATTCCCTTTTAAATTTTTACCTTATAAAAATTAGGGTAGCCCTTTCTGTCATAAATACGCCTTTCTACACCTTTGCAAACAGAGTAGACACAGATCAGACAGCTCCTGTAGGAGCCGTCTGATCAGGATTTGCTGTGTTTGCTTATGATATAATATACATGTAGATATGATTCTACAGTTTCTGCCATTGCCAAAATATCCTGTGTCCATTTGCCGTATTAAAAAATAATCTAATTATTATTCATGATGTCATTATCTCTTGCATAAATATGGAGTAAAGGGTTGGTGGATATTTATGAAGTGATGAATTCATACATAAATGTTCCTTAGAGTAAGGGTCAACCCTTTATCTAATGAGTATTCTTGTGAAAAATACTTACTATATAAATTTGCTTAGCCTTAATAGTAATTACATTATTATAATGGCATCTGAAACTAGGATCAGATCTATATATTTCTATAACCAAACAGAGCAGACCCTGATCAGGCAGTTACTACTGGAGCAGTCTGATCTGGGTCTACTCTCTTTGCAAAGGTGCTGAAAGTGTATTTATAGAGTAAAGGGTTAACAATATATTTCATGAGTATACATGTTAGAAAAAATGACTTTGTGAACATTGATTAGCTAAACTTTTATGGTCATATATGAACAGGGGCACAGAGGGCCATGGCAAAAACTGTAGAATAAGATCTTTATTATTCCATAAACAGTCAAAGCAGACCCAAATGGAGTTGTCTAATCTGGCAAAGACTTACAAATGTGTATACATGTATATGTAGTAAAGGATTAACCCTTTACTCCGTAAATACGCCTTTCTATGCATTTGCAAACTGAGTAGACCCAGCTCCTGTATGAGCTGTCTGATCAGGGTCTATGCTGTTTGCTTATGATATAATATAGATATGATTATACAGTTTCTGCCATGGCCAAAACCTTCAGTGTCCGTGTGTTATTATTACAATAAATCTAATTAATATTCATTATGTTATTTCTTACATGAATATTCATGGAGTAAAGGGTTAAAAAGATTTCATGCACTGACCAGTGTCAGTATCTGTTTTGCACATTTGTTGTTGGCATTTCAATAGACGATAAATGTCATTATTATACAAATTTCCCCCTGTCCCCTTTATATTGTGCTATTTCCCCGTCAGTAATACATGTATAGAATAAGTAAAACTTAACTTTTTTTCCTTTTTATTTATTTTTTCTCAGTTTATGTCCCATAGTTCTGTACAAAAAATACCAACCTTTGGAAAGTGTAAACAGATGATCCAGATCAGTTGCCTTACCTCCATAAATACCCCTTTCTATGCCTTTACAAACAGAGTAGACCCAGATCAGACGGCTCTTATAGGATCAGGGTCTGCTGTGTTTGCTTATGGAATAATATACATGTGATTCTATAGTTTCTGCCTCAGTAAATATTTTTTGTGTTAATATGCCATATTAAAAATGAACTTAATCAATATTGATAACATCATTACTTCTAACATGAATATTCATGGAGTTAAGGGTTAAACTGCAGTTCATCTGCAGCTGCAGTGTTTTGTGAACAACTCCAGTGTAGATCTTGGTCAATGTTGTATTTTAACTCTTTTCCCGCTAACTGCAACTTGACTCTCATTTGCAAACAGCCAGGATTCAGATGAGATGCTGAGTAACTCGATGTCTCATCAGGAACCATGCAGTTTGACACCCGATCAACTTATTCTCAAAAGCATGTTTGGATTAGAAGTAGACAAAACTGCACAAGGTCCAAATTTGAGCATACATTAATTTTTTTCTTTCCAGAGGGGAATGGGTTAACCCTTTCCTTCATGTAAACGCCTTTTCAGGCATTTGCAAACAGAGAAGACCCAAATCAGAAAGCTCCCTGATCAGGGTCTGCTCTATTTGCTGTAGATCTGATTCTACAGTTTCTACCAATACAAAAAACTGCTGTGTGTATTTGCTAATATAGAAATTCAGCCTATAAATATTCATGATGTCATTCTTTCTTGTATGAATATTAAACAGGGAAAGGGTTAAATCTTTTAGCATGCCCTGGTCTACAATGTTAACACTATGCAAAGGTTGGTCTTCATACAGTAGGCTCAGTTCTGTGGTTCATCTTTAACCTTTTACTTGGTGAATATTCATGCAAAGAATGAGCTCATTGTGAATATTAATTAATCCATTTCCCTGTTAACCCATTACCTCATAGGCTATTTTTAGATACAACCTATTTGAATAAATCTACTGAAAAGGAGCATTAACTACAGAAAAGGAAACTTTTAGAATTTTGAAGTTCGAAACCATTGTGATAAATAGAGCATTTGCTCCTATAGGAGCAAATGCTCTATTTATCACAATGGTTTCACAAAGTGACTTTTACAGAGTCGTCAAAAGTCGTCAATATGAGGGAAAGGGTTAAGTACTCAGGTAGGAAATTATGAAAACTGCGAACCAGATCTATATTATTCTCAAAAGCAAACAAAGCAATCCTGATCAGATGGCTCCTATAGGAGCCATTTGATATGGGTCTACTCCGTTTGTAAATGAATGAAATGCGTTTACATGATGGAAAGGATTAATTTTTGTATCAAGATAATAAATTAGGAGATTTAATTCCATTGCAAACACTAGAGAATTAGACCTGTTTTATAAGCAAACAGAGTAGACCCTGATCAGACAGTACAGTAGAGAATTAGACCTGTTGTATAAGTAAAGAGAATAGACCCTGATCAGACAGTACAGTAGAGAATTAGACCTGTTTTATAAGCAAACAAGTAGACCCTGATCAGACAGTACAGTAGAGAATTAGACCTGTTGTATAAGTAAACAGAGCAGACTCTGATCAGACAGATCCTACATGGTTTGCTCTGTTTGTAAAGGCATTAAAACATGTTTATCAAGTAAAGGGTTAATCAAAGAGTGTTTCCCATGGTTCAAAATCTGGTCAGCAAGACTTTTCTGAACCATACTAGATTTATTTGTCTAAGCACTATGGAAATGTATATCACAAAACCAGTGTTTTATTTGTTTCAGATTATATGTTGTATGTTCTAGTACTGTATGTTAAGCTTTACACATCAAAGTATGTTTTTGACCTTTGAATGAAAGAAATGAAAAATGGTGTTGCAGCCTAGTCTTCTGTCTTGTGGTTCAAGTTGAGCTAAGCTGGTCAATCACTCAAAGAATGCAAAACGTTACTCCATGAATATTCATTAAAGAAATAATGGCATCTTGAGTATAAGATCGTTTTTGTATAATTGCATGTAAACACATGAACTTTTGACTATGACAGAATCAGATCTATTTTATTCTGTAAGCAAATAGAGTAGACCTTGATCAGGAGCCATCTGATCTGATCTACTATGTTTGCAAAAAACATATCTATGTACTAAAGAGTTAAGTCATGTGACTGCTACACACTGAATGAAGTTCTCCTTTTGGGAAACCACAAGTACCTGTCTAATACAGGCAACAGTTACTGCTCTACACAAGTGACAGACATCATCAGGTGGACAGTACTACCAAATGTCTTTAACACTTTACTCATTAAATATGCATCTTAACGCCTTTGCAATCAGAGTAGATCGTTTTCTGATCTTGGTCTTCTCTATTTGCAAATGTATAACTGTGTTTCTCTTTATCGAGAAAAGTCACATAAATCGTGACTGTGAAAATGTTAGTCACATAATTCGTATCTAATATAATATATGTTCATGAAAATTTACTTGAATCTATAGTATGCATACTACCAGTAACCTTAGGCTAATTCGTTGGTAATGACAGCTTTGAAATTCGTAAAAAAAAGAAAAAATACTAATTCTTTGTACACAAAGTAATTGATCTTCTGCAAAATTGTCATCTGCTTCAATAGAGGATATTTCCTAATTTCATATTAAGAAAATACTTAACCATTTACTCCTTGAGTATTCATGTAAGAAATAATGATGTCATGCATATTAATTAGTTGAATTTTTATAAAGAAACATCTTCAAAGGAATTCTTGGCCATTGCAGAAATTGTAGAATCAGATCTATATTATTTCATAAACACACACAGCAGACCCTGATCGGACGGCTCCTATAGAACTCTGAAGTAATCTGCTCTGGGTTTACTCTGTTTGCAAAGGCGTAGAAAGGCATATTTATGGAGAAAAGTTAAAATGACAAATAGACTGGATCCTAATGAGACACTGAATAAGTCTATGTCTTATGTGGTTCCAGACTTTTTAGCTAAGATCAGAGCAACAGATGAATGTGCATACCGTAATCAGATACTAAAATCATCAATTCTCCACCAAACCCTATGTTGTGACCACTCTAAAGAACTGTCTCGAAGAGAGGATTCTAAAGAGTGTCGCAATATAGGATTTGGTGGAGAAATAAAGGAGTTATTAAAAAAAATAATGTATACATCTTATCTGGACCTTTGTAAGGTTGTCAGTAATTTGCTTCTAGCTTGAATACACCTAGCTTGCAAAGAGTAAAATCTTGAAAAGTCTGTTAAAACTTGATATATATGGATGAATATATGTTTGTTAGATAGATGTATTTTATTTTAATTGTAAATAGCAACACTTGTTTAGTTATGTTCCTTTTTCTAATTGTGATGTGTGATTCTAATGTGCTGTTATAGATGTTTTGACAACATATATTAGTAGTTTATATTATGAAAATATCATAAAAATATCAAAGTTTTGATGGTGTTATGTTTTCTATGACCAATACTTAAACAGCTTATTTAGGATCTACAATGCTCTGAAAATGAGCTATTGTACAGTAAAGTATCGCTAATACGACCACTCAAAAGAAGTCATAATACTGGATTTTTATACCCATGCATACGAAGTTTGAAAGAGGGTACATGTATATAGAAGTCAATGTGTCGGCTGGTCGGTGGCTTGGTCCGTCTGTCTGCCTGTTCGTGGCACAACCTCGTTAAGTCCACTTATTTACATAACCCTTTGATGTAAATCTTTGAAACTAACACACTTGTCTACTATCACACGCTTCATCTGCAGGCAAGAGTACATAACTCTGTCAAGCATTTTGACTGACAGAGTTATGGCCCTTTTTTATCTTTAACTACATGGCACAACCTGATTAAGTTTTTGTTAAACTCCACTTATTTACGTAACCATTTGAGATAAAGCTTTGAAACTGTACACACTTGCTTACCATCACAAGCTTCATCAGGAGGCAAGAGTACATAACTCTTTGACAGAATTATGGCCCTTTTTATCTTTAATTTATTGGTTAAGGGTTTTGTTAAAGTCCACTTTTTTCATAACTTAGTGAGATAAAGCTTTTAAACTTGGAACACTTATTCACCATCACAAGCTTCATCTGTAGGCAAGAGAATATAACTCTGTGAAGCATTTTGTCAGAATTATGGCCCTTTTTAAATCAGAAAATTGTAATTAAGTAGCGGTTTTGTTTGATTTGCGATCAAGGCAGCAGAGCGGGAGTATTCCATCACCTTTAGTGATAGTTCTAGTTTAACCCATTACCACATAGGCTATTTTTAGACCCAACAGATCTACTGAAAAGGAGCATTTACAATACAAATAGGAATTTTTAGAAATGTGCAGTTTAGAAACCATTGTGATAAATAGAGCATTTGCTCCTATGGAACAAATGCTCTATTTATTGCAATGGTTTCCAAAAGTGGCTTGTATAGAGGCGTCAAAAGGCGCCAATATGAGGGAATGAGTTAAATAGGTGGTACATACTAGATTAATGAAGGACAGACTTTATGCAGAAAGCGTTCTGTATTACTTTTGCCCTGCATAAACCCTTTCCCTGTTGTAATATTCATAAATATGTATTAGTTGAACTTTTATAATGTAAACCTTTCAATGGAAGTATTTGCTTTAACAAAAGCTGGAAAATCAGATCTGTATCATGTCAGAAGTAAACGGAGCAGATCCTGTTCAGATGGCTGCTATAGGAGCCGTTTGCTGTGGGTCTACCCTGTTTGCAAATGCGTGAAAAGTGGTTTACATGAGAGAAAGGGTTAAGCAACCACCAGCTTTTATAGACTCCTGTGTTAACCCATTCCCTCATATTGACGCCTCTGTAAATGTCACTTCTTGAAACCATTGTGATAAATAGAGAATTTGCTTCCATGAGCAAATGCTCTATTTATCACAATGGTTTCAATACCACGCAATTCTAAGGGTTTTTTTCTTTTCTCTAGTAAATGCTCCTTTTCGGTAGATTTATGCAGAGGTTGTGTCTAAAAATAGCTTGTACAGGAATGGGTTAATAAATAATATGGTCACGTCGGCGAGACTACTGTAGAAGAAAATAGCACTTTGAATGCTAAAATATCAAAGTGGATGGACAGTCATCACATAACCATTCCCTTCATATAAACGCGTTTTCACGCATTTACGACCCGGATAATACGGCTCCTAACCTGATCAGGGCCTGCTCTGTTTGCTAATGGAATTTTAAAGATAAGATCTATTTCTATACTTTCTAAAAGGGCTGCAATGTTCCACCTTCCGTATTTCGTTATAACTATTTTGTCCATGAATATTCAATAGGTATTGAAATTTGGAATAAACATAGAATAGGGAAAGGGTTAAGGGTAGTCCATTCAGTTTGAAATGGTTGTGAAAGAATTTTAAATGAAAAACAGTGCAGAACCTGAACAGAGGGTTCCTTTGAACCCTATGAACTGGGACTAATGATAGCTGCCTGCTTTAAATAGAGGGTTAAATATTTTATAATGCAGTACACTTAGATGATCCACCCTTTCTGACACTAGGCATTTGGTCAGCATTGTGGGTATTATTACAACCCCCCCCCCCCCGCCCCACACACACACACACACAAAAAAGTAACAAAAAAACAACAACAACAAGAGTGTGTTTGTGAAACCGCCGCCGACCTTTGACCCTGAATGATTACCTTGACCATTGACCCATGGAACAGGGGGTTGAACGCGACACGTCGTCTTTGTGTGGTGAACATTTGTGCTAGGTTATTTTGAAATCCATTCACAGATAAAAAAAAAAAAAGTAACAGAAGGGACACGACATTTGGGATGGATGGACAGACGGACAATGTGATTACTATATGCCCGCCGTTTTTTGTGGGTTTTTTTTTTGGGGGGGGGGGCATAATAAAAAAAATGGAGTTGTGAGGTTGAGTGTACTGGAATCAGCTTCCATTAAACAACTTTGCTTTTTTTTTAATATCTAACATGCAATATAAGATGACGTCACACGATTGCTTAGCGTCCTTTTCGTATATTAAAGCACACATGAAGACAGGTACCTGTATCTGTGTCACTCCCTATCGACTGTGTTACAATGAGGGGTGCGCCTGCGAGAAGACATGTTAAGGTTTAGTAAAGAGAATGTTAAGACACCTGCCCAATGTGTTAAGGTGTCTGACCAGACACCAGATATTTGGATACCTTAAGCTTATTTAAAATGTCATTACGAAATAATTTTAGTAAGTATAACGTTCCATCTTATTACTATTTCGGAGATAGGTATTTGTCAGCTATTCACGCCAGAATTAGGAACAACTGCAGTAATCTGAATGATGATCTTTTTAATAACCATCTGAGTCAGAATCCTATAGCGAATGTTCACATGAAGTAGAAAATGCCGAACATTACCTTTTTAATGTAGATTGTTTTCAAACCAGAGACTTAACCTATTTCGCGCAACACAAAGTTACCATCCTCTTAATACCGAAATGCTTCTGTTCGGCAATAGAAATCTAAATGATAAAGACAATAAAAACATATTTGCTGCTGTACATTGTTTTATAAAGCAATCACGGAGGTTTTAGCTTCACCTATAGTACAACTATCGATATTTGTTCCGACTCTTAGTATGATATTATATTCTTTTTTTTCTAAACTTAATATGCTAAGATGTCTTACTTACAGAGATATTTTCATATGCTGAGATGTCTTGCTTAAGTGTCCTCTGATCGCACTACAATATACATGTTACCCCCCCCCCTCTCCCTCTCTCTCTCTCTCTCTCTCTCTCTCTCTCTGTGCATCTCTGTATATATATATATATATATATCTCTCTCTCACTCTCTCTCTCTCTCTCTCTTTCATAGAAACTTCTGTTAAAGTTCATATTTTGTTTGCCATTACATGAATAATATAAATGCTCTGTATGGGGAGGGTCAAATCTAATGTTGTAAGAACTTGTGACCCGACACAATTTCCTCTAATATGGAAATAAAATATGTTTAAACTATGGTTTCTGCCCATATTTTCAGCAGCGCGGGGCGAGCTGGAGCAATCAAATTACATTATCATGTAATTAATAAGATTTGTTTCAAGTTTTAAATACCTGTTAGTCTTATTACTGGCATTTGATTTATCTGTTTGATTTTCTTCTGATTTCATTGTTTTATAGAGGATATTGTGAATCGTTAGGACTATTGCAAAATAAATGGCATAGTCTTTTGATTATCTGTTTCAAACACCAATGTTATGTACAAGCATAATCCAAAACTAATAATAAACTAATTTCATAACAAATTTTCTCTCTTTTGACTGATTATAAGGCAAATCGGATGCATTTTTCAAATCCGCATTGTTAAGGCGTGTGCCAGAGGGTGTTACGGTTCATGATCTACATCCAAACTTACAGTTACGGTTCCTAATCGAAAACAATAAGTGTTTTTGAGAGTATGGAATCGATGTTTTAGGCCTGATAGAAGACTCAAACTACACTAGTTTCTGTCGTAGATATTGAGTGAGGTAACAAAATAAACTAAAAGTTGTATTGCACGTAATTATGGAACACGTATCCCATTCTAATACCAGCACTTGTGTAACCCGTAATAATATGCCAGATTTTTAACAGCACAGCTATTGTAGAAATTAAATCTGACTAAACCTTCGACGAACTCGGTTTGCATGTATAGACAAATCAGGGTGGTCCTAGAGGCGCCCTCTGATCAGGGTCTGCAATGTTTGTCCTTCAAAATCCACTAGCAGTGCAGACCAATATGAGAATGTTCCTCTAGGAGCTCTCTGACCAAGGTCTGTATTGTTTGTCATTCAGAATCCCCTAGCAGTGCAGCCCCTGGTGAGCAGGTTCCACTATAGCGGCTCTCTGACCAGGGTCTGTTTGTCCTTCAAAATCCCCTAGCAGTGCAGACCCAGATGAGAAGGTTCCTCTAGGAGCTCTCTGACTAGGGTCTGCATTGTTTGCCATTTAAAATCCCCTAGCAAACTTTTCAAACTGAGTAGACTCTATGAATTAACCCGTTATATTCAGTCTAATTTTCGATACCTACTGAATATTCATGGATACACTAGTTATTGAACTATAGAAAGCGTAACCTTGTAAACAGTTTAGAAACTAAAGAAACACGTTTATCAAATTCCAATAGCAAACAGAGCAGACCCTGATCTGGGTCTACTCTGTTTACGATGCAATGTTGTTAATAACCTTTTACCAGTAAAGTGCACCACACTAAAGGATGCAGATGGCGATATGTACAGTGAATGTGCAGTTGGCAATTTTTCATTGGAGCGGGACTGTAGAAATGCGTGAAAAGATGTTCATATGAAGGAAACGGTTATACAATGATGGGCTATTCTATTCCATTCCAAAACATCAGCGTGGCACATGTTAACCCTCTTCCTGATAGTGACCCATTTGGTGTCTCTGTATACATAGTGGATCCAGATCAGAGGATCGTTGTGGATGTATCAGGATCTGTTCTGTTTGCTGAAATGTTACAGCTTCGTATTTGTTTGCAATAGCAAATATTTGTACTTTTAATACAGTAACTAAAATAAGTCATACATGAATATTCATCTGGTAAAATGTTATTAATAGTTACAACATAACAAAGGCATATATGTTGCGATCGTATTTCATTGTGTATCGTTTGTCTTTTGGTATAGATAGATACTGCATGCACATATATGAACTGACGACAATCGTATGAAACTGAGAGTTACAACATGGTTCTAATATATAATAAAACATAATCTTATTAACAATAAGCACGACTGGCTAATTCTCCATTGCAAAATTGATATTTTCGTCATATAATCTTTTTCCTGATATAAACGCCAGACCCAGATCAGACTACTTCTGTAGAAGATGTCTGATCAGGGTCTGCTCTGTTTGCTTATGGTATAATTGTCTTCCCTGTCTGCAGTCGCAAAGTTTGTCTGCGCTTCTTCTCTGCTGGGCAGATTTCAATAAAATTTCACAGCATTAAGTGTAGTTGTGCATGTCGCCAGGGTGATCTTTTTTCGATTTTTGTTTCATAGTTATGCCCTCTACAATTTGTTTTATAAAAACACCGGCAGTAAAAACATCAGTAGGTAATTGTAAGTTCCATGTAATCGACGTCTTGCATAGATCCAAACTCAGGGAGCCAGTGTGGTCTACCGTGCACCCCCTTTCCTAGACTAATCTAGGGATGGGTAACACGGTAGACCCAACCAACTGGCTCCCTGAGTAATACCATCGGTAGTGTGACAGACTTTAAGAACCTATCTCTCGAGTATTATCTGTAGTTGTACAGTAAACCCCCTCTAAACCGGAATTTTAGTAGAAAAGAATTTAGATACTTTAAGGCAGGTGGTTGCTTAATGCAGGGTGAAAGTCATACAGAAAGCTCCTTTAGGAACTTTCTGCAAGACTTTCACCCTGCATTAAGCTGCCACCTGTCTACAAGACCGATATTTATACTATATTTAACATGTAGTTTAGAGGGGGTTACTGTATACCAAAACGTCGCTTATGTTAGAATAAATGTTAGAATGTAATGCCGTAAGACATTCTAACAGAGTCCGTAACGCTGTTGATAAGAGAACGTAACATGCGTCAGTTTATTGGGAAGAAACCGTAACATGTACACGGATGTGATAGTGTGGATAAACTCGTCAAAAGCAATTTAAAACCTGCAAATTAAGTGTACATGTGGGTGCTACATGCTAAATAAGTCACAAAGTTGAGTTGGGCTTAGAGCTATCTTGCTTTGATGGACTCTCAGCGCGTTGGTTCTTTTTAACTGTGTGTATTGGGTGGATTGATAAAGCCATTCACCTGTAGCACAGGTAATCCATGCATGTACAGGTGTACTCTGGCAGTTTATACACAGTAGTGGGAGCGGTCAGACGTGCTTTTGAGAAGTGGACATTAGAGAAAATATCGTAATTCCCCCCCTTGTCCAGTAGTTTAGGGCTTTGCATTGTTATTTTTGTCATTCGCTAACTTTCGATAACCATTCCACATTGGCCTGGGCTCATTTTTGCTACTAAATATAGAATCTAGCCAGAATAGCAAAGATGAAGTAAATTTCCGACAATATTTCTGCCCTTTGTCGAAATATCGAAGCGAAGTTGAGTGAATCAGTCATATAATAAAGGGAATTGCCAAAGACTCACTAACGGACAGAGTAGACCCAGAGCCTGCTGTTTGTATAGGAGCCATCTGACCAGAGCCTGCTCAGGGTCCATGCTTATAAAGCTTTTAGTTGAGTCTGAGTTTCGTTCTCAAGCTTTTGATTGGTCAGATTTGAGTTCTCAAGCTTTTGATTGGTCAGATTTGAGCCAAAGGCTCAAATCTGACCAATCAAAAGCTTGAGAACGTTCTCAGACTCAACTAAAAGTTTTATAAGCATGGACCTGTTTGCTAATGAAATTTGAAAGAATTGTTTCTGTACTTTCTAAAATGGTAACAATATTCCATGTTTTTCCATATTTCATTTAACCTATTTTATCCGTGAATATTCAGTAGGTATTGAGTTTTGAAATATACATAGAACAGGGAGAGGGTTAACACAGTATCCCCTAGTGACCCATTTTCGCGCCTCTATAAAATTCACATTGTGAAACCATTGTGATAAACAGAGCATTTGCTCCTATAGGAACAAATGCTCTATTTATCATAATGGTTTCAAACTACAACTTTCTAAAATGTTCCCTTTCTCTAGTTAATGCTCCTTTTTGGTAGATTAATTAAAAAGGTCGGATCTAAAAATAGCCTAGGAGAGAATGAGTTAAGAAAGGTTTATCTCAAATGACAACGCGTGACAGATCCTATACGCATGTAGGTCAGTCCATCCATACATTGGTAGACACATTCTTATATGTGCAAATCCTCCAACACTATTGGATTTGCTTGAAAGTGTCAAAGATAAACAACCTTGACATGTGGTTTCATTGCGATCACTTTTCCCAGATTTATGTCCCATGTTGTTTATCCATTTCCTTCATATTTATAAACCGGCCGCATGGCTCAGTGGTAGAGCGTACGGAAGGTCGTGGGTTCGATCCCCGGCCGCGACAGACCGAAAGTCGTTAAAAGTGTGTACTAGTAGCTCCCTTGTCTATGCTCAACATTAAAAGGGTAGTTCTAGGACTGGTCGGCCCGGTGTCAGGATAATGTGACTGGGTGGGGTGTCCTTGCCATGAGCCCGCGGCAGGGGCATTCCAATGAGGCAGCACTATAACTTGTCTCAAGCGGTTATAAATAACTGAAATACTGTTGGTCGGACGTAAAACCCAACTCACTCATATTTATAAAAGTCTTTTCACACATTTGCAAACAGAGTAGACGAATATCACATTTTTATATGCCTGAATGTAATTTCGTAGTATAGTATGGCGTCAGCAACATCTTTGTCCTCATACATACATAGGTAGGTAGGTATTGATTTTGACCTTCAACTCAACATGTCCGCCCAATAGACAATAACTTGATAAGTATTAGGTGTGTTATCTTCATACGTAGTAGGAAGGTTGGTCATAGCTAGTAGATGACCTAGATTGATTTTTAGGTCAGTTGATCAAAGGTCAAGGTCACAGTGACCTTCAATCAAAAAAGCTCTAGAACTTGATAAGTATTAAGTTTGCGGTCTTCAGAGTTAGTAGGAAGGTTGGTTATGGCCAACAGATGACCCCTATCAATTTTGATGTCATTCGGTCAAGGTCACAGTGACCTTCAACTCAAAACTCTTGCCTACTCGATAACTTGATAACTATCAGGTATGCTGTTTTCATACTTAGTAGGGAGGTTGGTCATAGTCAGTAGATGACCCGTATTGACATTCACGTCTTTGTAGGAAACGTCTGATCTTGGTCTGCTCTGTTTGCTCATGGAATTATATTAATATGTTTCTATGGTTCCTGTCATTGGCAAACATTCTTTCGTATATATCATGAAAATATTCATGATGCCATTATTCCTTATGTAAATATTATTGAGGTAAAGGGTTAAGGGTCACTTAAGATAAATTTAACGATTCAACTTAACAAACAGTATAGATTCTGGTCAGACGCTTCCCCACCAGATCAGCAGTTTGGTGACTATTAAAGTTTTCTTATAGGTCCGCACCGTTTGCCAATTCCTCTGCATCTTCAGATTTTTCATCCAATATGACAGTGCACAGCATATTTGATGTGTCGGCTAGTCAGAGTCTGTACTGTTTGAAAAAGTAACAAGCAAAAAATGCGGAAACCACATTAAAGCTGGATTTTTTGTGTTGACCTTGACCCAATTTCATGTATCCTTGTATCAACTGCAAGGCCTTCCCACAAGCTATCTGCATACCAAATATAAATTGTCTAGCCCATGCAGTTCACAGGTTATAACACCATTTTGATGACAGCCAATGTTTCAAAATAGTGACCTTGACCAGATTTCAGGTATCTTTGTCATCCGTATGGTCCTTACCAAAGCTATAAGAATACCAAAGGTGAATTGCCTAGCACTCCTGGATCAGAAGTTATAGCAAAATGTGAAAGTTTGTTAAAAACAGTCAAGTTTTCAAAAAACATGTAGTGACCTTGACCTTGGTCCAATTTCATGTATCCTTGTATCAACTGAAATGCCTTTACCAAAGTTATCTCCATACCATATATGAATTGTCTAGCATATGAGGTTCATATGTTTTTCAATGATGGCCAACTTGTCAAAATAGTGACCTTGACTTTGACCTAATTTCAAATATCTTTATATATCAACTGAAATGCCTTTACCAAAACCTTTTGTATACCAAAGATGAATTGCCTAGCATTTGTAGTTCGGAAGTTATAGCAATGTTAAAGTTTATTAAAGATGGCAAAGATTTCGAAATAGTGACCTTGACCTGATTTCATGTATCTTTGTATCAAGTGAAAGGCCTTCACCCAAGCTATATACATACCAAATATGAATGGTCTAGCTCTAGTAATTAAGAAGTTATAAGCAATGTTAAAGTATTGTTAACGACAGCAAAATTTTGGAAATAGTGACCTTGACCTGATTTCATGTATCCTTGTATCAAGTGAAAGGCCTTACCCAATCTATCTGTATACCAAATATGAATTGCCTAGCATTTGTAGTTCAGAAGGTATAGCAATGTTAATGTTTGTTAAAAACCGCAAAGTTTTGAAATAGTAACTTTAACTTTGATCTGATTTCATGTATCCTTGTATCAAGTGAAAGGCCTTCACCCAAGCTATCTGCATACCAAATATGAATGGTCTAGCTTAAGTAAGTCAGAAGTTATAAGTAATGTTAAAGTTTTGTTAACGATGGCACGCCGCCAGCCCGATTTTTGCCAAACTATAAGGCGAGATTTTTCTCGATAAATCCGGCTAAAAGCCATTTTTCTTGATGTGCGTCTTGCATCTGTTTCTCCATCATCAGAAGCTTTACTTCTTACACACATATTAATATCCTGGTGTAAATAAGAGGTGGGTCTTGTAAATTGAATTGATTATACTTATTTGAGATGCTTTACAATCTATTTCACTCACTCATTCATTCATTCACTTTGTCTGATCAGGATACTGGAATTTGATTAATCTATTTCTTTAGTTTCTAAAATGACTACAAAGTTCAACCTACCTTATTTCATTAAATCTTTTTTGTCCATGAATATTCAGTAGGCATTGAAAAGGTTATTTCAGTATAAAAATACATAGTGAATAAATATTGTGTGCACAAGTATTTGCTGCAACCATTTTTTCCAGATTTATGGCCTTTTTTATTATATCATTGCAAATTGCCTTTTTCCGTTTTTCTCCATACGAATAAGGAGCTGATTGTTAGCATTCGTTAGCATTATGCTTACAGCTCAAGCTTTTTGGAGCATTAGAACACAAATTGTTGCATTGCTTATGAGTGACATGAAGTGTAGATCATGCTTATATGCTTTGTTTGTGTGTAGCATGTGATTTGTGTACTGTTATTTTATGCTGTTATAAAATTTCTGCTCATGAATATTCATAATGTTATTACTTCTTAACCCTCATACAAATGCCTTTTCCCACATCTGCAAACAGAGTAGACCCAGATAAGACGGCTCCAGTAGGAGCCGTCTTATCATGGTCTGCTCTATTTGCTAATGAAATTTGATAGATATGTTTCTATAGTTTTTAAAATGGCTACAATGTTCCACCTTCCATATTTCCTTATAACTATTTTGTCCATGAATATTCAGTACTTTTTGAAACGTGGAATAAATATGGAACAGGGAAAGGTTTCAATGAATATTAAACCGAGGAAAAGTTTACATCATCCAGCAACAACTGCCTGTGAGAGAAAACACTACAGAAATACATGTAGAGAAAACATCACGGGACTGTAGAGAAAACATCACCGAACTGTAGAGAAAACATCACAGAAATATGTGCAGAGAAAACATCACAGAAATACATGTAGAGAAAACATCACCTGACTGTAGAGAAAACATCACCGAACTGTAGAGAAAACATCACAGAAATATGTGCAGAGAAAACATCACAGAAATACATGTAGAAAAAACATCACAGAAATACATGTAGAGAAAACATCAAAGAAATACATGTAGAGAATACATTTAGAGCAAACATCACAGAAATGTGTGTAGAGAAAACATCACAGAAGTGCATGTAGAGAAAACATCAGAGATATGTGTGTAGCGAAAACATCACAGAAATACATGTAAGAATACATCACAGAAATAAATGTAGAGAATACATTACTGAAATGTAGAGAAAACATCACAGAAATACATGTAGATAATACATCACCGAAATGTAGAGAAAACAACACAGAAATACATGTAGAGAAAACAACACAAATACATGTAGAGAAAACAACATCAAAATACATGAAGAGAAAGCATCACAGAAATACATGTAGAGAATACATCACAGAAATACATGTAGAGAAATCATCAAGAAAACATCACAGATATGTGTAGAGAAAACATCACAGAAATACTGTACATTTAGACAAAACATCACAGAAATACATGTATTTGGTAATTTTTATTTAACTCTGTATTTTTATGTCACCATACAAATTCATATCAACACAAGTATATCCATGTTAACCCATATTATACAAAAGATGCAAAACCTGGAATTCTGTAAAGAGAATGAAAACAAAAAACAACTTTTACTTAGTGGTCAGCTCATACAGTATACCAACAAAACATGTATTTTAAAAACATTACAAATACATCCAACAAATACAGACTATACATTGAATGCCACTAAAAGGTATCTTAAATATTTTACTGTGCTGGAAAAAAAAATAGATTTCAACATTTCAGGGAGTAAAAAATGCCATCACTCAATTGTAAGTATGTAAAAATGCAAATTAAATTCAAGATTAAATTCATTAATGAAAATACTTCATGAACCTGTAAAACCTATGTAAGAGGTACTGAATAAAACAATTTGATACAAATAAAATAACTGCTAAAATGAGTTTTAAACCTTTACTCCATAAATACATCTTTAATCAATTCCTTCATATTGATGCCTTTGGTCACCTCTGTAATAGTCACTTTATGAAACCATTGTGATAATTAAAGCATTTGCTCCATAGGAGCAAATGCTCTATTTACCACAATGGTTTCAAAACTACACAATTCTAAAAGTTTCCTTTTATGCAGTAAATGCTCCTTTTTGGTAGATTTATTCAAAGAGGTTGGGCCTAAATGTAGCCTTTGAGGGAACGTGTTAAATGCCTATGCAAATGGACTAGACCCAGATCAGATGGCTCCCATAGGAGCCATCTGATCAGGTTTTTCTGTTTGCTTATGGAATACATACCAAACCGATTATCCAGTTTTTTCCATAGCCAAAACTATTCCTACTCATATGCCATTATGAGTATTAGGATAATTAATATTCACATTATTATTTCTTACATGAATATTCATGAAGTAAAGGGTTAAGATTCTTAAAGAACTACCCTAAAATGCTTTAAACAGTAACACTGAACATCAGCTTGGTGTATATATATATGAACTTATAAAAGGGACTAAACAAAAAAAATCCGAACATGAACTTCACTATCTACCTTTCATCCGCTGTGAAAAAATAATGTCTGATTAAAGTTGGAATTTGTAAAATATTGACTTCTTTGACTTCTGAATCAAGCATTTAAATAACTATTGGCTGAGTGTCAAACAGCTGCCAGGATCATGATGAGATGCCAAATCATTTTATGTCTTATCTGGATCCTAGCTGTTTGCAAATGCAAGACAGGAAGTGGATAGCAGGATATGGGTTAAAGTTGCATCCAGAAAGTAAGTTACTGATGACGAAATTATTTTCCCATTCTTTTCACCAAATTTTTAACCCTTTACTCCGTATGTCTGCCTTTGCAAACAGAGCTGACCCTGATCAGACAGCTCCTGTAGGAGCTATCTGATCAGGGTCTGCTCTGTCTGCACATGATGTGATATAGATCTGATTCTACAATTTTTTCCATGGCCCAAAGCTCATGTGTTCATATCGCATTATAAATATTCTGCTAATAAATATTCATGATGTCATTATTTCTCACATGGAGTAAAGGGTTAATAGCTATATTTAACTCATTCCCTTCTAGACTATTTTTAGACCAAACTTCTTTGAATTAATCTACCGAAAAGGAGCATTATCATTAGAAAAGGAAATTTTTTAGAATTGTGTAGTTTTGAAACCATTGTGATAAATAGAGCATTTGCTCCAATGGAGCAAATGCTCTATTTATCACAATGGGTTAAAACAATAATTTAAAGATGTGTCAAAAGGCGTCACTAGGAGGGAATGAGTTAATGGACTCCAATTCATCAACATTATCACGCATATGCATAACAAAACAATGTTTAACCCTTTCTCTGGGCAATCACAGTGTTGAGGGGCTAAGTGAATGTCAGTCAAAGACCATAGTTAACCCATTACCTCATAAACTATTTTTAGACCCAATCTCTTTGAGTAAATCTACCAAAAGGGAGCATTTTCTAACGAAAAGGATTTGTTTTAGAATAGTGTAGTTTAGAAACCATTGTAATAATGGAGCAAAATGTTCTATTTATCACAGTGGTTTAAGAAAGTAACTTTTACAGAGGCGTTCTATTTACCACAGTGGTTTAAGAAAGTGATTTTTACAGAGGCGTCGAAAGGTATCAATATGAGGCAATGGGTGAATAGACAATGGAGGCCCGTTGCAACTGTATTGTTACAAAAATTGCAGTTGTAAACATGATCAATGGGACACATACACAAAGGAAATGAAATAGAAATTATTTTTATAAAAAGGTCTATCACAACGCCAGAAAGACAGTGGCTTTTTCTTTGCAGTTTTGTCTTTGGGAGATCTTATCACAAGGAATTCATTCAATACTCAAAACACCACGAAAAAGCAAACATCAACAGTTGTCATAATTAACAAATAGTGACACAAATATCACATGTTAAAATCACATCATTTTAAACCTTCCCCTCATATAATTATGCTTTTTTGCATCTTTTCAAACTGTTTAACAGAGTAGATCCAGATCAGATGGCTCCTGTAGGAGCCGTCTGATCAGTGTCTGCTCTGTTTGCTTATGACATGATATAGATCTGATGCTTTAATTTTTGTCATAGCAAAATTTCCCTTTAAAAATTTACATTATAAAAAATCAGCTAATAAAGTATCCGAAACAATATGAAACAAGGTACAGTAGATATTTTAAGTGCTTTTTGACTGACATCATTGAATAAGGGTTGTTGGACATTATTGTATTTGGCAAACACTGAAGACTAAATTCAGCCACCATGTCGAATTTTTATGTTTGATCCGTGTCTGCCCTGAGTGTAAAAAATACAGGTAAACCTCTCTACCACAACCATTAAAAAATACCTAATTCTGAATTTTTAAAGACAGGTGGTAGCTTAATGCAGGATTAAAGTTATGCAGAAAGCTGCCCGAGGAGCTTTCTGCATAATTTTCATTCTGCATTAAGCAACCACCTCTTATAGACTGCTATGCTATTTCATTACGTAGTCATTATAGACTTATAGATTTTACTGGACTAAACTTCTGAATGACATACTGTGCAGATCCTAATCATACACTATGTTTATGACATGGTGACTGATGATGGTTTACAATGTTAGTCGATGTCAAAGTCCCTTTTTTTCTCCATGATGCCAGCCATGTTCAAAAGAAGTCGTTGGTCCAGGAGATCTACAGTTTGCTGTTGTCACTAGAACTCTCCGATAGTCAGCTTGGGCTCATTTTCTTTACCAAATTCTCAGCCAGTTTGTCCAGGAACTCAAAGGTGTTAAGATAGTCTGTACGTTGAACACTGAAATCAACAGAATGAATATATTAACAAGATATCGATACAAATAAATCAAGTTACTCAGAGATTTAATCTCGGTGTTTCAGATGGTGTCTTTGTTTCGAAAATAAAACTTTAGCGCAGATATCTGCCCCGTCTATTTACCTACATTACGAAGCACCACACATAGTATCTTGACATTCAGTGATGAATGATTCAACATTACACTATATATTATTGATAAACAATGTGAGATTATTGTGAATATCACAATGACATCACAGACTTTGTGTGTAACTATTGCAAAACATAAAATAAACATAAGCATTTCCCCATTAAAGATGCCTTGCAAAAAGAGTACACACACATCGGTAGACTCCTGTAGAAGCTGTCTGGGTCCATGCTTATAAAGCTTTTTAGCTGAGTCTGAATTCGTTCTCAAGCTTTTGATTGGTTAGATTTGAGTTCTCAAGCTTTTGATTGGTCAGATTTGAGCCAAAGGCTCAAATCTGACCAATCAAAAGCTTGAGAACGATCTCAGACTCAACTAAAAGCTTTATAAGCATGGACCCTGATCTGGGTCTGCTCTACTTGCATATGATGATATTTATCTGATTGTTTAGTTTCTGACAAGGTGAACAATTCCCTTGTTTATAGTGTCATTACAAAAATTCAGCTAATTAATATTCATGCAGTCATTACACTTAAATGAATATTCATAAGTTTAAAAACTCTATAAAGACTCTCAAAGTAGATTTTTGTTTCTTTTCTTCTGGAACACTTTATCAGTGTACCAAACAGTGTATGTACTGATGGGAGATCAGTATTCTTTGTAAAGTAACTCATTATCTTATATGGATCTAAACTGCATGATGATGTGATTTGGTGCTTGTCCACTGCATACACTTCTCAAAGAGATCTACCAACCTATGAAGCTTCATGTTGATACCTCTTATACATTTTGATTAATCAGCTACATTAAAGTTTTTGCACGCCTACAACTATGCCAACGCTTACAACTACGCCAACGCCTACAACTATGCCAATGCCTACAACTATGCCAATGCCTACAACTATGCCAATGCCTACAACTACGCCAACGCCTACAACTACACCTACGATCCAGTGATCACAATAGCTCAATGTTTCTTCCAAACAGACGAGTTAAAAATTAAATTGAACCAGATAACAAAATTTGCAGACGACAATATTTGGCAGCAAAAAGATAAGTTACTTACCTGGCCATGCCTTTGATACATATGGCTAAGTCTTTGGTCATGTTTCCGGACTCTATGGTCTCGATGCAAACTGCCTCCAGGTTGGTGGAAAATCTAGCCAGCTCATCATTGTTGTCCAACTTGGCTCTATGTGCTAGTCCACGGGTCCACGCAAAAATAGAAGCTGGAGTAATACAAACATGAAAAGGATATGAAAACGGTTCTTTCCATATTTTGGAGGAAATTAGAAGAAAACTTTAACCCTTTCCCTCATGAATATTCATTCCAGAACCAATGACATCACGATATGGTCATTAATTACATGAAATCTTTAAATGGTATAAGAATATTTGTTCATGGCAGAAACTATATGATCAGATCCTTATTATTTCATATAAAGCAGTCCGAGCATACAAATGATCTGTGTCTACTCTGTTTGCAAATGTGTATTCATGGAGTAAAGTGTTAACAAAAAACATTAGGTTGTGCACATAACTAACTAATATCACTTAAAACTGTGAATGTCTGATGTTAAATTTATTGATGTCGCCGATGTTATTGTTTTAGTTCAGCATCACAATCTTATCCCTTTCACTCATATATACATGTTTCACGCATTTGGAAACAGATAATACCCAGATCAGATGGCTCTTTCGACTTAAAAGAGCCATCTGATCAGGGTCTGCTCTGTTGCTAATGGAATGGATAGATCTGCTTCAATACTTTCTAATGGCTAAAATGTACCACCTTCCGTATTTTGCTATAACTATTTTGTTCATAAATATTCAATAGGTATCGAAATATAGAATAAATGTAGAACTGGGAAAGGGTTAAAGACTTGGTGGTGTTTTGATTGCTTCTCTGGGGAATTCCTATTGGTTTTATAAATGTTCAACAGATAAATGTTCATATTCAAATACTAAAATCATCATTCTTGAAATGTTTTAATTCATGCATCTTATCTGGACCTCTTATCTTTCTCTGACTTACCAATGGGGTTGGTGGAGGTCTCCTTGCCCTGTTGATGCATTCTGTAATGTCGGGTGACTGTGCCGTGGGCTGCCTCAGCCTCTATGGTCTTACCGTCTGGACAAACCAAGACACTGGTCATCATACCAAGGGAACCAAACCCTATAGCAACATAAAGAACAGTTTATTACTCCTACCAATACAGTCCTAATACAGTGTAACCTAGATATCTAGAACTCAGATAACTCAAATCTCAGGATAATTTGAACTAAAAGTTCAGTCCTTCCAAAATTTACAACAGAAAACTGCTCTAAAATGTAAAACTGCACATATCTAGATATACATGTGACAGCTAAATGCAGGTCTAAAGTAATGCTGAAAGCTCCTACAAGAACTTTCAGCATTACTTTAGACCTACATTTAGCTGTGAATTTGAGAAATTATCCAGATTTGAAATCAGATAACATTGTAACTTCTGTTATCTCGAGGTAATTTGTATAGTCCCTTGAAGTTGGAGACATGGAAGTCCAACTGTAGTCTCTAGTAATTAATGCAATCAAAATCAGTGAGAACAGGTCTGGATGCAAAAGGAGTTTCCATATCTTACAAAATGTTCATCAAATACCATTAAGCAACAGGTTGCGGTATGTTTATATGCCATTATATAATCAATATTCATAAAACTATTACATCTAACCTGAATATTAACCCATTACCTCATAGGCTATTTTTAGACCCGACCTCTTTGAATAAATTTACTGAAAAGGAGCATTTACCTGAGAAATGGAAAAAAATTAAATTGCTACACTGTAGTTTTGAAACCATAGTGATAAATAGAGCATTTGTTCCACAGGAGCAAATGCTTTATTTATCACAATGGTTTCATATAGTGACTTTTACAGAAGCGTCAAAAGGCATAAAAATGAGTGAATGGTTTAATCACATAAGAAGGATTTTTTTTTTTGAGTTCACACTTTAGAGATGTCTACATTAAAAACTAACCTTGAGCCACAGAATCTGACTGGACGTCACCATCATAGTTCTTGCAAGCCCAGACAAAGCCTCCCTCTGCCTTCATGGCGTATGCCACCATGTCATCAATCAGACGATGCTCGTACCAGATGTTCTTAGCCTCATACTTATCCTTAAACTCCTTGTCATATATCTCCTGGAAGATGTCCTTAAATCTCCCATCATACTTCTTGAGAATAGTGTTCTTTGTGCTATAAATGAAAATAATACACTGTTTTACCCTTTACCTGATAGACACATCCTTGATGACTTAGCAAACAGAGCAGTCCCAGATCAGATGGCTCCTACAGGAGCCATCTGATCAGGGTCTGCTCTATTTGCTTATGAAATTATATAGATCTGATTCTAGTTTCTACCATGGTCAAAATTTAATTAACCAATTGCCTCATATTGATGCCTCTGTAAAATTTACTTTTATAAAACCATTGTGATAAATGGAGCCTTTGCTCAAGATGCGTAAATGCTCTATTTATCAAAATGGTTTCAAAACTATACAATTCTAAAATTTTCCTTTTCTCCAGTAAATGCTTCTTTTTGGAATATTCATTCAAAGAGCTTTTACTAAAAGTACCCGATGAGGGAATGTGTTTAGAGATGTTATACTGTATTAACCCATTACCTCATAGGCTATTTTTAGATACAACCTCTTGGAATAAATCTACCGAAAAGGAGCATTAATTAGAGAAAAGGAAAATGTTAGAATTCTGTAGTTTGAAACCATTGTGATAAATAGAGCATTTGCTCCTATAGGAGCAAATGCTCTATTTATCACAATGGTTTCACAAAGTGACTCTTACAGAGTCGTCAAAAGTCGTCATTATGAGGGAAAGGGTTAAGAACGTAAAATGATATGCTTCATTTACATATTGGTGTAAATGTGTTGGTAATATAAATGTATTGGATAAATGGAAATTTTTGATAAAACAATTTTTCCAAACTAATGTATCAATATCCATGTGCATCCATATATATGCAAAATATGAAATCCTGATCTTAATTTTGTTCAAATACAGTAACGTTTTCAGAAGTTCAGGGCCAAGAATAACCCATTCCCGCATATTGACGCTTCTGTAAAAGCCACTTTGTGAAACCATGGTGAACATTTGATTCACAGAAGCAAATGCTCTATATCCCACAATGGTTTCAAAACTACATAATTCTGAAAATTTCATTTTCTCTAGTAAAAGCTCCTTTTTGGTAGGTTTAATCAAATTTGGCTGATACACATCAGATCATGTTGTGAAAACTCAATATCAGAGCTACAGATAATGGTGTAACCACTCTTTCTTTGAGACGACTCTAAAGAGTTGTCACAGTATAGGGTTTGGTGGAGAAATAAAGGAGCTATTCTTGTAAAATGTTTAAATTTACGCATCTTATCTGGAATTCTCTTATTAGACCTCGTGTTATTCCAAAATCGGAGACTGACCGAATGTGTCTGTTGATTTCCTTGAATTGATGAAGTTTCCTGCCTATTAAAAACTCAACAATTTCTAAGGATTTCCTAGGTATTGATTGATTTATATGAAAAATTGACAGAGTATAACTTCAAAGTAGTTTAATTTTCTCACAAAGCGTATTAAGCTCTTTGAATGCATGAAACAAAGGTTCAGGAATTAGCAAATGGTTAAGACCCAGATCAGGGGGATCCTAGAGGAGCCATCAAATCAGGCCCTGCACTATTTGTCATTCAAAATCTTCTAGCAAACTTAACCCTTTCCCTGTTCATGTTCCAAATTTCAATACCTACTGAATATTCATGGACAAAATAGTTATAACGAAATATTACAGTTAAACACAGATGAACCGTTCCTCATTGAATATCCAGCATTCAAAGGGTTAGTACAGTAACACTGCATGTTTCTTACCTAAGGTACAGTGGCCAGCATTTATCGAGAGCAAACTCAAAGGAGCAGTAGGCAAATTCCTTAATACTCTACAACAGAAGAAAAATGTGTCTCACAATGTGAAAAACTTTATACTCTACAACAGAAGAAACATGTGTCTAACAATGTGGAAAAACTTTATACTCTACAACAGAAGAAACATGTGTCTTACAATGTGAAAAACTGTATACTCTACAACAGAAGAAACACATATCTAACAATGTGGGAAAAAGATCAATGAAAAGTGTCTGATCTCCTTCAACTTTCATTCAACTAATTTCATCACTATCATCATAAATTGCGAAACTATGAGTGCGGGTGATAACAGGACACTGATATCCGCTGTTATAAGATGAAGCACATTTCCACTTGCATAGAAAGAGAAATGTTTAGAACAACAGCAATAACAATCTCATTTTTCCAGGTTCTATCATGTTTATTTATAAATTACACTTCTCCATTCACTGACAATTTCTCACCTCGTCTGTATTGTACATGGATAATGCTACGCCTCCCGTCCCTTCAAACTGGAACACGTTATACTCTAACGGAGCACCACCATCATCTGGAGTGAACTTCACCTCTAGCTTTCCAGGACCAGGAACCACAAAGTCTGTTGCCTTGTACTGTACAAAATAAAGTCAGACAAATGAACCCTTAACCCTTTCCTTCATATAAACGTGTCTTCACGCATTTGCAAACAGAGTAGACCAAGACCAGGCTCCTAGAGAGACCGTCTGATCTGGGTCTGTTCTATTTGCTAAGGTAATTTGAAAGATCTGTCTTTATTTTCCAAAATGGCTACAATGTTGCACCTTCCATATTTCATTATAACTCTTTTGTCCATGGAGGTTCAGTAGGTATTGAAATTTGGAATATACATAGAACAGGAAAAGGGTTAAAAAAAACACACCAGCAAAGACACACATCTGTACAGCCACCACCAAATATAAGTCTTAATTCTGTTTTGAACCCTTTCAATCCTGATTTTCAGAGTGGAATTGCTCATCAGCATTTAACTGTAGAATCTACTCAGTATGAAACACATAAACTTGCTAGAGGATTTTGAAAGACAAACAGTACAGAACCTGATCAGAGGGCTTCTCTAGGAGCTCTGATCTGGGTCTACACTGTGTGCAAATGACAATACAGTTATGTCCCACAGGCAGCAGCTTAATGCAAGACGAAAGTTATGCAGAATACTCCTCTAGGGGCTTTCTGCATTTCTTCCATCCTGCATTAAGAACCCACCTGCTCATAAAGACCCATATCTTTATTTATATGGCAGGTTCTAGTGTACATCTAGTTCTTTTTTGTCAAATCGCATTAATCCTTTACTCCATAAATACGCTTTTCTACACCTTTACAGTGTCAACCCAGATCAGACAGCTCCTATAGGAGCCATCTGATCAGGGCCTGCTGTTTGCTTATAATATAATAAAGATATCGTTCTTTAGAATCTGCCATGGCTAAAATCTCCTATGTCCATGTGATATTTTAACAAATTAATCCAATTAAACAGTGAATATTCATTAGAAACAGAATTCCCTTGCATTATTTCTTACATGAATATTCATTAAATAGAGGGTTAACTGTTGTGAGTAAATTCATGACAACTTTATCCCTCTGAATGGGGAAAATGAGTGTACCAACATTTGCAAACAGTGTAGACCCAGATCAGGGGGCTCCTCTATGGGACATGCACTGTAGATCTATGGAGTAACAGGTTAAGAAGGATTTATAAAAAGTATTGCAATCTTGCAACAATGCAATCATATCTCTTCATACAAACCTGATCTCCATAAGCGTGACGTCCTATGACGATACTCTTAGTCCAGCCGGGAACCAGTCGCGGAATGTTGTTACAGATAATGGCCTCACGGAACACGGTGCCTCGAAGGATATTTCTAATTGTGCCATTAGGTGACCTCCACATCTTCTTCAGCTTGAACTCTGAGATAAATTCATGATTCATTAACCCTTCGCTTGCTGAATTTTAAAAAACAGTTCTCCTTCTTTATCCATGCCCTATTGTATAATTACACATATCTTCACTGTGTACACATATTTCGCTGTGCAATCACTGCTGTGGAGTGCACTGGTTACAAACTCAACTTGTAAATAGTGCAGACCCTGATGAGACAGCTCCTACAGGAGCTGTCACATCTGGGTCTTCACTATTTACAGGTAGGTATATTGACGCGAATAGGAAGTGAAGGGTTAAGACATTTTAGTAAGGTATGTCTGTTTGTCCATCTTCAAGACCGGTGGTAGCTTAACACTGCATGTAAGCAATGTACAGATAACCATTGTGTAAATTCTGCATTAAACCTCATTATTATGTAAATATTTTAAGGAATTATTAGCTTTGACAAAATTTTAGGCTCAGATATATACATGTATTTAATTTCATAAGTAAACAGAGCAGAGCCTTCTAAGACAGCTGCTCCAGGAGCCATCTGGGTCCATGCTTATAAAGCTTTCAGTTGAGTCTGAGTTTCGTTCTCAAGCTTTTGATTGGTCAGATTTGAGTTCCCAAGCTGTTGATTGGTCAGATTTGAGCCATAGGCTCAAATCTGACCAATCAAAAGCTTGAGAACGTTCTCAGACTCAACTATAAGTTTTATAAGCACGGACCCTGATCTGGGTATAGTTTGTTTGCAAAGGCATGAAAAGTGCTTATACGAGGAAAAAGGTTAACATCGTAAAACTGACAACAATATACTTCTTCTAAATGAATAGTACTTGCTATAAAACATAAATATAGATTCTTAAAGTCGCAGACTGAAATTTTACTCTGTAGTTTGGCCACAGATCTAGATAGAAATGGTTGCCATTATCCTTTCCTTCACACAAACGTTTCTTTAAGCCTTTGCAAGCATAGAACCCAAATAAGAACCTGCTTATGAACCTAACTTGTTTGCTTTAATATGAAATTATAATACATCTGACTCTACCATTTTGATCACAACCAAAACAGTCTGTGCACATGTACTATTAAATTGAGTATTATAAGAGCTTATGAACACTGACCCAGATGCTGTATTCCAATGTGACAACTGATCTGTGTCTACACAGTAACTGCTTGCTTGCAAACACCTGGGTGCTCTTAAACCCATGATAACTGTTTTATCATTCTTTGTATAGTCCCAAACTTTGGGAAAATATCACAATCTGGACAAGAAGACTGAAGTATATCACATTTATACAACTGTCAGTTTCATTACATGCAAGTTATAAATATACCAGAAAACGGCACACAAACATGAAATAAATTGTTTTCCTTTTTCCAATCATTATCTCTTACCATGCAATGCATGACTTTGGTGGCATTGGCAATCAGCTTGGATCATATTGAGACGCTTAGTACAGAGGCCCAGGGAAGATGTGTAAACAATAACATTTTCATTTAATCAAGAATAGCTCCCTTATTTCTCCATAAAATTTTACATCATGATCCCTCTTTGAGACGATTCTAAAGATGGGCAATTACATCGTGTTTGTGGAGAATTGATGATTTGGCATTTAAATACAGTAAAACCTCTCTATAACGACCACTAAATTGTGTTAATTAGTTGGTATTTTGAGCAGGTGGTTGCCTAAAGAAAGGTGAAAGTAAAACAGAACGCTCCAATAGGAGCGTTCTGTTTTACTTTCACCTTGCTTTAAGCATCCACCTGCCTTTAACACACACTACTTGATGTTATTTGGTGGTCGTTATTGAGAGGTTTTACTGTACACACCTATCTATTACTCTACTAGGAACTAATCAATGGCATCTCAGTAGGGTCTGAGCTGTTTGATACCTCTTTGAATAAATCTTATCGAAAAGGAGCATTACCTAGAGAAAAGGAAAAGTTTAAAAGTGTGCCTTTTTGAAACCATTGAGATAAAAATAGCATTTGCCCCTATGAAGCAAATACTCTATTTATCACAATGGTTTAAAAAAGGTGACTTTTACACAGGTGTCAAAAGGAGGGAATTGGTTAATATAGCAGCATTTCTAGGCCTACCTTCAACACGCTTCTCATCTGGGGTAATTGTTGCGCACTTGATTCCAACATTGTACTTTTTAATTGCATTGGCTGCGTCAACTGTCACTGTAATAGACAATGTCATTGACATTCAAGGGAAGTCATACAATGCTAAATTGTAATACATTTCATGATTTGTAATTAACATATGTGAAGATAACAGCATATAAACTCTTTTTATTATTATATCACATTTACATAGTGCTCTTTTCACACAGGATATGTGCATTCAAAAGCCCTTCACATAAATAATTTGCATGTACAAAACTGAGTATATATAATGCTTACAGAATATCTAAAACAAATGAAATTTAAGATAGAGATATCGATAAACATTTTTTTACTCTTTACTCTGTGAATATTTGTGTAAGAAATAATGACATCATGAATATGAGTTACATTATATTTTTTTATAATGGCACATGAACTCATGACGTTTTGACAGTGGCAGAAACTGTAGCCTCATATCATTAACCCTTTCCCTGTTCTGTATTTAGGCCAAATTTTAATACCTACTGAATATTCATTAACAAAATAGTTGTAAAGAAATACGAAGGTGGAACAATTTGTAGCCATTTTAGAAAGTATAGAAACAGATCTATCAAATTCCATTAGCAACAGAGCAGACCCTGATCAGACGGCTCCTCTAGGAGCCATCTGATCTGGGTCTACTCTGTTTGCAAATGCGTAAAAACATGTTTATATGAGGGAAAGGGTTAATACATGTATATGATTTCACAAGCTTACAGAACAAACTCTGATTAGATGGCTCCTACAGGAGCCGTCTGATCTGGGTCTACTCTGTTTGCAAAAACATGTAGATAGGCATATTAATGAAGTAAAGGGTTAATATGAAAATTGTGCAGTTTCATCCTTTGATTGCAGTTTATAAATAAATATTTTGTTCTAGTGTAGAAATTAAGGTCATAAGATATAAACTGATATATGAGTTACATATACTGGGTGAAAACATGTGAGCAATTTTTACACTGACTTCATCATACATTCTTGCAGTATTTCTTATGTAGCAGTGGTTTGGGCTGTTTGCAAAGCCGGGAAGATTCTATTTAGGGGACTGAGTGTAATTATATTTACATTTAACCTTTTACTACATAAAAGGCATAAATACACCTTTCTACACTTTTGCAAACAGAGTAGATCGATAATAAGACAGCTTCAGCAGGAGCCATCTGATCTATTAGTCTGCTCTGTTTGCTTATGGAATTATATAGATCTGATTCTACCCTTTTTGTTCAGCCCAAAAATTAATTCCCTTGAAAATATTATATTATAAAAATTAAGTCAAATACATGTACATGTATTACATTCATGGTGGCATATATATACGAGTTGATAGTTGTCAGTTTTTCACATGTAAGATTGGCTTCAATTGTTCATGTATAGGGACTGTTGTTTGTTTTTATCCTTTAGCCAGCTGTGGGCGGATAAGTTTACCTAAGTTTATTTTATGTTTCATGGCGATATTCAATCATATTATAAGGTATTTACAAAAAACAACAACAAAAAAACGGCGACACAGACCACCCTCGTTATATCGGATACCGCAGTAAAACGGAGCTCTAGTGTAATGAATATCTATGAATTAATCAATTAAATGCTTATTAGAGAAAGGGCTAACAAAATCTCCTAGCAGATTTTGGATCATAGACTGGACAGACTGTGATCAAAGACTCCTCTGGGTCTATACTGTTTGCAAATGCAAGTTAACTTGATTACACATTCAAAAGCTTAAAAAAACAACTCATATAATGGCTTGTACCTTGATCATCAGTTGCATCCCGGTTCTCTATACCAAGGTCATATGTATGAAGCTCGATGTCAATAAAAGGTAGAATCAACTTCTCTTTGATAAGATCCCATATAACTCTGAAACAAACAGCAGTTTAATAATTAATCCTTTTTCTAATGAATATTTAAGCATATAAATATTCATTTACTCAATTTTCATAATGTAATGATTTCCAGGAAAGTTTTGGCTCAGACAAAAACATTGCAATCAGTTCTCTATATCCCATAAACAAACATGCACTCTAGCAAACCATGATCATACGGCTCCTACAGGAGCTCAAGCCATCTGACCTAGGTCTACTCTGTTTGCAAAGTTGTGAAAAGGTGTGAGGGAATGGGTTAACAAGAAGGGAAAAAAGAAGTGAACATAAATTTCTGCAAATAGTTTGGATGAAGATAAAATATTAAATTACTTGGCAACTGATCAAGATCTAAAAACTGTTTCACCTTGGTAAGTTTTAACCCTTTCCCTGTTCCATGTTCATTCCAAATTTCAATACATACTAAATATTCATGGACAAAATAGTTCATTAGCAAAAAAAATCATTAGCAAATAGAGCAGACCCTGATCAGATGGCTCCTATAGAAACTGTCTGATCTGGGTCTTCTCTGTTTGAAAATCTGTGAAAAGGTGTTTTAAAGAAGGAAAGTGCTAACCCTCGACATCATGCAGACAGTTATTAACACTTTTGCAAACAGAGTAGACCCTGATCTGCCATGGACAAAAAAATGATGTGTTCATGTACCACTTAAGTTTGCAAGCACTTATAGATCTAACCACTTCCCTAATATAAATGACTTTACACACCTAAAGTTGTGAACAGAGTAGACCCAGATCAGAAAGCTCCTATAGCTATAGGAGCTGTCTGAAGAGGGTCTGTTCAGTCTTCTATAATGAAATTATAATGGATCTGACTCAACAGATTTAACTAATATGTATACATCTAAATTATATCCTGTGTACATGCTAATATTATAAAAATTCAGCTATTACATAAATCAGGATCCAAACAAAAATTATGTACATGACAAGTAAATCTAAATGACAGATAAGTTTTAACTTCTGTAACTATTAAAAATCTAAGGTACATTAAAAAATTAAAGGTACGAGGAAAATAACAGTCATAAAATCAATAGGATATGAAAATTACGGAATATTAACGATCTGAACAAACTGAATTTCAAACGAAGACCTACGTGTACAGACGCTACGTACGCTGCACGGATAGAAATAAAACAATGTATGGGCGTGGTTTTATTCGTAATCATCGAAATGGGGTAATCATTGAAATGGCGAAATCATCCAACTGGGGTCGATCATGGGTTCTAACTGGGTCCACAACGCCTAAACCCTTGACCGACATTTTTCGGTTCGCTCAGCTGATAATAATGGGACCACCATTGCCGGGGTCATAAATTGTGGCGATCAAAATATGTATGCGAAGTGATCAATTTAACACCAAATTTTACACTGCATATTTACGTAAATATTATCGACACAGTTCTACGTTGAATCGGTAAAGTCAGGCCAACCTGCAAACACGGACTGATCTGATAGAAATGCACGAAAAGCAGAAAATCTAACACGCCGAGAAGTATCCTACCTTGTCATCTCATCGCCTTGGATTTCAACGACCGGTCCACCTGAAAAAGATGAAGATGTATTTAAGATTATGTCGTATTATGATAGAATACACGTTGAATCATTATTCAATAGGATGCGTAAACTCGAACCTTTGATTTTCCCCATTTTTGCAGATTATTTTCGGAACGACGTCCTGTGTCAACAAATCTCTAGACAGAAAAGAAAGAACAATGTCCTTTGACCCATCTTTTGATTGGCTGTCGGCCGATGGCTACTAAAAATAGCTGACAGGAAAGAACACGTCACTCGAGTGTTTACGTGAAAACGGATTTACCCGAGCAATAAGTTAGACATCTTTAAAAAAGGTATTTAAAATGTGAATTTAAATATGAAAAGTATCTGGATATAGTTGATAACACTACGTTACGAAAAGATCTTTCCAGACACAGATTGTCCTCCCATTCTCTAGAAATTGAAACGGGAAAATATACTAATGTGGAGAGAAACAATAGACTGTGTAGACTTTGTAATTATGCTGTGGAATCCGAGTATCATTTTATTCTATGCTGTCCTCTTTATCGAGATCTAAGACAATTATATGGAATTCATATGCAATTTTCTTCTATACATACGTTTGAAAGAACACTGTCATGCAGAAGCACTGGTTCTATTAGAAATGTAGCAAAATATGTGCATAATGCTACGTTAAGGAGACAAGAGAAACTAAATGATATAACTGCTTCTTAGAAATTTGAAAATTGTGTGTTTGACTATTTATGTATTAATTGAAATTATGTATATGTATGAAATGTATATAACTATGTGACGGTCATCTGTACTAAAATTGTTAAAATGTCCAAAGGTATTGTATATGCCGATTTGCCAATAAACTTTGAAACTTGAAACTTGAAAATATAGACAAAATGTACCCTTTTCGAGGGCATTTTACATTCCGAGTCTGTATTAATGATCCATAAAATATATTATAGTAGGTATACTTATGGATATAAACAAATAGGAACACCCAAAGACCCTTATAAATACTCTTTCTATCCAAGAACAATCTGTCAGTGGAATGTGCTGCCAGTGACAGCACAACAAGCACCCACAGTTGACTCTTTTAAAGCCATTGTTACCTGGCCCATCCTCAGTTTTTAGATAAACATACTATTAATCACGTATAAAGTTTTACCACTTATCATGTTTAAAGTCTTATATTTTATCATGTTAGGTGTTGTTTTTATCGTGTATAAAGTTCTATCTAGCACACGTTTTGAAACATGTCGCTTTTAAAACTTTTAGTACGTTTAAATATATTTTAATGTTTTTAAACCAGCGCCTACACATACTCCTCACTCAATGTAATGAGGGAGTGTAGTAATTGCAAAGAAGAAGAAATAGATCTAAAGTTTCCAGGCTTAAAACGTTGTAAATATGCTCATTTCTAATTACATAGTATGGCATCACAAAAGTTGCAATATTCAATTTCACATTGTTTCAACATTTTTTCATTTGATATTTTTTATCCAATATTTTTTTCCAATATTTTCTTTTTCTCGACCATTCGATGTTTTGAACATATTTTTTCATTTAATGTAATTTGATGTTGCGAAAAAAAATTCATTCGATAATTTGTCTCATGGGAAAGGCTACTAGATGGAATTGTAAACGCGATTTTCATTGGACTAGATTCCTGGAACAATAAAAATCATGGCTAGAAATAGCACAAGGTTCACCAATGCATTGGTTAGTGAAAAACGGTTAACTAGAAGCTATTTTATATATTTCTTGAGCACACATGCGTAATTGATAGATGATTTTATTAATGAGTTATGTTCTTTTGTCAATAAGTGTACCATGCCATTTTGAAGCTGAGTGATTTGTTCGTCCAATGGAATCCGAGCTTAAACTCCATATAGTAGCCTATCCCATGAGGTAAATTATCGACTGAAATTTTTTCGCAACATCAAATGAAATTTGTTCGTAACATTAAATGAAGAAAATTTTATCAAATGAATTTAAGAAAGTGAAATTGAATATTGCAACGGTTGTCACGCCATAGCAAATGGTGGACATCAAATGAAGTAGATTTAAATTCATTCTAACTCGAAATAAAAAAAATATAATTTCAAGTTTATTTAGATATAGACTATAGATTATAACGCTGTCGATGTCCAATTTTTATAGCCTGTTTCATTGTTTATACTTGTACATACAGTACAAGTCCCTGCGGACTTTTTGTTTTTCCGCGGCCCATCGCAATTTTATCCTACGCGGACAAGGTTTTTTTTTGTCCGCGCTGATATGCGGTCTTCCGCAATCCAGCGCGGGTTGTGATGGGTCCGCGATGGTGTCTCACCAGGGGCACTCGTCGCCGGGCGCGATCGATATCACCGCAGGTCGCGATGGTGTCATCGTGGACCACAGTGTACCACTGCGTATCGCGCTGGACATTACTTGGATTGATATTTATATTCTAGATTAATTTTCACAGCCTATCTTTCACTTTACATGTACATACAAATATATACATCCATATTGTGTAAAATTAATATGAAGTGTATGAAATAAAAAACTCGAGAAATGATTCGTTGAGAGTAATTCCAAACCGAAACTGTTCTGCATTCGGCAAACATAAATTAATACATCCATTAATTTTGGCGCGTTTGATATTACTGGAATATAACCTGGCCGTGAATTGTCTGATTCGTTTCTCCAAAATATGGGTGCGATATTCTAGTATGCATTCTATATCAATTATTTTTTGTTCAAAACGTAAGATTTTTTTTATACTGAAACACGGAACACCCGTTAAACACAAAACACACACAATAATTTACTAGGTTGTATAAGTTGTATCAAGTTTGCATACGTTTGTGCACATTGTTAGTTAATTCATCTTCATTTCAATTCTATGTTTTAGGTTCCGATTCTAATTCCTAATCGATTTTGTTTTCAGTTTCACATCAGTCTAAATTTTTATTATCAGAAATCTACTGGAAACGACCAACAGAACCTGTTGATTCTGTTATGAGAATAGTCATCACTGGTCTTCTTATGATTACTGTATAGATCTATGTAAATATTGTGCTGGCAGGCGAAATAATTGAGGGATTTTATTTACTAAATATGGAAAAAAAGTCAATCGGGGAGAGCCACACACGAAATGACACCGTACCAAACACCATCAAACAAGAAACGGTATAGCCACAAGACAAAACATAACAGGATGCATATCAAGACGAAAAACATTAAACATTAAGCATAATAAACAATCAATAAAATTGACCATA